>CM059227.1:18500250-18807750 GCA_030347435.1 Clarias fuscus | reverse complement strand
ATATTATCACGATGTTGATTCGGTGTCGATTTAATTAATATTGCAACTATGTAAGTTTCATGATTTTATAAATATCACAATTCACTATTACATTTTTTCACAGTTTTATAATAAAAATCTTTGCCCGAATGCAAACATCTTAAACATCATTAAATGTAACCTGTTCCTTATTATAAACAGGTCCAACACATTTTAATCCAGCAGTTTGGAGGCTTTTTATGCACCCATAATGTCATTTTTTTTTTTACATATTGTAAAAAAAAAAAAGAAAAAAAAAGTTTCTGTTGCATGTTTCACTCGGAAGCTTGTACGCCCGGTCAAGACTGATCAAACTGAGAACCAGACGATTCTGTTTGGTGCATCTGTAAAATCGATATGAATATGAAATGAAGGAATCGATGTGAACATGAACATTAATTGGCACAAAAGAATCGTAAATCATAACCATATCGAGCCCCACTCCTCATTTCCCCAAATTCCCTAGAACAACAAATTACATATAGCTAGTCCTCAAACTTGATGTTTGTATGTGCAGTGCTAGACATTCTTCAAATTAATATCCAAAACCTGTTCCAAATACTCTGAATTCACTGCCATTCAGCTTAACCAACTGGATTATTATGAAGAAAATGATAATGACAAAACTGTGCTTAATTACTATTAGCTAATAAGAACATAGTGTATAAAGACTAGACCATTTTATAAAATGGAAGAAAAGATCCAAATCCTTGGCAACATTTTTATTTATCTTAACAAAAAGTGAGGATGTACAGCAAAGAAATCAAACACACAAAATATATGACATCACATCCATTCATTAAAAAATAAAAAGCAAAATAAAGATTCCTGTACAATATCACACTAATGAAACTGGAAAAATATATTTTTTCTCCACACTCCAATAAGCGAACAGGAGATGTTTCCTCCTCACACCATTTAATATTTAGAATAAAAAAACAACAACAACAAAAAATACACCCTTATGTGACCCTGTGCAGGGCGATCGAGTTCAGTTATTCTGAAATAATCACGTCTTTATTCGGCCCTGAACATTTCAGTCGTATGTTACTGTTTTTTAAAGGTGCAGTGTAACTTTTTCAGTCCCTGGATAAAATGAAAGCAATTAATACATTTTTAACTGTTCTTCAACCAACCCGAGACCCTGTAACGACTCTCCGCTTGTGTCGCCTTTTAAGGAAAACGTGTTAATGAGTCGGGGACCAAAAATCTTACAAGAAGTCGTCAGCACAATCAATCGCTCATCAGTATCGCAGGGATTGTGTTTTGTACTGCCTAGTTTTTCTAATGAATTTTCTAATGATATTGTATATATCTATTTTTTTATTATTAATGTGGGGCTGTACACACACCTTTAAAAGAGTCAAGCAAATAGTTTGGCTTGGTTGATGTGTTTTTTTAACCATATTTCTCAGTACTAGTGTGTAATCAGTTTCTCAGAGGAACATTCGATCTTTGCTGTGTGAGAAACGCGTGTTCAGCTCTTGACTCTTCTTCAGCAGGGCCTTTTTCTGCGCCTCGTCGAAGCGGTTCACCTGCAGGTCGGCGTCCCGGTCGAAGGGCCTCCTCTCCACCGGCTTTTTGGAATCCTCTTCGGCTTTCCTCTTCATTTTCTTGGCGTGGATGCTGAGGAGCGACTCGTTTCTCTTGGACTCCTGATGAAGAAACAGCGATTAGCAAATGATAAACATGAGGTAAGACCAGGCTGGTTATTTTACAGTCAAAAACAAATTCACGAGCAGTGTTCAAGTCAAACTGGGATTTATGACTGTGTAGAATAACAGAACACAGTACGAGAGTAAAATCTCCCTTTATTTCTCTATATAATCCCCTGCTACACGAATGCACCTACGTTCACCTCACGGACCTACGGGCTTCTTTAAAATGTTAGCACCGCTCAAATATTTTACTGCGTCCAAGAGTCTCATCACCGTACTGGGCTTGAAGTCTTCTGTAGAAGACAAACTTGCATTCAACAGAAATGTCATCGCTAAGTCCCAGTGTGACTTGAACGCCCCTTGTAAAAATGAAAAATGATTCAAAAGCTTGGCATGACAAATACTCATTCTCAGGGACGCCAATATTTTAGAACTAGCCTCGTAACAGAACTGCACTGCCAAGACGTCTTAAAAATTAAACTGTAGAACGCCTCCTGATTGCGTTAGTCAAAGGGTGCCAATAATTCTGTGTATCTATAAAGAGCTGTAACGTTCCGAATAAACACCTACAAATTGTAACCTCCTTAATGCAAAGCGTTTATGAAGGTCAGGGGAAGAAATATAAGTTTTTAAAAAAGAAAAATTCCCTCACGTTGTACTTGGAGACTTTTTCTGCCGTTTCTAGATCTTTCTTTGAGATCCGAGGGCCGTCGTCGTCTTTGGCCTTCTCTCCTCTTTCTTTCGCTTCTCGTCGCTCCTTGAAGAGAAAAAGAAAAAACGAAAAAGGTGTTCTTTAACTGAATTAAATTTTTTATGATTATTATTAACTGAGTGCAAAA
Organism: Clarias fuscus; assembly: GCA_030347435.1. Lineage (NCBI taxonomy): Eukaryota > Metazoa > Chordata > Actinopteri > Siluriformes > Clariidae > Clarias > Clarias fuscus. Next base: position 18,805,235 of record CM059227.1, on the reverse strand, counting down.
GTTTGTACACCCCATGGCAATGATATCCCAAAAGCCTGAGCTGTGAAATAAACGCACCCTGTCTTTGCGTTCCCGGTCGGCGGGCGTGTCGGTCCAGATGGACCGGTCCTTGTTTTCGGGTCCGGATCTCTTCTTAAAGGTTCGTGCTTCCAGTCCGACGTGCTGCAGCTCAGGAGGCAGCTCAGTCATCCAGCTCTCCCTCTGCGGCTTCCCGGTGTCTTCCTTAAAAACACACACACGTTACAAGTTAATTGGATCAGAACTGAAGTTTTATTTCCTAACGAAACAGTACAGGAAGCAGGATGCTCACTTCCCGTCCCAGTAATTTGTCCTTCATCCTCTTCGCTCTTCTTTCGAAGTCCAGCGCGACGGAGCTCTGAGCTTCCCCTCTGGATGGCAACGGCCCGAAGACGTCCTCGTCCTCGTCCGCGTCCTCTCCGCCGCTGCTGGAGGACTCCGCCTTGTATCCAGGAGGAAGTGCAGGTCCTAGAACCCCTCTTCCTTCCTCCTCGTCCTCGTCCTCATCCTCGTCATCATGCTGCCGCTTTTTAAAGCCTGGTGGCAGTGCGGGCCCAAGCACCGGCGGCCTACACATAACGAGACATGCAAGGAAGTTCAAATTAAGGGGGAGCAGTACACGACCTTCAGGGACACCGCCTTAAAAATCATTCAGTGCTGTCCTGTTCGAGTGACCCGCAGTTCATCCATGATCTGTACACCTCCTTTCCTGTTATTCGGCGCTCACAGAAACCACAGATTAACTGTAAGCGTTAACTACCACTTTAGATTTGGGACGAAATCCCGAGTGAAACAATTTGCGCGCGCACACACACACACACAATTGATCAGTTTTATTATTTATTTATTTTTTACACACAGTGAAACTCTTTCATGTGAACATAAAGTGTATTTTTGTACGGCATAGGTGATGATGATGCAACTTACAAAACTCTAAGCACATGCTGAGTGGTACAACAAAAAACGTGTTGAGAACAACGAGTGTGTGTGAGGCGAAGAACAACGCCTCACACACAACAACAACGAGAACAACGAGTGTGTGTGAGGCGAAGATTTCAGGACACCAAACAAGTCAAGACAGGATGAGGGAAGGGTGCCTTTATTTTATTTATTTATTATTTAATTCCATATTTATTTCCTAATAATATGCTTTTTTATTTTTAAGGTCACGGCCGGTCGTTTTGATTATCTACGGGTGTTTATTGTGTCTCACCTTTCAGGTGAACTGTCTTGCTTTTGGTATCCTGGAGGCAGAGCTGGACCAAAGAAGTCATCATCCTCATCTTCCTCCTCCTCCTCATCAGCCCTATTCCTGCATTTCAGATATTAATGGTTAATTAGTTGATCAAGACATGCTATTAAACATTAATAATGATTTAAAGGTCTCACTTATGAGGCAGCCTGTCCCCTGAGCCTGAGTACTTGGCTCTCTTGAACACGACCTGCTCCTGGTCGCTGGAGGAACTCGAGGACTCTGTGCGTTTATAAAGCGGAGGCAGAGCTGGACCTATGACTGCAAAGGATAAACAGAGGATTAGAAAACCTGCTTTAAGCTGTATGACGTCATAGTGTCGCACAGGTCTCTCCAAAACGTTAGCTAAGTTTAAATAACACTTGTTTAACCACACATACTCGTGTCGTCTTCGTCTGATTCGTCACTTCTGCTCGCTCGTAACCCCGGGGGTAAAGCGGGGCCAATTAGATCATCACTCGACATGTTTACAAAGTCTTACACAAAGATTACAATTAATAATTATAATGATAAGCTAGATATGTATTGCTAGTCAACATAAAAAACTACAAACTTCCGGTTTCAAAATAAAAGTCCGGAAGTAGAATTTCACTTTCTTCAGTCGGTGAACAGTAGAGGGCGCTCAAGCTACAAAACAGAGTCAGACTACATATATATATATATATATATATATATATATATATATATATATATATATGTAGTCTGACTCTGTTTTTGTAGCTTGATATTTATATATTATATATAATTTAGGAAAGGAAGACTAGTATTATGTTTATTATATTAATATGATATTACTATTATCATATATATAGCGTAGAGCAATAAATTTAGTATTAAAATATTTATAAAAGTTTATGCACTTTGTGTTGTGTTCTGACACCTTTCTATCACAACCAGCATTAACATTTGTTCTACACTTCTATTGAATCGGACTACATGGGCCAGCCTTCCGCATGTGCATCAGTGAGCCTTGGCCACCCATGACCCTATCACCAGTTCACAGATTTTCCTTCCTCTGGTCACTTTAAGTATGTCCTGACCACTGCAGACCAGGAACATCCCACAAGAGCTGCAGTTTTGGAGTTGCTCTGGCTCAGTCCTCTACACATCACAATCTGGCCTTTGTCAGAGGCACTGAAATCCTTATGCTTGGCCAATTTTTTCTGCTTCTGGCACACCGACTTGTTGTCTAATATATCCCATGCACCCCCAGCCACCATTGTAATAAGATATTGTAACTGTTACTACTATGAGAAGGGCCAAATTGTGATGGCTAGAGGTCTAGAGGTTTTTGTAACAAATGACAAATAAATTTTAAATAGTTTGGATTATGCTGGGTTTGAAATAAAAAAAATATTATTATGTTTTTAAGCTATTTAATATTTTTCAGAGGAATTATGTGCATAAGTCTTGTTTGAAGTATGATCATACATTTTTTTTTGCTTGTTTGTTTGCTCTAAATAATATCAATTTATATTCTATTTATACTCCAGTCCTCTAGGTGGCGATAACAGTTGGACGTCAACCGATTTAATTTCAGTCCGGCATAGGAAGTGACGTCATTAGGAGCCGGTTTCCGCTGTTTTTTGTTTATGGTTGTCTCTAAGCGGCGGGACGCTTAAAAAGGAAAACATTCGGGTGCTTAGGTTTATTTTAATTAAAGTTAAATTTTTATTGTGTTGTTTTTTAAACGCTGTGTCGGTAAGTTCTGGATAAATCCGACTGGCAGGATCGGCAGGTTGTTAGAGCAGAGAACTGGAATGAATTATAGACTTTACCAGCGTCAGTTGTGACCGGAAGTGAACTTAAGCGCGAGAGGAATATACGCGTTAACTGCACGAGGTCTCCAACGACATCTGATTAAACTGAGGAGATTTAAACACTATTCATTTACTGAAGTGACCGTTTATAATTGTATTACTCTCTCTGTTTCTTTGTCTCATGTCTCCCTGTCACTGTCTCACTCTCATTGTTTCCCACTGTCTCTTTCTCTCTCACCGTGTCTCCGTCTTACTGTCGCTCTCCCCCCCCCCCTCTCTCTCCGTCTTACTGTCTTTCTCCGTCTTACTGTCTTTCTCCCACCCTCTCTCTCTCTCTCTCTCTCTCCGTCTTATAAAACATTCATTACATTAAATAAGTCTGAATTTATAAAAATTATACATATATATGAGTGTCATATTAAGTACACACACATAATAATAATAATAAAACAATGTGTAACATCAATATTAACAACTATTTGAACAGTAGATTTAAAATTTAAAATAAAATTTTATTTATTTGGGAATATTCTCTCTCTCTCTGACACTTTATTTTTTTTCTCACCATGTTTCTCACACTCTCCTCTCTCTTTTCTACTGTCTCTCATTTCTCTGACTGTCTCTTTCTCTCTGTCTGGCTGTGCCACTTTTTTGTGTTCTGTGTGTGTGTGTGTGTGCGCGCACATGCTGCTTTGATCTTTGTCTGTCTGTGTGACTTCTGAGTCACACGTGTTCATTAACGTTCTCCTCTTCCTCTGTGTCAAAGGCCGGCTGGAACATGGCCACTAAAAAACCGAAGGAGACCCTGAGGGTGAACATCTCCAGCTCTCTGGAGTCGGAGGAGATCAGCCTGGAGACCACGGTGCCCACGGAGGACATCTCGTCCTCGGACGAGAAGAGTGGCGCTCACCGGGTCACCAAGCAGGTGCTGGAGAGGAAGGAGCTCCTGCACAACCTGCAGCTCCTGAAGATCGAGCTGTCGCAGAAAAACCTCATCATCGACAACATGAAAGTGGAGCACCTGACCAAAGTGAGGGATCAGAACGATGCTGAGGGGATATCCTGCTCCAGGTGGAATTGCATTGATATTGATATATATATATATGTGTGTGTGTGTGTGTGTGTGTGTGTTTGTGATGTAGATGGAGGAGCTGGAGGAACAGCTGAATGAAGCACTGCATCAGAAGCAGATACTCGCTCTTCGCCTCGACAGCCAGCTCAAAGTGCAGCAGGATGAGAACAGGTTAGCGCTCCATCACACACACTCTCACCATTTTTATTTTGATTATTTAATCCCACGCTAACTGTGACGAGGCGTCTCTCACAGGAAGCAGCAGGCTCTGATGAAACAGGAAATGAACTCCATCCTGGTGCGGCAGAAGCAGCTGGAGGACACAAACAGGCAGCTGCGCGAGCGAGCCGGGGACATCCGGCGCGGCCTGAGGGACGTCGAGCTGGGCGAGGAGAAGTACCTGGAGCTGCGAGATCTCCCCGAAGACAAGCTCTCCATCCATGAATATGTAGCGGTGAGCACGCACGATCATCTGTAACATAACACATAAAAGTGTGTGTGTGTGTGTGAGAATGATCACAGCTTTTTATTCACCACGTATCCAGGTGCGCTTCTACGAGGTGGTCACGCCACTAAGAGCACAGGTGACCGAGCTCCAGGTGAAGAAGAACGACCTGACGGACGACCTGGACGGCCATCGCAAGCAAATCAAATCCCTCATGGAGGTACCGGTGACCTCATCACTCCCGAAACAGTCCAGAGGAAGTGACGCACCTGTCAATAGAGATGGAGGGAATTCAGTTGTCCAGAAAATATTTGTTTCTTCCCAATTAATTTTTTAATTGTTTGCGTTTAAGGTGGTAAGTCGCTGCAGTTTCTATATAATCTTACAGATGGCACTGTGAACTATTCATTCATACTCTGGTAGGCAGCACAGCATCCTGGTAGTTTATATTTGGAATTAGGGGTCCGATCAGGGTTTTACAAAAATCAGAACGAGACAATACTGATCTCTGATTACAGGTGTGTGTGTGTGTGTGTGTGTGTGTGTGTGTGTGTGTGTGTGTATTATTGGGATCTTTTTAAATGTTTTATTCATTAGTCGTGGCTGCGAAGCAAAGCATCACTTGCATTAATTAATTAATTAATTAATTAATTAATTAATTGACTTATTAATTAATTAGTTAATTAATTAATTATTAATAAATAAATAAATGTATTATATTAATTATTATTTTTTTTCTTCTTTCGTACAAACTTTGGTGAGGACTCTTTGGTTCTGGACTCTTCAAAAAATCTTAACATTGAGACCAACTAGCGCAGAGCAATAATTTTGTAGAAATATAAAATTTACCACATTTACCAGAAGAGGCTTGCAACCTGTGTCAGAACATACACCGTCGTAGGAGGCTCAAGAGGTGCCCGAATTTTCCTCATCGACATATTCCTCATTTTATATATTAAAAGGCAACATATTCTATTCTCTTATTTCATGTAGATTATAAAGAAACTGAACCCAAGAAAAATAGCCTGTGCTCGACTAAAGACCAGAAATGTTTCATTCCTTAGCGGCTCTCTCATACACGCCGAAATGCTGATCAGAAATGCGACCGTTTTCGGCTCGTGTATTTCGCTTCATCACAATAGTATTGGTTTGTGATCGGCCAGTTAAGAGACAACCTATCAGTAAAAGTTAAGTGATTAGCGGCTGATTTCGAGCGGAACAGCCTTATTTTGAATTGTAGCAAAATCTGGCAAAAAGTAAGTCTTAAAGCAGTACGAGGAGCTCCTGAAGCTCTGGGTTTTTTTTCCACTGATTTGTTTGGTGTCGATCCAGAGTTACGAGGAGGAGAGAAGAGCGCGCTCGGAGCTGGAGATCCGTTGCCAGAGACTGGCGCTGGACCTCACCGACACCAAGCAGCTCATCCAGGATGGAGACTACAAACACCAGAACTACGACAAAGTGAAGCGGTGAGGATGTGAACCCCGATCGCACACATCCTGTCTTTCATTTCTTAGGTTTGATCTAGGATGTACATTAAAAAAAAAAAAATAATAATTTGAATGGGGCAAAACTGGCATAAAAAAAAGGCTCGTTCGCATGGGTAGATGAGACTTGATCTTCAAGAGATGGACTTCACATATCTGTGAACATTTTAAAGTAATTTCTCCATATAAGGCGTTTTACTTTAAGAAATTGCTTGAACATAGAGTTTTTTTTGTTCTCGTTTTTCATGTCTGTGTGAGGGTGGTTATTTTGTTTCAGTTAGTATGCAAGTTTAATTCTGCTGCCTGATTCAACCCTCATTAATTGCTGCTTTTGATGTCTGGGTGTATTTGCTACACAAAATCTGTCCACTAGATGTCACTACAATCATGTCTTAAATGGTGCTCCATGAAATGAACCTGTCAGTGAAGCTAAACAGGCCTTCGTCTCATCCTCATCAACTTAAAGAAGTTGAGTTATTCCCACGTCCCCCGTACAGGCCTGATCTCGCACCGAGCCATTAAAGGAGATCCTGGGAGGCCAGCGTTTCAGACGTTGAAGCAGGCAGTCCGGACATGGCTCCGACATACTGAGAAAGCTTTCTACCTCGCATCAACAAAATGAAAACATGGACAAACGCATGACATTTACAGAAAAAAAAAACCTAATATAACAGCACGAATGCACCAAATAATCTATGATGAATGTCTTTGTAACACATTATCTCATTGGCTCAGAGAGCGGGACAACTATGAGACGGAGCTCAGAGAGCTGAGGAAGAAGCAGGAGATGACGGAGCTGACGAACACCGCCCTGACCAAGGAGAGGAACGATCTCAGTAAAGAGGTAATAAACATACACCAACACAGGAGAACCTTCCTTTTTTTCCTTTTTTTTTTTTTAGCTACATCTTTTACATGATGCTGTATTTATTTTCGTGCAGGTGGCCACACTGCAGCAGTCTGTGACTCTGCTTCAGAAGGATAAAGACTATCTGAACAAGCAGAACATGGAGCTGAGCGTGCGCTGTGCTCACCAGGAGGATCGTCTGGAGAGGCTGCAGGCACAGCTGGAGGACTGCAAGAAGGCCAGGGAGGAGGCGTACGACAAATACGTGGCTTCTAGGTCTTTACACACACACACACACACACACACACACACACACACACACACACACACACACACACACACTTTTGTTACAGATTTTGTTTCAATTTTAAACCAACATGGCAAATAAATTTGCTCCTACCACACAGGATGCTGTTCTGCCTGACAATGTGTGATTAGTCTACAGTCGTGGCCAAAGGTTTTGAGAATGACACAAATATTAGTTTTCACAAAGTTTGCTGCTAAACTGTTTTTAGATCTTTGTTTCAGTTGTTTCTGTGATGTACTGAACTATAATTACAAGCACTTCATACGTTTCAAAGGCTTTTATCGACAATTACATGACATTTATGCAAAGAGTCAGTATTTGCAGTGTTGGCGCTTCTTTTTCAGGACCTCTGCAGTTCGACTGTGCTGCTCTCAATCAACTTCTGGGCCAAATCCTGACTGATAGCAACCCATTCTTTCATCATCACTTCTTGGAGTTTGTCAGAATTAGTGGGTTTTTGTTTGTCCACCCGCCTCTTGAGGATTGACCACAAGTTCTCAATGGGATTAAGATCTGGGGAGTTTCCAGGCCATGGACCCAAAATTTCAACGTTTTGGTCCCCGAGCCACTTAGTTATCACTTTTGCCTTATGGCACGGTGCTCCATAGTGCTGGAAAATGCATTGTTCTTCACCAAACTGTTGTTGGATTGTTGGAAGAAGTTGCTGTTGGAGGGTGTTTTGGTATCATTCTTTATTCATGGCTGTGTTTTTGGGCAAAATTGTGAGTGAGCCCACTCCCTTGGATGAGAAGCAACCCCACACATGAATGGTCTCAGGATGCTTTTCTGTTGGCATGACACAGGACTGATGGTAGCGCTCACCTTTTCTTCTCCGGACAAGCCTTTTTCCAGATGCCCCAAACAATCGGAAAGAGGCTTCATCCAAGAATATGACTTTGCCCCAGTCCTCAGCAGTCCATTCGCCATACTTTTTGCAGAAGATCAATCTTTCCCTGATGTTTTTTTTGGAGAGAAGTGGCTAATTTGCTGCACTTCTTGACACCAGGTCATCTTCCAAAAGTCTTGGCCTCACTGTGTGTGCAGATGCGCTCACACCTGCCTGCTGCCATTCCTGAGCAAGCTCTGCACTGGTGGCACTCCGATCCCGCAACTGAATCCTCTTTAGGAGACGATCATGGCGCTTGCTGGACTTTCTTGGAAGCCCTGAAGCCTTCTTAACAAGAATTGAACCTCTTTCTTGATGATCCTATAAATTGTTGATTTAGGTGCAATCTTAGTAGCCACAATATCCTTGCATGTGAAGCCATTTTTATGCAACACAATGATGGCTGCACGCATTTCTTTGCAGGTCACCATGGTTAACAATGAAAGAACAATGATTTCAAGCATCACCCTCCTTTTAACATGTCAAGTCTGCCATTCTAACCCAATCAGCCTGACATAATGATTTTTTTCGGGATTAAGTAAATTTTCATAGCAAAGAAGGACTATGCAATTCATCTGATCACTCTTCATAACATTCCGGAGTATATGCAAATTGCTATTATAAAAACTTAAGCAGCAACTTTTCCAATTTCCAATATTTATGTAATTCTCAAAACTTTTGGCCACGATCGTAGAGCACCACCTGTAGGATCATACAGAAGCTGCAACATATTACAGCATCAAATGCTAAAATACAGTGCAGTGAGAAAGTATTTGCACCTTCCTGAATTTCTTTTCTTTTTTTTTTTGCATATTTGTCAAAATGAAAGGATTCAGACTATCAAACAAATTTGAACACTACACAGAGTAAATACAGAATGCAGATTTTAAATAATGATTTAATTTATTATGTGAAAAAAAAAAGCTTTCCAAACCTGCCTGGCCCTGTGAAAAAGTAAATGCCCCCTTTGCTAAATCATGAATGAACTGTGATTAGACACTTTTTTTTTTTTTTTACATTTCACTTGCCACACCCAGGTCTGGTTCCTGCTGAATCAAGAAATAATAATAAGTCAGATTAAAAATGTGACCACAAAAGAATCATGATTACTTGACTAAATCAATCTATCAAAATCCCAGGCTTATTCCTTCTTTCCCTCAAAAACAACAGATCAACAAGTGATGCTGAAATGATTGACAGTTCAAGCCGTCCAATATTAAAACCCCCGCCTCTTTCCCAACTTCTCACTTTAAAAATCTTTGTCTTTGCTTTTGTCTCGTCTCTGTTACAGTATTTCGCTCATTAAATATGAAAAAAAAAAAAAAAATTCTAATTGGTAATACTGTTCTTAATAATGTTGCCAGACATTTTAAATGAAACATCAATCCACACCTTTTGGTTTTTATCTGAAGGATCTGAACCGGATTAATTATGACAAAAAAAAAATACATTTAATAAAGATTAAATACGTTTTTAACTGTTTTGAGCAGTGAAATGAATGGTGGGAGAAAAAAAAATTATTTTGACTGTGGACTGGAATTATTTAATGATTCGAGTTGGTAGAATTTAATCTACACTTTGAACCGTATAAACAGTAGCTTTATCTGACATTTAGATCTTTTTTCTGGTTTAAAAAAAAAAAAAAAAAAACAAAGAAGAAAGAGAAACAGACCAGCTACATCTGTCCATCTGGATTTTTAAAAATGTATTAAACTTATTAGATTTATTTAATTCCATATTTAAACCAGGTCGTTCCATTCTGGACCCCATTTCATTCACTTTATTCTGTTTCAAACACACACACACACTCAAAGTAGTTAGATCAGAATATCGTATTCTGGTGTTAAAGCAGTGATCTGCCGCTCCACCAGGGACCACTACAAGACCGAGTACGAGAACAAGCTGAGAGACGAGCTGGAGCACATCCGACTGAAAACCAGCCAGGAGATCGAGAGCCTGCAGCGCACGTCCAAAGAGCTGTACGAGAGGGAGAACAGGTGAGGTTCTGTCCAAACACAACCCCCGAGAGCACCGTGCACAGCCCTGCCATCATTCGTTCTTTCTTTCTTTCTTTCTTTCTTTCTTCTCCCCCCCGCCCCACTTCCACTTTGACTCTTGACCTGTGGCTTCAAAATCGTACGTCGTGTTTATTTTTTCGCTCCGAGTGCACGTTTCTGTGCTTACTGTGCCTTGCACACACCTTGATTCAAGTCTTAATAAATACACTGTGTTGCATCAGGTGTTTAAAGCTTCTGGGGTGAGTGGGGGGGGGGGGGGGGAGAGAGAGAGAGAGTGTGTGTGTGTGTGTGTGTGTGTGTGTGTGTGTGTGTGTGTGTGTGTGTGTGTGTGGAGCTCCTGCATTCCTCTTAGCATGTGGAGCTGCTGCGGATCTGCTTCTGTATCAGGAAAACAAATCAAACCAAAGACTTACCAAACAGCTCTGCCCTCATGACTGGTGGTGACACGTAACCCTTAAACATTTTTAAACATTCGGGTTGAGTTTTTTTCTTTTTCTTTTTTTTTTTCCTCCCCTTTGATTTTCAATTCTGTCCTAAACTTTTAGGAATAAGAGTCACGCCTATTGCTTTACCCACAATGCCGCTTGTAGTGGCGCTACTAGGAACTGGTCCTTGGAACCTTAGAGCAAGTTGGAGAGATGAGGAGAAGACACAGCTGGACAGAACAAATGGCTAAAGCGCTGCTGCAACAGATCAACTTCTAAACCTTCGACCGTCACGCGCCATCAACCCCATCGCGTTCGTTTTATAGCCTTGTTGCATTCTGGGCTTCCGAGACCTTTCCTCTACGCAGACATCCTCTCCCCCTGTCTGTTACATTTAGGATTTCCGATGTCATCCAGACGAGGACAAGTTCCCTTCCGATGATCATCTCAGAACAAGGCCTGATTGTCCTCTCCGTCTCACTCGTCAGGGACAAATCAGATCATTCTGATTCATACATATTTTCTTACTATTTCTTACACATTCCAATCAATTTCATTTGATTCTGTAACGTGTAGTAAATAATGAACTGTAACTTTGCTTGATGCATCATCACACAAAGCGAAAAAGAAAAGAAATGCCAGATCCTCCTAATTAAAAAAAAAAGTTGATTTACTATTTTAGCAGAATATATGACAGTAAACACTTTGAAGTAATTTGAGTAGTCCCATTTAGGTTGTTAAGATCGGATTAAAAGCTTTAAACGTCTAACATTTCATAATGTGGCTCCACTGGTTGTGCCGAAGGACAGCGAAACCGTGCTGCGAAATGCAAAACAGCAACATTAACTTTAAAAAAGAAAAAAAAAAGAGAGAAACCTCTTGAAAGATGATAATGCTTTTGGCAGGTCATCCCTCCCTAGTAATTAGTCATTGTTGTCTGGTGACTTGACTAAGATTAGTGAGTAGGTTTTGGTATGTGCGACGCCAGCATGGCTAAAAGGATGATTCTTCTGCTCAGGACGAAGACTAGAAACCAATACTCTGGTTTTTATTTGACTGTTTTAATTAGTAAAGGTAATTTGTTGGTCTTCACATGTTCATTGTTTACACATACATAAATAAATCATTTTGTTTATTTATTAAAAAAAAAATTTAGGACAACATTCAAATCATGTCATGGTACCGTCAGGTTCATAAGTATTTGAACACTGACAGAATTGTTTTAAAATTTATTATTATTAGTAGTAGTAGTAGTAGTATTTTTATTTTGTATTTCTGCTTGCGTTTATCACCAGACTGATTTAAAACGAACCAATCAATATGATTAAGAAAAAAAAAAAGATTAGCGGTTTAGTTATTGCAGGCATTTTCACAATCTAAAGCAGTGGAACAAACTGACTTAATTGTAAATGCGTTAATTATTATTGTATATTTTTTAATACTTTAAAGTCAGTAACTGGCTGAAGTCTGGAGCTCATGGACATCTCCAAGTTTTCCCCCTTGAGCTGCTTTGTCAGGACCTTTGTTTTACTGCAGGCTCCAGTTGCAGTGGGCGTTTTCGCCTCCCGCCTCATTCGGCCGTCTGACAATATACTGTTATTTTTGTTTGTTTGTTTGTTTGGTTTTGTTTTCATGCCTTCAGCAGCTCTTGGGTTGATCTCGGTTTTGCGTCACTGTCCATCTGATCTGTACTGTAAAGTGCCGTCCTATAATCATTTTTGACTGCGTCTGAACAGAAAGTAGAAATCTCTAGGCTTCAGCCATCATCCTGATACTCCTATCAGCAATAAACACCAGTGACCCAGTTTCATCAGCAGTCACATAACACCCGTCTCATAACAACGCCTCCACCAGGTTTGATGATGATGCGGTATATGCGTTGAAACACGAGCCCTTCCTTTCCTCTGACATATATATATATATATATTTTTCCCCATCAAAGTAAACTTTTTATTATTTGTTTGCTTTGTGTTCTCGAGCGTACATTTCGGGGTAAACCCATCTGCGTTTACATTCAGTAATCGTCCCTGGATCATGATGGGGTGACTCTGACAGTGAAGCACCAGAGTGGAGGCGACTTGCGACGCAATTGTTGATCAACTAAAGAATTCTACGATTGTCCACTACAGTTGTCTACCCTGGTCTTCCATGTCCCCTCCCTCCCCCCACCCCCCGTCACGGAGCTCGTCAGTTCAATTTAAGATTTTTTAAATTAATTATTTAATAATTGTTGATTTGGCCACTCCTAAAGTCTCTCTCTCTCTCTCTCTCTCTCTCTCTCTCTCTCTCTCTCTCTCTCTCTGATGGGTCTGTTTTGTTTTTTCAGTCTAATGATGTCCTCTTTCACTTGCGGTTTCACGCATATTCAAAACGTCCCGTGAACGGCCACCATGTGCAAAGTCAACACTTTGAATCAACACCAGGCCTTTCATCTTCTTTTGTCATTAAATAACCAAGACACAGTGTGAGACAGTTGTCCAATTAGTTTTGAGACAGTGAAAAATGAAGATAGTTTTGTACAATAAATAAATAAATGAGAAGAATGCCTAAACAATGAGAATTTTTTATTTTGCACTTTTCAATCACATCTCGATCACTTTGTTTATCGTGTGTACATCATTTCCTAACTCGTTAAAAACTTCACTGAACAGACCTCACTGGACATTTTGCTTTTTTTCCCAGTACGTCTCTGAATTCTTTCTTTATTTACTGTATTTCCCTCCCTCAGAAACCTCCGTGAGGCACGGGACAACGCCGTCCTCGAGAAAGAGCGATCCAGCGCAGCTGAAAGAGATGCTCAGGTCAAATACGATCATCTCCTAGAGCAGTGAGTGTCCATGAATGTTATCGTCACAAACTACAGTCTTGATAAAATAAAATAAAAACATTTATTCTTAGCAAATATACTGTATAATGCAATGTTTGTAATTACTTGAGCATTTTAGTTTCAGGTCTTGCGAAAGCATTCTTTAAAAAGAAGATCCAGGTTTAAAAAAACAAACAAAAAAAACAATAATAATAAATGCTTCCTCTGCATTTCAGGGTGTAGAATGAATGTGGGTTATCGGCGTTGACATGATAATTCTGTTCTTGTTGTTGTTTTTACGAGCGCACAGTTTATTCAGCTGCCCCGTTTTAAGCCTCACGCCTAAAACACACAGCACGTTAAATCCCAGTGTTGATTTAATAGCATTCCTTTTGCTACCATGTCTCAGGTGACACAAATCAAAACTGGACAGAGTTGCTTAACATACTTCACCCAGAACCATGTAAGGTGTTTATTTTAATGTTTTTTTAAATTTTTTAATTTATTTTAACTTCCGGAAATGAACGTGCGGGTTGTCACATGTCATCCGTTTCACGAATCGGACAAAGGAGTTTGCGTGCCGTCTGTATGGATCTGAATCGATTTGTGAGTCATTGTTCTGTGCCTGAACATGATATAGTTTTGGGAGAAGGAGGGAGGCTGGTGCATTACTCAGCTCGCCTACTGTAGGTTTGGTGACTCCTCAGTCCAGTCCAACAAGCTTTAAGGGTTAAACAGTCGCTAACCAAACTGCCCCAAGTCAGGGCAGCGCTGGCTGCGTAGGTGCGCCCGGATTAAATGTATCCAGTTGAAATGCTTCAGTTGACACCCAAAGCTGTTAGTTTAAATAATGAGTTTTAAAAAAATTTGATAGATAGATAGATAGATAGATAGATGCAGGGGTTATGTTCCTAGAACGTGCGCAAATTGTCTAAAAAATGCTTATAAATGGATATTTTTGTAGTTTAAACCCTAAATATTCTCCCAAAACACTTTAATTTCATTTCAAACTCAGCTTAATACATTACCCTTAAAAAAAGAATGTAAAGGTAATCCCGTATACCGCACACTACTGTACTGCTGTGTCTCTATGTCGCAGTGCTAGAATGTAAAATACAGATGTTACCCCTCTATATGTACCGTAATTCACACAAGCGTGTTTTCTTTGGTATAAGTACTGTAGGGTAAATACGGTAATAATTCACAATCACAAGCTGCCCCCCCCCCCCCCCCCCCCCCCCACGGTTGCTTTGTGTTCTCTCTACAGTACAAAAAAATGTCTTCAGTGTTATATTTTATATAGAAATTTAGCTGGATTTGTGTTAATATTTATGTTACGAAATGAGTAAATTCTATTCCTAAAAGTTTAGTGTTGAAACACATGAGAAATTATGTATCGTCAAGAAAAAAGGTCTAAACAAATTGCGGAGGATGTTCGCAGTTTTCGCGAAATTGCGCGGGTTTCCACGAACATCTATTAGTTATGTTCTAAGGAAAAATCTGCAAACTGTAGAGGCTGAACCGCGACTTCACGGGGGTCGACCGTATAGACAAAAGTATTTGGTTAAGTAATTAAATGGTTAATTATTGAATTCAGGTGTTTCAATCAATCACGGCCCTTATCCCCAGTGAAGGGGAATCTTAATGCTTCTGCATACCAAGAGATCTTGGATAATGCTATGTCTCCAACTTTGTGGTGACAGTTTGGGGAAGGCCCTTTTCAGTTCCAACATGACTGCGCCTCAGTGCACAAAGCAAGCACTATAAAGACGAAGAACTTGACCGGCCCTAACACAGAGCCCTGTCGAACACCTCAACCCCATCGAGCACTTTTGGCATGATTGCGAGCCAGGCCTTCTCGTCCAACATCAGTGCCTGAGCTCATAAATGCTCTATAGAACGAATAGGCACAAATTTCCACAAAAACACTCAAATATTGTAGACAGCCTTCTGGAATATATGCAGAAGACTCCATATTGAAGTCTACTGTATGTATTTAGGTACAATTACATTGCAGGTTTAAAGCCAAATACTTTTGTCTATATACTTTGTAGGTTATATGTATATAGTGCAAAAGTCTTGGGCACCATATTATCTGTAGTACAAATTTTGTTAAATATGTTTATCATGACTGCACGCTCAGTAAAGCCTAACATCTGTCACTGTGTATACTTGTATAACTACACAAATCTGTATCTAGCACTACTGATTATTTTCATGCAAAGTCTTTGAGTTTTTACACCAAATATCTTTTTTTCTAACTGATATTCATTTTTAAGGTTCGTTTGGAACTATTGACAATGATTATATAACAAAATGGGTACTTAAGATAATATTGTGCCCAAAACTTTGATATACAGAATATGAAAAATATAAATATCTGGAAAAAAAAAAGAAAAAACATGTGATGTCACTTTCAACTCCTGCAAAGATTAAGTTAAATAAGGAGTCCATGTTATAACCATCTAAAATATTGCTAAGTGAGTGTGGTTTCACTTATCACTTTTTGATCATGTCAAGTTTTGCAAAATAGACATATGAAGTTTGTAATCGGAAATCTGTCAAAAGTTATGGCCACAAGGTAGAAAACTGCCTAAAGTTCTACAACTTCACACACCTCTAGTTCAGGAAAGCTAATTCTTTGCCAGGTTTCTACAGCACATACAGTACATAGAGACCCCCACACACCAAAACCGGTCAATCCTTGAACAGTGGAAGACTTGACATATCCACAATTTAAAGTGTTTTCTCTCGCTATATGATTGGAGTAGAGCCACATCTGTTGCTCAGTCTCATGTGAACATGTGTGGTGATGAAGTGTTCAAAGGTTTGTATTGATTTGTATTGTATTGATGGAAGACTTTTTTTCCCCCCATGTTTAAAACATTAGTTTAATGATTCCACCACATTAGAAGAACAATACTAGAAGTAAAGATACATTGGTTTTAGTAGTGTTCACTTGGAAATATAATATCCATATTAGCTATGTTCACACGGCCAATATATTTTTTTCACTCGTTCTGATTAGATGTTCTAACTTAATTTAGTTTAAATGGCTGATCCGATCTAAATAAATAGTTAAATAGCTAAGTAAAGTTTTTTTTTTTTTTTTGATATGCGTAAAGTGGTCCAGCCTACCATGAGGCTTTTAATCTGCCTGAAATATTACAGACGAATAAGTCCTTTTTTCCCACGCCAACTAAAAGCTTAGCTTTGGTTTCCCATCTTTTTTCCATAAACCCTTCTTTTGCATTATGGTTGGTTCTATGAATTCAGTCTCATCTGTGATTGGTCAGACGATTTCCATCTGGTGAGCCAATCAGTGCCCCTTCCTCAACCAGAGATGGAGTGGATGACAGGTGGGACAGAGTTGTTTACACACGGTTTGGCAAACAGGAAAGGAAACAGAATTTTCCTTCTGGATCTAATGTTAAATCATCAACCCGCCCAAACACGGTGGCTTAGTGGTTAGCATTGTCGCCTTGCATCTCCAGGTCTTGGATTTGATTCCCTCGTCGGGTCTGCTTGCATGTTCTCCCTATGCTTGGTCGGTCTCCTCCAGGTGCTCCAGGTTTCCTCCCACATTCCAAGGACATGCAGATTAGGTTAATTGGCGTTCCCAAATTGCCTGTAGTGTGTGAATGCACATGTGAAGGTTTTAACGGAGGTCTTACAACGGTTGTACAAAATGGGAATAAATACAATAGTCAATATTTAATTTCCATTCTTTTTCTTGCTAAAGATTGAATTATTTTTGCTTCAGGTGCAGTGTTTCCAGGTTTCTCAAACTCTACGACCCCAACCAGATATTAAAGACCACAGTCCAAAAAATTGGGGTGCTGAAAATCATTTCTGATTAAGACTCCATATTCCACTTCTTGCATCTTCCAAACTGAAATGGTTCTTCAGATCATTGCTCATTGTTTTCCAGAGCCATGTTTGTGGATATTGTTCCAGTTTAATACCAGTTATTTGCTTTAATATTTCAAGATAATGTTGTCTGCAGACTATTTTTAAACCTGAAACTTATTTCAGTACTAGCTGATTGGGTTTAAAGTATAGTGACCTTCTTCAGCATCCTTCTTTTGGCCATTGTGGGATTTCACTGGATGTCTTTTAAGCTCTAGCAACCTGTGTAACCTGGGACTTTTTGTGCAACTGCATTACAGTACAGTTAATTCCTTGTTACAACCTTCCAACATGTCACCTCTTTGCAGACATGATTGTGCCTTCCCTTTCTCTTCCAATTTTCACTTCCCAGGAGGAATGTTTAGCACGAAACAATGATGGCACATTTTGTTCTGAATGAGCATCGCATATGCTGTGGAAGCAGGCTGTAAGCACGCCAAGTTTTGCCTTTGAGGCAACAACGAAAACATTTTTCATAATTATTTTGTTCCTTACACGCCCATGTCTTTGTACTAGATAGAAGAAACCAGTAAAGAAAGTTCTTCAAATGCACTTGCCATAAAACACCACCATGGATTTGAAATGAATCAATTTTAATTTAGTAGTAGAAATTCTGTTTTAATTCAGGTTAGTAAACAAAAATACGACATTGATCGTTTAGGAATCACAGCAGTTTTTTTTTTTTTTTTTTTTTTTACACAGTCCCTCTATTTTCCCAGGTGCCAAAGTAACCGAATAGTTAACTGATAAACAGTTTGATGGCCAGTTGTGGCCTGTTTCTTTGTCATGAAATAACTAGGAGATAAAAGACCTGGTGTTGATTCCAAGTGTTGAATTTGCATTTGGTAGCAGTTCATGGGAAATTTTTGTGTCTTCTGCAAAAAGGTGTGAAGTGAAGGACTCCATCATCAAACTGAAAATAAACAACCAGAACTGCCACAGAGATGGCAGAAGTGGGCAAATCAACAATGTGGTGCATTATTAAAATAAGGGAATGCACTGGGAAGCTCAGCAACACCAAAAGACCAAGTGGATGATCTCAATATTTTTTCCTTGATGAAAAAAAAACATCATGAATACTCCAGAGAAGGTTGGGATGACATTGTCTACAAGTCTACAGTCAAGGAATGCCTTCACAAAGGTAAACACAGAGGATTTACCTCAAAATGCAAACCGCTCAAGAAAAGAACCGTCTGGGCCCCTGAGTGGCGCGAGTGCCTACCCCATTATCCGGAGATCGCTAGTTCGATCGCTAGGTCCCAAGTGATGCTGTAGCCTCTCGCAGCCAGGGGCCTTGAGAGAGCTGATTGGCCGAGCTCTCTCAGCGTGGTGAGATGGTAGGCAGTTAGCGCTTTCGCATCAACATCTACAGCCAATCATGGGCATCTGTGAGATCATGCAAGCGGAAGGAGCTGATGACGCCGTCCTCCGAGTGTGTTATGCTGCCAACAACGCCCTGGTGCGTGCATGAGCGAGCAGTTCGGAAAAGATGCGGTCAGCTAGGGTCACGTGGTTCGGTGGAAACCTGTGGCCTGTGATATGGTGAAGGACAGGAAGGGCTTATGATCCAAAATGTACCACGTCATTTGTCAAAAAGGCATTGTCATGACATGGTCGTATATGGCTGCTAATGGAACTGGGCCACTGGTGTTTGATGATGATGATGATGTGACTGCTAATAGAAGTTGCAGGATGAAATCAGAAGTGCATAGAGCTCTTCTTTCTGCTGCAAACCTGAGAGGACTGTGCTACACAGTACAGATGATTAGGTCACTGCATGTGTTAATGTTGACTGGATGACCTACCATGGTCGTAAAATGGGAATAAATACAATAGACCACCGGCCACCATTGGCCTCCACAGTACCTAGTTGGACTATAGAGTCTGCAGCTACTATATGTAGTATTATATGCATCAAGCTGCAATGCATTGTGTCTTGATTCCTTTCCATCAGATCCAGTATGAACGTTTTAATCAATTTGTGACCCAGTAGCCCTGCTCTGGCATCAGACCAGACATGCTAGCTTTCACTCCTAACATACATCCATGATTGGACCTTGGGTAATGATGCCCCTGTCCAATAATCGGTTCACCACTTGTTAGCTTCTAACCACTGCATACAGCGAACATCCCACAAGACCTGCCGTTGTTTGGAGATGCTCTGACGCATCCGTCTAGACATTACGGTTTATCCTATGTCAGAGTCGCTCTTGCTTGAACGCCTAATATATTCCACTCTTTTACAGCTCTTATTTTAATAAATCAATGTTATTAGCCTCACCTGTCAGTGGTTTTTAATATATTGGTGTACATACCGTTCCCTTATTAACACGCTTACTTACATTATTCTGTCGTCTGGTGAGGTACGAAAACCAAAATGTCAAGCGAGAAAGACCTGTATTTTGGACATGAATACTTATAATTATCTTTGACAGCGGCGTTCTTAAAAGGACAGACAGACACACACCGACACTTCTCATGTTTTCTCAGGCTTTGTAGGGTGAGCTTGTCACCAACATTTGGCACAACATTATTTATGTCACCATTTATTTTGTTGTTTTTTTTATGTGTTTTTTTTTTTTCTTTACTCCACCATAGCTTGGGGTTATTTGTCTAAAGCCTGTGCACCCAACTGATGCACAGAACATAACCCTTTCTTTTGTTACCATGTAAGCCTACCTTTATGTTTTTATTTTATTTTAGTTTTATTAAAATACTGATATAGGCAGAGGTACAGTATATTTACTCTATATTGATTTGCCAGTTTGTCCATCAGCTCAATGCATATGGAGAACCAGTGTAGATAACTATGTAGACAATTTTGTATTTAGATACAAATAAAGATCTTTTTACCTGTATTTGTAGCTTGCTCTCAACATATTAACATATAAACAGATTACAGTTTCATTTTACCTAATAACCTTTATCCCACTTTGTACCTCTGTAGAAAGTGGATGACGGTTTGACTTTCTACTGTATTTGTATGGATTTTCATCTATTAGTGAGTCATTGTTCTGTGTCTGAACTTGATCGAGTTTTGAAAGGAGGAGGGTGGATGGTGAGTTGCTCCGGTTATGCGCATTTGCCGACTTCACTGGCCAGTTCTGCATGCTTCAACGATTTATAAGGCAGAAACTGAACCAAGCTGAGTCAGTAGGTGCGTCTGTGTTAAGCCGATGTCCTAACAACTTAAGGAAGTGCAACAGTTATACCCTGTCACACACACACACATTAACCGTTTGTCTTAATGTAATGTCTTGAATAACAATGATATGAAGGAACGGTACTATAGACTTGGCTTTTTAAGTGAAAGTGAACACTTTTTCACCAGGTGTTGAATAAACATCTATTTTTTTGCTGTTTTGGTGTTTCCTATGAGATGGTGTGTAGTAACTAAAACTCATAAAAACCTTAAAAACCCCTAAATACTTAACATTAGACATAGGTTTATATAAATTCTAGAATGATGATGACCTTAAGGGGAAAAAGAAAACTTATTTATTTCAAAAGGCATGATTCGGGTGCATTGAAAACCAGCCTCATCTAGATAATTCCCAGTGGGGAATATCTTTTGGAAATCTAATGCTTCATTCATCTTATACATTTACAGACATTGGCAGTGGAGGTGCAGTGACGCTATACTTGAGACATTATGATTTCCACCAATCCAGTGGAAGCCTAATCATTACATCATACATGACATAATCCCTACCTTTACACTTGCTGTTTCTTGTTTATAACTTCACATAATTTTCCTCCAAATTATTATTTTTCCATAAGTTCCATCAACCAGACATGTCAAGCATGGCAATTAAAGTAACACTGTTTTGCTAACAGATTTACAGAACACTAAAAGAATTTCTACTTTCAAAGTCTTGACTTTTAAAATTATGAGGAACCTCAGGGTTCTGATCTAGGACCGACATTTCTTAGCTGTTTATCCCTATGCAGCAAGTTCATTTGAATGTAGCAGTTAACAATAATGCCTGACCGAACATATAAAGAATTCTTATAAGGTTTTTAATTTTTTTATTGTAAATTTCTTTTTTTTATTTAGTCATGCATTATGAGATTAATTAGTTGAACAAGGAAGTTTACATGCTCAGCGCATCTTGCAGGAAATCGGTGACATGCAAGCTTTATAAACTACAGTGGTTTTAATGGTATTGGAAAATGCCCAGAAAAAGCATCACAGGTAAGCTGAGCGCACACGCGATAAATCAAAATTATTTAGAATATTATTTCCTTTTTTGACAGCTTTAACTTTCCACAGTTTTGTTTGCACTGTTTACTTTTTTTTTCTTCTTTTATTCATTTGGCAGCAGGTGTAAGTGATGTAAGTGGATACATCTTTCAACACTTAATCCTGTTGGCTTTTACCATTTTGTCATTTCCGGTAGGGGGAGTGTGCACACACACTTGTTCACCCCCTCATCCTCACACATTGGTTCCTTCCTCCCCCTCCTCTTCTTTAGCAATGTCGAGCCCTTATTTGCCCATGTCACAGGCTCACAGTGTGTCACTCCACTCCAGACGCATGTCTGGCATTCCAGTGGCTCCTCGGTGCACAGTTGTTGGGCATAGCTCACGTTTTTCTGGCCCTGGGGAACGGATCGCTCGAATTCACCCAGGAGTTGGGAGGAGGGAGCGGGGGGGGGGGGGGGCAGGGACAAGTGCCACATGCTTCTTTCCCGCTGTTGCCCTCAACCCCATAAATGCCTCAGGGCTCCCTTTGCGGGCGACTGGTCGTGCCACTGTCGCTTTGTTTTGACAAGGGAAATGAGGGGAAAAGTGAAATGTAGGTTGTGTAATGGTCACTCTGACTCATTGTTTTGAAACGTGGGAAAAGTTTAAAAGACAGACGGACCAAAATTTCAATCCCTGACTGAATGGTGAGAAAATTCTCAGCCTGTCTTTGTCTTCATTTTGGCAGAATGATCAAAATATGTTGTTGGGATTTATACAAATTAGACTAGCGCAAGGAATACTCACCGGACATTTTAATAGGAATATGGGAGCATTTCATTCACCCCAGTTCATTCAAATCAGCCTGTGCAATGTACTGTATACGGGCATGAAGATACAGATTAAGAAGAGCTTCGACTGATTTTCACATATCTGAATGGAGGGAATATATGATCTCAGTGGCAAAAAATAAATAAATAAATAAATAAAATATCCATCCATTTTCGATGCCTACTGTCTAAAAGCTTAGATTTTATTATTATTTTTTTGGCCGAGCTTGATGTGGTCTTTAGACGTTATAGGCAGGGTTTGTTGTGTGGCATGTTCTGAGATGCATTTCTGCTCAGCACGGTTGTATAAGTGCTTATTTAAGTTGCCGTAAGCCTTTCTTTCAGCATTCTCCTCTGATCTTTCTCTTCAACACACTCACTGGATTCATTTTTCCCAGGAGGTCTGCAGTTTCTGAAATACTTTAAATCAGCCTGTCTGGCTCCACCGACAAGTCACAGCGATCATTCTTTTTTGTTTGTTTGTTTGTATGAATTTATGCATTCAACATGATTGGCTGACTGGATAATTGCGTTAATAAGCACAGTTCATAAATCGCCTCATATTCATTACATGATACAGTTAATTTTTTTTTTGGGGGGGGGGGTAGATTCCTGTTGCATTTTTTGTGTGTGATTGTTTTGGGCTGTATCTATAGCAGAGTGCATCTAGGGTTAGATAAGGACAGGATGGTATTCAGTAAACGAAGCTACAATCAGATAAGTGCTGAACTTAAATCAGATGATAACTGTGATGGCATTTTCTAGATTGTGCAATCAAATAACTGTGCTCATTGGATTTTGCTTTCGTTAACTTGATCGCAGTGAAACACGTCTTGCATAAGGCGGAAAGAAACGTTGGCATTTATGAATCAGGTGATTATCTAGTAGTCACAGCTCTTGTGCATGCCCTCTTTTTCAAAAGATGATCACATGACCGATCGTGAATCCATTATATAACATTTCTGTTCCACGTACATGTGTACAGCTTGTTACGGTTAGACAAAACGTTTTATTGAAATATTTATCACATACTAGGTTATAGTATGATGTCCATGTAGGTTTCAGTTGCTAACAACATTGACTAGGAAAACTCACCTGAGATAATGTTTTAAACTATGAATGATAACATTCGGTATCCGTAAAGCAAGACATTCTAAAGCCCTTTAGCTAAATTTAGGACAATCTAAAGTGTTTTCATGCGATAGCATCTCCTCGTGCCATCTCGGGTGCAGAGTGGAAAGTTTTTCCAGGCTGCAACAGGTAGAGCTGCATTCTATATATTGTTCAGAATGAATGCTGTGCTCCTAACTAAATATTTGTGCGTGTCTGTGTGTGTACATGTCAGTTGCCCCACTTGTAGTAATTACGGACACCTAGGTAATTACAGATTACTCTCGAATTCTAATCCTTAAAGTATTGTGTGTGTGTGTATAAATTGAAGTAATGGATCAGAGAAAAGTTGTTTAAAACGATGATTTGAAGGTGTGAGCTAATTGCTTCAGAGTAGTTATTCTTTAAAGTAACGTATACATGTAGGTTATGTATACATAGACTTGAAGATTCTTCGTGACTTAAGAATGAATGGCAAGGCAGAATCGTGGTAAATTAGTATAACGACTAGCAGTGCAGATGTTTTTGTGGTTTAGTTTGTCGCCGCTAATCACCTTGTCCGATCACCTTGTTTTTGGCAAGTCACTCAGACCGTTAATAAATATTTAGTATGTTTCAGTTTCCTCAGTAAGCCTGCTGATAACTCTTTGCCGTATCACAGGTTACGGACGTCCCATCTTTGACGTCTTTTTGTTCTCCCCATGCTTGATGGGTTTCCTGCAGGTATTCCGGTTTCCTCTACAACATTATGAGGAAAGGCCAAATCTGCACACCTCTCAGTGTTTGAGTGTGTGGTTGCACTTGTGTGCCATGCAATGGATCAGCACCCTGTCCAGTGTGTATCCCTTCTCTTCCATGGACCCCTTCCGTGTGCCCCGAGGCCCCTGGGATATCCTCAAGGCTTCGCGTGACCCTGTATAGGATAAGCGGTATAGAGAATGTGCAAGCCTGTTTTTTTAAGAAAAGCCTGACTTTAAGAAACTTTCATGCATTCTTTGAAAAGACCTATGAATAGATGAAGCAGTTCTTCTTTCTTGTTGTCAAACGACATTTTCTCTGCCAAAAGAGACTCCAAGGCGAACACTCCTTCACAACACCGCATTATACTCGTCTGGTGTCTTACTTTTGTCAGTACAGCGACGCGAATTAGAACTTTCCCTCACCTTAGCCATCCCTATTGTCTCTGCTGCTTAATCTCTACAAATAAGTTTTCCAAAAAAGTCTTTCATTCCGCTCTCATTCTTTCATGCTCTGAAAAGGCGTTAGAAAGTCAATCGGATTGCAACGCCAGGTTCTGAAGCTCGAGGGCAGAAACATGCACAAAAGATACCAAGAGACCAAAACTGAAAAACAAAACAATGCAGATCATCCATCAAGACCTCCCTGGACAACAATCAAATCACTCCTTCAGCAACTGCCCGCAATCTTGGGGTAATTCTGGACAATCAACTGCCATTTTTCCACACATTGCTAACCTTACTCGGTCTTGTCGATTTCTTCTTTACAACATTAGAAGAATTCACTTATTTCTTTCCTACTCGGGTGGACTGCTGCAACTTGCTCCTGCCAGGTCTGCCTCTGTCCACCATTTCATCCTCTGCTGCACGTCTCTTCTTCAACCTTCCAAAGTTCTCCCACTTCTCCGCTCCCCGCACTGGCTTCCTGTAGCTGCCTGCATCAAGTTCAAAAGCCTGATGGTTGCCTACACAGCTGAAATCGGCCCTCAGCTCTAATCACACGTTCCCTCCGATCCTCCAGCACTGCTCGACTAGTCCCACAATCTCTCAGAAATCGAAGAAGACGTGCATCTGGACAGTTTTCTGTTCTGGCACCTAGGTGGTGGAATGAACTTCCTCTCCTTCTCCATACAGCTAAATCTCTGGCAGTCCTTAAACGATGACTTAAGACATATCATTAATTCTTCCACACAAAAAAAAAAAAAACTTCCCAACAGCGTCTGACTAATGGTGCTTAGTTAGTAACCTAGTAACCCAGTGTAAGGATTTATCCAATGAGGGAAACTTAAGCACTTGATAAGAGCATCTGCCAAAGGCCTAAATGTCAACGTAGACCAAGACAACTTTCAAATAACTTGATTGTGCCTAATTGAAGTGCCTATGTTCAGAAAACCTACAACAAAATGGGATCTTCACTAATGCTGAATGTCTATGATTTTATCCCTGATTTGCCAGCCTCTAACCAAGTTTCGATACGCCTCCCATGGCGATGGATCATGTTTTTCAGTCTGCAAGTGCTAGTGATGTGCGGCAGCCAATAAGAGATCAGTCTGTTTCGTCTCTCGTCAGACGCAGCAGAACCCCGAACTCAGACCATCATTCATCTTGAATTTTACTTTGAGATCAACATGTCAGTGAAAACTCTATGTCCGAATGCTTGTGGAACTTGCAACCTAAACACGTACATGACATGACTCAGAGTGACCCTCCTTCCTCCACAAATCTCGCAATTTTTTCCAAGAACCGCTACCACAGTCAGTTGCTTTTGACAAAGTCACACGACAGTCAACGTTTGTGTATTCTTCTGAGAAAGATTAACTCGGGGATAAGCCGTCCTTCGCCACGGATCTCCAGCTGAAAGGCGATGTAGTGCACGAGCCGGGTCTGCCGTCACTCATGTAGCGCCCACACCCGTACCTTAACCAAACAACAGATTGCGAGTGTCACTGCGTGTCATCAGTACAGTAGTTCTGAGAATGGGGAAAGTCATTCAAGCTCGAGAGAGTTTTGTGACCAGCGTGAGCTGGAAAAGAAAAACGATGGGAACTTGTTCGTTTGTGTACATGTTGCCTCGATACCGCGTTAATAAGGCGATAAGGATGATTATGCTGTTATAGTGGTATCCGTCTCAAACAACAACATTCATACGAAAAACCTCGAATGAAAAGTTTATCATATCCTGCTAAGTTTAAGCGGTTGAGCGAACATGCCAGGATTTGTCGGGGAAAAAAAAAATTGTTGTGCCGTCAATAATGCGCCAGTGTGCTCAGGCGTTCTGTGTGGGCGAGTGTGAGCGGGAGGAAGAAAATGCAAATGACCAACTCAAAAGATCGCAAGCCTATGCTCGTGAACCGCCTGCGCTGTTAACTAACAAGCTACGGTATTTGCATATAACCTGTATAGTTACTCTCAATAACTCGGTCAAACCACTTCCTCATAGTTGTTTTTGAAGTCCTCAGTTGCGTCTTGCAAATTGGGCTTCCACATACCAAGTTCGTGAGCCGCTGCGTTTGTCTTTGTTACGCCGCTTGCGCCTAAGCGTTCCCGGGCACCACGCTGGAACAGGTGTCTGGGCGTGTGCTGTAGTGAGGGAAAGAAAAACATAAATGACACCTTCAAAGAAGTGTAAACCGATCTCCTTGTGTGTGTTTGTGTGTGTGTGTGCATATGTGTATTATTGTCATAAATAACACCGATTTGAAATGCACATGTTTGTGTTTGCACAAGGTTCAGGCAGCTCCAGCTGAGCTCGGACAGCCGTGCCTCAGAGCTGCAGAACCAGATGAAGCTGAAGGCTTTCGAAGCCGAACGCGCTCAGATGGTGCAGGAGGAAACGGCCGGGAACCTCAGCCTGTGCCAGATAGAGTGCGAGAAACACCAGAGGAAACTGGAGGCAGGTGTCCTTTCATCAGCTTGGTGTTTTGCCTATTCTGTTTTTAAATTAAAAAAAAGTGTTTTGTCTGTTTTTTTGTTTGTTTTTTAAGACTTGTACAATGCAAGCCGAGACAAAAAAAAAAAAAACTGGTCCTTATTGTACAATCGAATATAGAGCAAATAAAACCTCGGCAAACATCACGTGATCCTCCATCACTTAATTGTAAGAGCTTAAATGCAAATCCTGCTTTTGACTCACGGATGTCAGAGCTTGAAATTACATCATTTTTGACCTCTTGAACTACAAAGCGAAAAACACATGGATGTTGTCTGCGTGTTTGACTTTTGTTAGCAACAATGACCTTGATCTCCTCAGACATTGCTCTGCGTGCACTAAAACAAGCGCAAGTATATTTAAAGCTAAGAGTTCATGTGCAACTCATGTTTAATTGATGTCACTTCCTGTGCAAAGTGACTGAAGATTTTCAGTCATGTCAATTGAACTGCTCTCAGATTCCTGTATGAAGGACTGAAGCAATCTAGTTCCTAAGTAGGAATTCTGACTTGATCCAAGTCGTTAATTAGGGTGGCATAATCTTTAATCGATCGAAGCATAAAAAGCTTAAATATGTCCACCACCGTCTCTCTCGCTCAGGTTTTAACCAAGGAGTTCTACGCGCTACAGTCATCATCGGAGAAACGCATCACGGAGCTGCAGTCCCAGAGTGCCGAGCTGCAGGTGAGGCTGGAGACCTATGAGAAGCTGGAGAAGGAGCTGGATGACATCACCATGCAGGCGGCAGAAAGTGAGACAACTTTACCAACTGATCCAGGATCAGATTTCAGAGTTCTGTTCTCTAGGTTTAAACGAACCATCTTTTAAATGTAGGAACTCTATTCTCTCTATGATGATTTTTTTGTCTTCTTCTATAAATCCTGTTTCACTAGGTTTTCGGGGTGTTTTCCTTCAAGCACGATGTGCACACTTCGTCATACCCGCGCCTGAGAAAGCCCCAAGCATTCTGCGTTTTCAGAACAGTAGAAAGTTCTTAGCTGTCTATTAAACGTGGGAGTGGGCGATTAAACAGCCCGGCTTGGGGATGCGGGGGGGGGGAAAACTGTTGTCACTTTAGTGGAAGTTTCTACAAATTCACATCGTATAAAGGGAAGCATTTATGATTTATTCAGAAAGCAAATAATGAGAGTCGGTGCAGAAAACGTCCATGAGTCATGTCAGACTTGTTCCGCTTACGATTTAAATCTGAATGACCAGCCTAAACTTAACAATGTAGTTAGCAGTTACAGATTAATTTCTGCTCCGATCTCTCTGATTAGAAAGAGAGAAGCGATGAAAACCTAATTGTTAAAACTTTAATACTTGGTTGTATGTTAATGACCATTTAGCAAGGTTGAACACAATATACGGCATACTGTCTAATATATGTACAGTTCATCTAAATAAGTTAGAATACAGTGTAAAAAAAAAAATCTAATTTTTGTAATTACTTAAAGTCTAGATTAATTACATGTAATTTACTCACTCACTCACTCATCTTCTATACCACTTTATCCTGTATTCCGGGTCGCGGTGGGTGTTGCACTCAATACTTCTTTGTCAGGCCTCCTTCATAACAGATTCCTGCATGTTTGCGCCATGGCATGGAGGCCCTGTGGCACTGCCGAGGCGTTACTGAATACCAGGTTGCTTAGACAGCAGCCTTCAGCTCATCAGGCCGACCAATCACACACAATATCGATTCTGTTGTAGATTAGGACCGAAAATATTTTCAGCATGTATTGAAAAGAACTGTAGGCGCCAAGGTGGTGTAGCGGTTGGCACCGTGAGCCCGCGCTTCCAGGGTTGAGGGTCCGAGTCCCGCCTCAGGCCTGCGGGTGTGGAATTTCATTTTTAAATATCGTTTAAAATCCTTTGATCAAACAAATTCTCCTCTAAATGTAAGACTTGTACAGTTTAAGAGGTTATTTTGCAGATCTTAAAAAAAATTCAAGAGTTCATCAACTGCCCTTAGACGTCCCCTAGAGTTTGAAGTAAACAGGATTTCTGTTCTTTTCCGAGCCCGGAGCAACAATCGATTGGCAAAGGAGCAGTGGTTTTTATTGCTTTTGGTAAAAGATGTAGATATTATGTAAAAAAAAACAAAAAAACACCAACAGTATTTTTTTTTACTCTTGTTATTTCTGCACGAGTTTAACAACATTACAAACGAATTCACATCATTTTTCTTTCTGCGCCGTTTGCTTCAGAGTTCATGAAATCGCTCTGCTATGTTTTGAGAACTTCTGCGCATTCTAAGCAGGAGAGATAATAGTTCACGAGCGTAGTTAGCCTCTCCCCTCGTGCTCCTGACGGTGGGTGGTCGGAGAGACATCCAAACACGTTACCGCGCACGCGGCGCATTGTTCTGTGTTTTATAGTGGAAAATGAGGACGAAGCCGAGAGGGTGTTGTTTTCATACGGCTACGGAGCGAACGTCCCGACCACGGCCAAGAGGAGGCTGAAGCAGAGGTGAGAGCGGGAGGAGGTCACGTGTCTCAACTAAGATTTAGGCTACTGTTGTTAAAGGTGAGCGATGCTTAAAGAAGTTTGTGTGTGTTTTTTTTATTTTTTTTATTTTTTATTTTTTGTAGCGTTCATCTGGCAAGAAGGGTTCTTCAGTTAGAGAAACAAAATACTTTGCTAAGGAGAGACCTGGAGAGAAGCACCACCCACGCAGGGCAGATCTCAGAAGAGGTATCCCTCTGTCAAACACACACACACACACACTCTTGGTTCATCACCGTATGGAGATGAACACCAGAATCATCATCTTTACAAATATAAGCTATTATTATTATTATGATGATTATTATTATTATCATTCCATTTCCCCGAATTTTGTCTCAGCAGTTTTTTTCTCCTCCATAAAATCTAGCTCAGTCATCACCCCAGCAGTAGCACAGTTCAGTTCAACTTTGTTTGTATAGGGCGTTTAGGATCGGACATCCCCCACGAAGCAGTTTTAAAGAAACCCGGATGTAGCTTTAGATCCTCAGTAAACACACCGTGACGGTAAAAATCTCTCAAACCCACGAAACCAGTCTCCTTCTTTCTGATACCTGACAGTAAGATTATAAATGGCAGCAGAGTTCGGAAAAGTAGGAGGGTAAAACTAACAGTGAGACGTGAATGAGTGCAACAGAGGTGTCATGATTACAGAAACCAACAGCGTTCTAGGTCATCTGATCTGCTGTGCGGATCATCATCGTGTTCCTGCTTTGACCGATTTCCTTGGCGAAAGAGTCCGTTTTCATGTTTTCTTTTTTCAATGATGGAAAGACTAGTAGAGAAATTAAATGAACACTGAAGAGTGTATACCTTGTATACAATATCGAAAAAAAATGTTCGGCACCCCACTAAAGGAATGTCTTGTTTTTTTTTTTGTTTTTTTGTAAAAGGGAGCTCAGTTGGAGGCAATTGAAGGTCTGGGTCTGGGTCTTACTTCTGCTGGGTCCTTGAGCAAGAATCTTAATCCTACCCATATAAAATCCATCCATTGCATATGCAGTTCCAGTCCAGAATTGGATTCCAGTCCTCAGTGTGAGGATTGGTGTGAAACCAGTGCCAGAAGTGTTGACCCCAGATTTAAAGGCAAAACCCAAGAAAACAAAAAAACAAAACCCAGGAAAACGGGCGTGGTTGGGAAAAAATAAATTAGCTCGATTCACTCACAGCTCATGAAAATTTTTAAAAAAAAAAAGCTTACAGTCAGCTGTGTCCGATCATAAGTAAGTCGCACACATGGATGTTATGTTGAAATGACTTGAATGTTGAATCTTTCTTACTGTTAAATGAACCAGAAAATCCATGCAAAAACTTTGCAAGAAGAAAACATAAGCGCTCTGCGCACAGGCTATCTGCCGTCTTCTACATACACACGCTAACGAATGCCTAGGATTAGCTATCGTAGCTGCGATTGACAATCGAAAAAGAGTAACACCACGACACCACAGCCATGGCACTGTTTTTATTA
Organism: Clarias fuscus; assembly: GCA_030347435.1. Classification (NCBI taxonomy): domain Eukaryota; kingdom Metazoa; phylum Chordata; class Actinopteri; order Siluriformes; family Clariidae; genus Clarias; species Clarias fuscus. The sequence goes on along the minus strand of CM059227.1, from coordinate 18,774,239 downwards.
TTATTATTTTATTCTCGCAATCTGTATAGTTTGTGAAAACTAGTCTCAGTACTTTTAATTCCTATCCCTCAGTGCCAGAAAAAAAAAAAAAACATCTTGAAGCAAACTCGACAAACTACAGTCAATGGGAAAAAGCACAGCAAGTGTTTTCTGGCACCAAACTCATTAAAAGCCAAGAGCTCAGGAAGTGTGTTTGTTCTAATGTCACATCCATCACTCCAGATATAACCCGAAGAGATGTTCATTCCTGCTTCTTTTCAGTCATTCACAAGTTAGTGGGATCAGGTTTCTGATCTACACTGGTAAAGAATGTCCCGATATTTACACATCATCGTTTTCACTGACAGCCGGCGTTCTTATCATTCAACAAAAATGTCGTTTTGTCGAACGTTAAAGGGCGAATTGCCAACCCTGAACGCAGCCCGGATCGCAGCAAGTGCTCCAAGTTATTAGTACTTCTGAGTTTATCACATCACGGTCACTTTTAAAAAATTTTGTTTTTTACTGGGTCCTTTTACATTCCGCCCGCTGTCCCACAGCACATGGACAAAACCGCGCGAACGCCTCCGCTTGCTAAATTCATGCAGAAACTCCCCAGAGTTTAGAGGCTCTTGAAACTTGGGAATGAGTCACAGATGTTGCAGTGGGTTTCCAGCGATCTTTGTGTTTTTTTTTTTTTTTTCGTTTTTTTTTTTTTTTTCTCGCTTGTTGAGTAATTCCCTCAATCAGACCAGTACATAAACATTTTGATTTCGGATCAAGTTGCCTAGTACGGTGTCCACTTCTCAATAAAATATGATTCATGTGTTCATAAAGCAGCACCCGCCGTATCGTTCTCTTTTACTTTGGAATTATTCTTCTCCAGAAAGCCTCAGGATACTTCATAGGAACATGATCTTGGAGTGCAGCGCAAAGACAAAACCAAACCTAAAAAAAAACCTTGCAGGCTAGCTGCCGCTACTTATCGAGCCGCCGTGTACACAAGGCACCAGTGCTGCAGAGGGTGCTGTTCACATTCTACAGCGGTTAGAGCCATAGAAGAAGAGAGAGATGTATATTTTGTTTAAAAAATAGATGAGATACAGGTGGCGAACAAGATCGTTCCTCGAAGTTTGCGGCGACGAGTTTAACGTGATCGTGAATCTTTTGCTCGAAGTGCAAATAAACTCGCTCGGACACCCGGTTGTGTAATAAGCATTCCACAGGCTCGATCACGAAGGTTGCTTAGCAACAATGTTTCCTCAGCTACATGATCGAGCAAAGCCTTCACAGGTTGACATTTTGCTTCAGAATGACATCATGTCGTTTGTGAAAGCCAGATGTTATCTCTGCAGGAAGTCATAATAAGTCCTTAATATTTTGCATATCTTTTTTTTTTTTTTAAGAATTTGAGAAATGTTTTACAGGTTAAATTTTATAACGTACTGTATATACAATCGAGGTAAATTTAAAAAAGCTATTAAATTAATTTAGTATATAAAAATAAATACATTAAAGCTTTTTAGCTGTACTTTAAACGCGCAATGGCGATCGTTCTTCTCCTTAACTCGACTGTTTTTCATTCTTTACTACCTACTTGTACGTCTGATTCCTCACTTTCTTCACCTCCTCTCTCTTTTGTCTCTTATCTTTCATCGCCTTTAACTTCCTCATGTGGATCCTGCTTTATTTCTTTCTTTATTTCAGCCCCTTTTTTTCTTTTAGTTACTTACACTTTTATATATATATATAATTTTTTTGTTTTTTTTTCTCCTCCCCTGATTTTCCCCCTAATTTAGTCGTCACTAGAGGGCTCATTAAACACACAGACACCCCTGATTGGCTGTAGAGCCGTGATTAATGTGGGAGGAGCACAAAGTACCTCTGAGAGAGCTCGGCCAATCAGCTCTCTCTCTAGACCTCCGGCTGCGAGAGGTTACAGAATCACCCGGGAAGTCGCGATCTCCAGATGATAGTGCGAGCGCTTTACCACTGGGCCACTCGGAGGTCTTAGTTCCTTACACTTAAGGAAATGTGTTACAGGCAGAAGTTTCCTGGAGGAAATTTCACATGAAGCATAGAACACCAAAAGATTTATGATGTAAGATTTATGCTCGAGATTAAGACATAACTCATGCTGGAAACAGTCACATGACATGGCGTTTTATTACAGCGGATCAGTATCAGGATCAGGTGGCCTAAGAGTCTGTGGCGTAAATCGAGCGCGAACGCAATAACAGAGGCTGCGCGCACAAGCGGCAGAGTCTTTCGGTGCTTCGAGCATTTCATTTGTTCCCATGAGCAGTAAAGAGACTCCATCGCTGATACTTGTTGAGGAATCCGGAGCGCTTTGATCCACGGTATCACTGGCATCCGTTCTTCCTCGTGGCTTCATGCCCTGCCGAAGAGTCGCCCAGAGTCAAACTTGGACCAAGAACTGACACAAGTCCGCACTTGTTCCTCTCTGTCCTACAGCGTTGTGTGCGATACTCCGAGTTCACAGTGTTCCCTGCATTAAAGGATTCCATTCCACAGACCTTGTTTTTCCTCCCAACTTAACTTTTTAGATTCGTAGCCAGAACGTTTTGTCATTTCTGATCCCGGGACGTTCTCAAGACGATTGCGTGATCACTCGTTCATATACACGAGGAAATGTATAACGAACAGCTCGCAGGGACAAATAGCTAGTTATTTCTTTCGAGGCCGCCAGTGTACAGTACGTCTGATTATCTCGTCAAAACTCGAGACGTATGGATTGGCGCGTTTAAAAAGACAGAGCTACATGCTCGGAATATTTCCCTATAGATTTACGCTTAGTCACACGATTGCTCTTGCGTCTTTCGTGTATCAGGTGCCCTTCCTTGGAATAATCTCTGGGCGATTTCAAAGGGATGAGAAGGACGTTAGCCTCCTTTCTCTCGGTCTTGTTTTGTTATCCGTTCATCAGTGGACATGGAGCGCTCAGTTCAGAGGCGTCCGTACGTTGGGAAGCTAATATAATTTGTCTCGTATTTCAGCTTATATTCCTTGAAGCAGTTCAAAAGCTCCCGTTCTGTTCTGATCAAATGTTTTGAGATAAGATTCGTGATGAGATAAATAGGATAAATGGGTTGATTTCGTCTCGCTTACAGAAAATCATCTTGCGTGAGGTGCGTAGTACACTTTAAAAAAGAAAATGTATTAAGCCTTTCATTTAATAAATTTCATAAAAACTTTTTCATTTAATGAAATTTTTTTTGAGAAACTCTAACTTTTCAAGTTCTCATTAGGTTTCTTTCTCATTTTTTAGAGATGATTTTCTGCCCAACTTAGTTGTAAAAAATATCCTAGTAAATCTGGAGTTTCTGAAACTTGGTAGAAACACCAACAAACATGCTATGGTCAAAATCCTAGAAATCACTTTTTTTTTTTTTCCCCCTTCTGATGTTTGATGAGAACATTAAGTAAAGCTCTTGATGTGTATTTGCATGCTTCAGTGTCTCTTGAATTCTTTCTTTTCTTTTTCTTTTTTTCTTCCTTTCACTCTCACCTTTAATCTAATATTTCTGTCTGTTTTCTCTTCCAGCTGCAGACAGCCAATCAGCTTCTCCAGCAGGCTCAGCAGCCATACAGTTACCTCATCGAGACGGTTCAACAGCGGGACACGCAGATCCAGTCACTCAAAGAGCGTCTCTCGCAGACGGAACAGGAAGTGAGGTGCGCGCTCAGAGCGGTAGCCCGGATTCGAGCGGGTGACGCAGCACGCCCTCATTTGTTGTAGAAAGAGCATCTAGGCCCAGACCGCGCACCGAATGCCGATACAAGTGCAGATAGCGTCGCTGCAGACACTCAGACAGATAGATAGTGCCGTTGCAGATACAGACACAGATAGTGTATAAGAATCCGGCTAAATATTGGCAACAATAAGTCATTGCTGCAGGTGAGTAAATTGAAACTTGTTTAAAGGGGTAAGGTTTGTGATTATAAGTTATTGCGTCATGAAGGTTCCACTTTTACATGCTGTACAGTGGGCCTCATACAGCAACATTCTCTGAAGTTTTCTGTTGAGTAAAAAATAAGAGGTCTTCCTTAACTTTCTTAACCATCCAAGTCCGTTTAATCGGGAGCTGCCTAGGATTTGCATATAATTTGCTTAGGTACCGCCTCCTAAACACCATAAAAGGGCAGGTATGAAGGTAGAAATACAAAGAAGAACAAAGAAGTTGATTCAATTATTAAGCTAATTTGAAATCAACTTAATAGAAAATGTGATGATCTGGAGCATGTGCACTGGTGTTGGTAAAAAGTGATCAAAAAAGCAGCAATGACAAAAAAAAAAGGGTAAAAAGAAAAAAAGGGCGGGTTCATACCCTCTGTCACCTAGGTTAGAGTTTTATCAAGTTAACTTCATAGTGGGTTTCATGGATGCCCCGTGTGGTCTGCCTGGATTCGTATGGTGGCTGGGGATGGTTTCCATGAAGACTGTCCTGTCATCGAGTGATGCTCTGGGGACCTGTGACTTCAGTTGTTCGATAACTCAGGACCGGAATCCCCTACAGTCTACCTGAGCCTCCGGGAACAAACTGGACTCATTTCAATTTTCAAATTTCTCCTGTTATACTGAACTTCCAGTCTTACACATTATTATGCTGAGCAATCCCTGCTATCCGTTATCACCCAGATGAGGATGGGTTCCCTGTTGAGTCTGGTTCCTCTCAAGGTTTCTTCCTATTACCATCTCAGGGAGTTTTTCCTTGCCACCGTCGCCCTCGGCTTGCTCATCGGGGACAATCTTATCATTTTGATTCATATACATTGCATAAAAACTTACTTCTTTTTATTGTGTAAAGCTGCTTTGCGGCAATGTCAATTGTTAAAAGCGCTATATAAATAAAATTGACTTGACTTGATTGACTTAATGAAACTCATTGCAATCTAAAACGGCTTGGCAGCCGTTCATCTGTCTTATCAAATATGTGCGATCTCTAGCAATGCTCAAAACATATAATGTACTTTTTTAATCTGTACATTAGTTCAGAAGCAGAACGCACATCTTAAGTAGGTCTAAGTGACCATGAAGTAAGCGATCAGATTCAATTCAGTTCTATTTACATAGCGATTTTAATAGTGGTCATTGTCTTAAAGCATCTTTACACAATCAAAAAAGAAAATTAGGGAAATGGGTTTAGAATGTCTGAGAAAATACGAATCAATCAAAATGATCAGAACGTCCCTGGTGAGGAAGCCGAAGCGACGGTGGTGGCGAGGGGAAAACTCCCATAGATGGCATTAAGAAGAAACCTCGACAGGAACCAAACTCGACAGGGAACACATCCTCATTTGGGTCATAACGGATAGCAGGGATAAAGCTGTTAAATTCAGTATAACAGGAGATTAAGTATATATGGAGTCCACTCAACAGGAAGTCAGTTCTTTTAGGGTCGGTTACAAAACTCGCCCATCTCCTCCAAGGGGATTTAAACAATCGCATGATGTGATCGTCGAGCATGCAGAATTGTGGATTATAACGTTGTGTCATGATGATACCTTAAACTTGTGCCAGAAAGTTGCTAATAACCTCCTACTAACTTGATGCCTTATATTTATGCTGAAAAGCGGCTAGTAACATCATTAATAACTTATGATGTCACGCAATGTAACGTTATTATCGCAATGCTTTTTTCCCAGCATCCACGGCTTTTTGTAGGTCGAAAATAGTGGTTGATGACGTTCTGTGTGGCCTCATATTGATCGTCTCAAATGTGTGTCTTTCTGGTTTGCCTGAGGATCAATAGTGGGCCCGCTCATTGTTGCTTGCAACTATATTTTTAATATCGTCTTCGTAAGAGTGTTCTCGACCAATCGTAAGACTTTCTCTAAAAAGGAAAGAGCAAAAAAAAACTTTGATGAATCCCTCAAATAAATTTGTTGCAAACATTAAAAAATTGTGGATACAATCAAAAAAGAAAAGGAAATTTGTTTGTATATCAACAACGAGGAGGAAGGCACTCGTACACGCTTGCAAATATTCAATTTGCGTGTATTTTAAATGATTTAAAATCCTTTGAGATCTTATTGCATCAACAACATATCCAGGAAATCACGAGTTGACAGATCGACAGTATTGTCATACTGTCACCCTGGGTTAAGGTCATGTCTTTACATGCAGGTGACTTCTTCACTGGAAAGGTATTCATAAGTGCTTCATGCTATTTACTTGGCTCTTCCACATGAGTGTAAGGTAATTGTGTGTGCCTATGAGGAAAAAGATTTATACCTATCCTGTCCTTTCAGGAAAACAGTCGATTACTCTAAGATGTTTATTTGTATTTTCTGGTAATCGTGGCTTTTCATGCCAACAAATAAGTTCACGGGGGTTTCTTAGAAAGTCCTCACATTTTCCTGGTATACAAATAAAACGCAACAGGTATTATTTGCGTTTCTGTTTTAATGTCGTGCTAAAGGCTAGAGGATTTAAAAAACAAAAATTAAAAAAAAAAAAAAAAAACATCCCACAGGGTTGTTTCTGGCTTGACAGGAAGCCATGTTTATCTCAACACAACCTTGTTGTTACTAACCTGAGACCAGTTTGTCCCGCCCCAAAACTCAAGTATGTAAAAAAAATAATAAAAAAAAAACCCCTAAAAAGCACTCACGGATTAGTCTGTCACACCCGAGGGGCCCGTGCACTCCGAGAGGCGTGTCCGCTTGATGTTTTGACTAATGATTTAGTCTGGAAGAGAGTATTAGACAGGTTCTGCACACCTCAATTGGTGGTTGTGCATCAAGAAAAACAAGAGAAATCAAACCGAGGATAAAAAATTATTTTATAGTTGTTGTTATTTTTAATAGCAATTATTATTACTACGTACTTGTGCTGAACGTTCTTGCCCCGAACATGAAGGTGATGGAAGAAACCAGTCTCAAATAGCAGGATTAAAAATGAGAACCCTTGAGGAACACATGCACATGGCAAAATAAATAGCTGCTTTTCTTCATGCTTGTGTGTGTACGTTGATAAATAGCCCGTAACCCAACCAGTTTATTTAAATTTAGTGACGACCAAAAACGTAAAATATCATAAAAGCCAAAAAGAGTTGTAAATGACGATGATAACGAGATTGCAGCACATCTGCTAACTCCGTCATACTTTAGTTTCATTTATATTTGTCTTTTTTTTGTTTGTTTGTTTGTTTGTTTTGGTTCCATTTTGTTTAAGCAGTTGGCATAATTATTATTATATATACTACCCAAAAAGTCTCCATCACAAGCAATACATTTGCACCACCATTGAACCCAACTCTCGAATCCTCTTTGAAAATCCCCTTTGGCGTCTTTGGTGTCTCCCGCTGCATGGTTTGTCTTCGACACTGGTTTCCCCTCCTTTAAACGTCTCCGTGCAGATTTCTCGTCAGTGGCGGCGTCCACGTAAACATTCTGTGGTGCGGTTCGAGACCAACTGCGACAAACGGGATTTTCAAAGGCGTTTCGAAAGCCGGGCCCGACGCTCTCGCAAATGCTGCATCGCTCGTGATGGAGACCATGTTACAAATGAGTTGATTGGTTGGTTTCCAGTTTTATGATTGAGGTCCTTTTGTCTCTGGTTTTACTCAGTTTAAATGATCAGCCCCTTTGTCTATCTGTGTGAGGAGCAGGTTAGGCGAGTTCCTGATTCATCGTTCTCCCTTTGCAGGCGTGATGGTGTATCATGGAAAAAGCTTATGGAGTAGATGTTAGGAACGTTGTTCACCAGAAACACTCTACATTTCAGAATTTTAAAAAGAATAAAGCATTGTTTAAATTGGAACCCGTTGTTTTATCTCTGCTAATGTATTTAGTTATTTTTTTCCCCACCAGATGCTACAGCACAGTACGCTTGTTAAGCCAGGTTCAGTTATCTTGGGGCTCATTCCAGGTATGTAAAGCAGCAGGGAGTTGACTGAAAATCTGTTTCAGAGTAAGCTTAACCATTAATCGGGCGAAGAAATAGGAGTACCTTTGAAAGCTTAAAAGTACAAGTATCAGTCCCTCAAGAGAAAAACACGTTTGTTTTATTTTTGCACTTACTTATTTCAAATCATGTTTCATTAATTTAAGTGAAGCCTTTAGTTGTTATATACAAACATTAGTGCACAGAGAAATTCTTTCTTCACGTATCCCAGCGTAGTTGGGTTCACAGCCGGGATACAGCGTCCCTAGAGCGCATAGGGTTAAGGGCCTTGCCCAAGGGGCCCAACAATCAATAGCAACCTGGTGGAGCTGGGACTCGAACCGCTAACCTTGTGATCAGTAACCCGGTGCCTTAACCCTCTGAGCTATATATATTTATCTACACTTATTTATTTATTAGCCGAGGTGGGTGAGAAACTATAGATTTGCAACATAACAATGGCATCAATGGATAATGTGCACAAAAGTAAACAAAATCTCGTCCTTGTTTGCATGAGTGACCTACGAAAGGGTTAATCCTCTCTTTCAGCACACCAGAAGTATCAGACACACCTGCACCTGTATGGGGCCGATTCAGGTGCTGTAAATTACACACCCCGAGAAATTGTTAGTGAAGATCCCGATTGAAAACAACATTTATGCTGAGAATCCTGAATTATCCCTGGAGGAAAGGATCATTTTGAATTTCAGCATATTTGAATGAGTGCCCTATGAAAGGGTTCATACTTCTTCTTCTGTGCTGCTTTTTAAAATGTATTTACGGGATTTAAAAAGAATACAGTTGATATATATATTTATTTTCCTCCCATAGTGCACTGAAGAAAGAAAGGGCATCACTGCTGCAGGTGAAAAACAACATGGCTGCCGACCTGGAGCGACTCCTGAGCCACAGAGAGGTAACGGCTGACTCGGCACATAGGAAAATGTGCCTAAGGGATGGTTGCGTTGCGTCACCCGGGGAGGTGTCGTCGTGTAATCCGGTAACTCCGATCCAGGTCAAATTAAAGATCTGTTTAAGGTTCAGCTCGGGTTATGCTGGTCAGAGTGAATCTATTTTTTAAAAAAGAGAGAAAAAGAAGCGTTGTGAAATTTTGCCACCGGGAGCGTGTTAGATACGGTGCAGATAAGTAAAACAAAAGACGAACGAAATGTCGCTATTGGAAGTGCCCGGAGTGTTTCGGTGGAACTTGCTGCCTGATCACTCACACACGCTCATACGAACACACAGTGTACACAGTTGCCTCCGGGTGTTTTTCTCTTTGTTGTGCAGACAACATGCAAAGAACGCTAGTCACACGCTAGCTAGCGACTCCTGGCCTCTGCTCGAACAAGTCCTTCTCTTTCTCAACGTCACATCGGCGCTTAATCGCTCGGGTTATGCACAGACATCATTCTTCCCAGTGCCAAGTCTCGGTATGTCACCGAGCAGTTCACCCAACAGCACTTGTCTTCACAGGAATTTTTTAATGCTGCCATTATCTGCACGCAAATGACCGGAGAAGAATTCCCTTTATTTATTTAAATTTGTTTTTGTGTGCAGAAAGGCAACTGGAAATTCCTGTCTCGCCGCTTCACTCTGGCTGTCATGAATTTTAACGCCGTGTGATCGCTCTGATTCGGATCTAATCGTTTCCATCAGACTGCCTGCGAATACAGGGCTCGAGCTGAGGCAGTAATATCACTAATAAAAACAATGTTAATAATAATAATAATAATAATGGTTAACTGAAAACGCCATTTAAAAGAAGCCCGTCGTGGTTTTCTCATTCCTCGCCACTTGCACCGACTCCATGCCTAAGGAAGAAGCTCATAACACATTTGTGAAATTCGGAGCTATTTTCAACCAAACATTCTCCCCTCCCACCAGCGCGGCCGCCGCCGCTGCTGGCGCAGCCTTTGCAGAGTGCACAACTTCCAGTGGCATGTTGGCATAAAGCACGCAGTCCTCGTGGACAGCTGCTCGCCCGCACAGCGCTATAACATGCCAGCGCATATGGTGGCCGAGTGATAAATAGAAATATTAAATGACCCCCGACATGAACACAACCAGGCACGTCTATATTCATCAACCGAAGGGTGCTGGATGTTCCAGCGCGGATAAGCCCTGTAAAAGCAGAAATCATCCACCACTGTACTCCATCTCATTCCCACCCCGCGTGTTTGCATTTTACGCAAGACCTCATCAGTGTCACTTTTAATACGAGTTTTAATATGTGATTTAAAATGATGGACATTTTGGCAAAACGAAAACGGAGAGAGCGAGACCTGTTTCAGCTCCGATTTCCATGTGGTTTGGAAGCATTACACCTGAAACGTGTCACAACATCGAGTCGATCCTGCTCTCAGGTGTCTTTTGATTGATGCAGGGACAGGACGTGACAGCGATAGGAAGAAGAACTAAGTGAAAAATTTCTCAGCTCAAGTCACAGAAAGCCGAAATGAAAGTGATTTACGTTCTGGATTTATCCGGAAGTGCCTTAAAGGCATTTTAAGGTGAAGGTCGTTATAATAATAGTATAATAAATCAACAAAATAAATAATAGTCAAATTAACTTCATGCTGTGAAGGTTAGAATAAATACTTGGACTATAAATATAAAGCATGCATTTGATTATTAAACAGGATGTTTGACAGTTTGAGAAAATTGAAAACACATTTACCTTTTTTTTTTTTTTTTCTTCCTGTTTTTTTTTCCCCGCCCAAGAGCACATTGTTTAAAAATTTCTACGTTAAGAAAGCAGACGAGCCGCGGTGGCCGAAAGTATCGAGGCAAAAATGAAAATCATTACTTTGATGACGTTCCCAATTTTCTTTCAACTTTAAACCCTGATGCAAATGTATATTTGTTTTACGTTGCAATTTTGGACGATGTAACAATCACCAGAGCATCTCCGAGATTTTATTTTCCATAAAATGTCAATCTTTTTTTTTTTTTTTTTTTACACCGTATTTTACTTTATATTAAACGAGCCGTAGAAATCACTCTAGGTGATGAATTCTTTTCCGTCGCTGTTTTTCTTTAGTTTAAAGTCGCTCCAGAAGGCGGCCGCTGTTTTGTTTTGATGTCTAGAGGGACGTCTCTGAGGATTTGGCTGAATATTTGCGTTCCTGCCGGAGGATTAGCTTACAGATACGTTACGACAACGACCGGTAGTAATAAAGTTCAAAGCAGTCTGGTATGTGCGTTGTAGACGTGATCGTCACACTAAAACTCGACGTATATCGTAAAACACGTACCCATCAATTATCCTGAGCGAAATGAACATCACTTGCAGAAATCATATTCCGTCCGGGTAGTACCTAGCATGACATTTCAGTTGTAGGGATTTCAAATCTGGGGCAAATCTACGATGCAGCAGTAAAGATGACGAAGTGATAGCTACAGTATAGATGGATAATTATCAGTTAACTACATGCTTACTACACACGTTCCAAAGGTGAATGCAGTATCATTGTCGGTCCACTTGTCTAAACTGAAAGCAGAGATTAGTTCTGCAGCTTTTAGGATTTATCTGTCCTCTGATTGGCCGTGTCTTCCCCGTAGGAGCTCTCTGCCATGAAACAGGTGCTGGTCAGCATGCGCTCACGGCACAACCGAGAGCCAGAACCGGAGCTCGGCAGCGGCCAAGGAGCGCGACAGCGTCCCCGAGAACCCGGCAGGACAGCAGACGGCGATCAGAACCAGCTCCGACCCAAACCCACCGTGTTTGTGAGTAAAGACGAGCTGTGTATAATTAACAATACAAACAGTAATGACGGTGTGAGCACAACATGGCTGTATGTCCTGGAGAAATGAATATCGATAAACACATAATATACAGTCATGTTCAGTAGTCAGGATCCCCTCTTCTAGTTCTGTTTTTTTTTTTTTCGTTGTTTTTTTGGTAAAAATGGTTTTATGTGGCGTGTCTCAGTATTAGACAAATACAACATATAACTTATTTTACCATGCCAGTATTTATTGAACAGAAATGAAGTAACAAAAAAAAATAGTAAAATACTATTGTAATAGCTTGTAGATCCAACTGTATCAGCAATAACATGATGTAATGTTTTTCTGTATGACTTTATCACTCACATGATTGTGGAGGAATTCCTCTTTACATTGTTCACTTTAGTTCATTCGAGGTTTTTCACATTTACATACGTACAGCTCTCTTAAGGTCTGCATTTCAGTGGGGTTGAGGTCTAGACTTAAACCTTTCCGAAACCTTTAAAAATATTTTTAGCCATTGTGTTGTGGATGTCCCGGTGTGCTTCGGATCATTTGTCCTGTTGTATGGCCCAATTTTTGTCCAAGCTTCAGCCGTTGAACAGATGCTTCTAGGTATACAGAGTGGTTCATGGTCGACTCCGTGGCTACAAGGTGTTCAGGTCCAAGCCCAAATCATCACCCTGACACCCGCGTGCTCGACACTGGTTATGAAGTATTTTTGCTGAAATGTTGTTTCGGTTTATGGCGCCGGGCATCAAGACCAAACAACTCCACTTTCGTCTCATTTGTCCATCTGGAAGACTTCTGGTTTGTTCAGATTTCAGTTTTGTGATCCTCAGACATGCATCCATGCCTTCAACTCCAAACCAACTGTACTTCTTCAGTCTTCTTCTAATTTTACTTTAACATTTAACATTCTCAGTGAGGCCTGTACGGTCTGAGATGTTGCTCTTGCTTCTTGTTTTCTCTCCCTTTCATATTTCTGAGCATTTCACACTGTTAGAACGTCCACTCCTGGGAAGGTTGGGAACAGTTTCGAAAAGTTTCCACTTGTGAATCATCTTTCTTACTGTAGAACTGTAGAAATAGTTTGAAAATGGTTTAATACCCCTTTGTACACCTGAATGACTAGGAAACTGGCAAACCTCGACATTTATAGACGTCTGCACAGCTGGTGATGATCAATAAATCAAGGGTTGATGATTAACATAACGTCTTAAAATCCTGTGGAAGCAGTAAGAGGGTACAGTATTTTGCGCACGAAAAGACGCACCGCATCAAAAGGCGCACCTTCAATAAATGACGTATTTTAATTATTTTTACATATATAAGGCGCATCGCATCATAAGGCGCACCTTTAATAAAACGCTTCGCATAAGGCGCTAAAGTAGAGGCTGGAGTTACGGTGCGTTATGCATCCATTAGATGCATAACGCATCCATTAGATCAGGGGTCGGGGACTTATGGCTCGCGAGTCACATGTGGCTCTTTTGACGACTGCATCTGGCTCTCAGATAAATCTTAACTTATATTCCTTAACACGATATGTAAGAAATAATTCCGCTGGAAATCACAGTGTTAAAATAACGATCACACTGTAACTTAGAGCTTTAGCTGCTTGGGCTGTTTCCGCAGAGATTTTGACTCTTACAAAGATCATCGCTGTATGAAACGATGCCACACTCTGTTGTCTTCTTTACTTGGCGGAGCTCATCCTCATACTTCCTCCACTTCCTCACCATTGATTCATTGATATTAAATTCTCTCGCTGCTGCTCTATTGCCGTGTTCTTGTGCGTGGCTTATCGCCTTGAGTTTAAACTCAGCGTTGTACGCGTGTCTTTTGGTAGGAGCCATTTCAGGGTATTTACAAAAATATTAAAATGGAAATGAAACGCCAGTTTCCCGGTATCCCAGCATGCACTGCGCACTATTACGGGGGAAAATCGAGTCGCGGCTGCTTACCGTAACTGAGACCTGTATGCGTTTTAATACTGGGCCATATACAAGGCGCATTGTATTATTAGGCGCATGATCAGCTTTTGAAACGATTGAAGGCGTTTAGGTGCGCCTAATCGTGCGGAAAATACGGTACTTAGTATTACCCCCATTTTTTGGGGGGGCTTCATTTTTGTTAAATAAATAATTGCATAGTGAAAACAGTATTTTTCTAAAGTGGTACTTGCCTAATACGGACACCTGCAACAGTCAGATTTTTTTCTTTTTTGATATCATCAATATTTAGGGCATGAAAGAATATTCTAAACGATGTGAAGTCTGTAAAGGAGCACCTCCAGTACAAAGTTTGTCTTGAATCTGGTTAATAATTTTGTTACATTAAAAAGTATGTGCTCGTTGTAAAACCCCATGGACCTTCTTGTAAACGCTGAAACGCACCCGAGGTTGTTTGCTTATGGCAAGCTGGCGCTCCGTATCTTTTATGAAACCTCAATGCATAGCAAAGATCAAAGGAAAAGCCCAAAATAGCTCGTTTTCTGTCTTTTCACAGACCAATAAAGACGTTCCTGAGTGGCACAGAAAGTTCAAGGCGAAGACCAAGTGACCTGCGGAGACTTGTTTTACCAGAGGAACACAACGTACAGGTTTTATTTATGGATGCAGGAAGTCACTTTGTGTATAGTGTGTTTTGTACTGTAAAAACTGCTTTTTAAATTAAAAAGAATACTGTTTCTCCTTACAGTTTTGGAATCGGGTTCTTTGTCATGTTTGTACTGCGAAGGTGTGCGTGCGTGCGTGTGTACGTGTGTGTCATCATGTGTCACCATTCCGTATGAATTTGGCTCAAGGTAGGAAATGTGTTAAACGTTCAGAGGAGCTCTTTTGTCTGTCGAGGTTCATTGTAATAGGAGTCTCCGGCCTCTTCTTTTTTATTCTGGAAGGCACTACGCACAGTAATGTTTATAAATAGCCAGAGCTTCACATACCGTAAGACTCGTCCGTCTCATCTTTTCTTGGTCAATAGTAGCAGTAGGAAGAGGAATTTAACATCTTTGAGGGAGAAAAATACATATATGTTTAATCCCTTTTTTTTTTTTTTATCCATGTGAGTTTAAAATGTGTACTATACTGGATCGCATTTGTTTATAACCCAAAATCTTATTCAAATATATATCTATATATTTATAGATATATAAATTATTATTTATAATAAGATATTATATATCTATAATTTCAATCCCAATGACAAAAAAAAAAAAATGGTAAAAACTAAAACTAGCCCAAAAAGTTAAGGCTTTGAAAAAACTTTCAGTTGTAATAAGAGAAGCAAGTTCACCATAGTGAACACATTTCTGATTTGTGGTTTCTCATTTACATCTTGTCTCTGTCTCATCACTTTTTATCTTTCCTAATCATTGAAATTTAAATAGCAATTTGTAAAAAAAAAAAAAAAAACTTTTTTTTTTCTTTTTCTTGTTTTTCAATGGATGGGGGAAATCATTTATTTGTTTGTTTATTTTTTTACTATCATAATTATGTGATGAGTGTAAATGTGAAAAGTGAAAAGAAACTGACTAATAATAATAATTAATAATATACTGGTTTAATTAGCTAGGTATTTTGCAATAGTTCCTAATAATTAAAACTATGAGCATACAGTTCGGCATGACGTCAAGTCCTACAGCACACACCTAGATTCACCATAGCAACATGTGATGGTTTAAGATACTGTTTATGCATACTGTACATTTTAAAATATAGGTGGTGGTGATCTGCATTAGTTAAATAATTTACTATACATTCTCCATGTCACCAGGGATTAGTTTGGAGAGGATGTGGATGGGGAAACTTTTTTTTTAATTTTGATTTTCATCTGTTTATTTTACCTACTGCCTTCGTTGTACAGCTGGAGGGGGGAAAAAATACAGAGCGATCTCTAAATGTGAGTTTACAATTATAGGGCACGTTTGTTATATTTACTTGGATCATATTAAATAGCTGGTTATGTTAGTAGTATTTTAGTAATTTTGTTATCAGCCATGATGAACAGACGAACTTCCACTCCGTCCTGATTGAATTGAATATTATGTTATTTGTTTAGCATCTGGAGGTTGTGAGTTGGAATCCCAACTCTGACTGACTGGGAGCCCACAAAATTTGCATATGGTCTCTCGGTGGGTGGGGCTTACTCTTGTTTTGTCAATGACTGTCAATACAAATGTATAACCATTTAAGAATAAATGGCATCTAAATTGAGGCATGGACCAGCGAGAAACAGGTGAAAATGATGTGACGGATGATCACAGCGGTTGGAACAGACGAGACGGGAAAAGAGATTGCTGCTGCGGTTATTACATAACCAACTATTTTAAAATTGTTACACTTTGCAACCTGTCGGCATAAAAAAAAAAAAACATGTATACAGTATTTACACATACACACTTAAACAAGTCAGAAATGGGCTATTTTCATTGATTTTGATATTATTCTAAACAAACTTTGCTGCATGGCGACGTGTGAATAGTTTAGAGTGTGCCACCTGTAGGTGAGAATGAGTGACGTCTAGCCACCTTAAATACAAACAAATAATTAATTAATCAAAAAAACAAAAATGTAAACCTGCACACATTCAAATCAATACATAATTATATACAGTACAGACCAAAAGTTTGGACACCTTCTCATTCAAAGAGGTTGAATTTGTATTATGGCAAGAAAAGAGCAGCTAAGTGAAGAAAAAAACGAGTGGCCATCATTACTTTAAGAAGTCAGTCAGTCTGAAAAATTGGGAAAACTTTGAAAGTGTCCCCAAGTGCAGTCACAAAAACCATCAAGCGCTACAAAGAAACCGGCTGACATGCGGACCGCCCCAGGAAAGGAAGACCGAGAGTCACCTCTGCTGCGGAGGATAAGTTCATCCGACTCACCAGCCTCAGAAATCGCAGGTTAACAGCAGCTCAGATCAGAGAGCAGGTCAATGCCACACAGAGTTCTAGCAGCAGATACATCTCTAGAACAACTGTTAAGAGGAGACTGTGTGAATCAGGCCTTCATGGTAGAATCTCTGCTAGGAAACCACTGCTAAGGACAGGCAACAAGCAGAAGAGACGCGTTTGGGCCGAAAGAACACAATAAAGAAAACTCTTTGAATGAGAAGGGGTGTCCAAACTTTTGCTTTGTACTGTATATATATTTTTGATTCGTTCATGTGCTGACTCACATTTTATTGTTTTATTTGTTTTATCTAGATGTATTTATTCAGTTCAACTTTTAGCATCCAAGTGAAAGATATCAGGAAAAAAAAAAAAAAAAAAAACAGAATGAGTGATTTGGAAAAGCATCACCCAGCTCCTGAGGACGACTTGTAAACTCAAAGAGCTGACGCTCTCACCTTCTCAATGACACATAAAGCATTGCAGATCTATTATTTAAGTGTTATTATTTTAAAAGGAGAAAAAAGGGGTTAACTTGCTTATATTGAAAAATGTAGCTACTGTGACTTTTGTATTGCTTGCAAAATAAATTATTAAAAATATTCAATAAAAAATCTCTGTCTTCTAAAAAATAATTATGAAAATGCTGTGGTAAAAATCCTTTTTTTATATGACTTTTTATTTACGAAATAATAATAATAATAAAAAAATCCATTTAATTGGAGCATCCGAGCACTGTGTTAAGGTCGTCATGTATTTATGTCAATGTATCAAAAATGAGTTATGGGCTGTAGCTCCTCTGTGGCGCACTAGTGTGTGTGTGTGTGTGTCTGTGTGTGTGAGAGATGATTCGAGACACGAGCAGAGGTGTGTGTAGCTGCTTGACTTTCCTAATCTCCGCCACGCCACGCCACGCCCCGCCCATCCAGCAGCCTCATATCACCGCGGCCCTGAGACGGGAGGAGACACAAACCGGGACATCCGCCGTGAGCGCGAGCGCGTACATATATATATATATATATATATATACACACACACGCTCAGACACGCTCAGGCGCACGCACAGCCGCGCGTGCACTCGGTCCATGCGCCACGCACTCGGCTCGCACGTCTGTCCAAGGAAAAGCGCGCGCTCGGGGTCTCGCGGACGCCGTTATGGCAGCCACGCTGTTAACGGGACATGAGGACTTTCTCCCGCTGATGAAAGGCTTTCAGGAGGAGTCCGGTCTGTTCACCGACACCGACCACAGGGGACTGGCTAACGAATACGCACAGGTCATTATCATCATTATTATTATTATTATTATTATTATTATGTATTTGTAGAATAGATCACTGTCCTTTTCACCTCGCATGAAAGATCAGAGGTGTGTCCTTGTCTCCTGTCTCAGACGCACGTCTCTTTCTCTTGTCATGATGCGCTCTTATGTTTATTTTCCCACTAGGGATTTCCCCACATGTGTTTATACACTGTGTGTGTGTGTGTGTGTTTTTGTGTGTGTGGTGATGCGGGTCTCAGGGTCTCCTGGCCACTGACCCATCACCAACATTTGATTCCTCCCTTCCCCTCACACGTCCCTTCTTAGAGTAGAGTGAAAGTTCCTCGCCATCGTGTAAGAGAACAGCTGGACACTAAAAAAAAAAAAAAAAAAAACCCAAAATAGCCCCAGCACTTGAGAAGGAGCGCAAACCCGGGTGCATTCCGGGTGTCACCCCCCTGCAAGCGCAAAACAAATAACCCGTAGGTTTGATTGGCCGTTTCCTGCTGATTGCGCTCTAATGATAATTGGCTGAGGTTTATATGGAAAACCTGAGTGTGTGAGTGTGTGTGTGTGTGTGTATGAGTAAGGCGGTGAAGCTACTGGTTTCCGTGCGTCAGCAGAGTCTGTTTTGGGCCCACGGTATGTATGAGCTCTGTTTTACAGCGCAGGGGGGAATGTAGCGGATACCTACCGAAGGCTGTGTGATAAATGTTTGGCTGCTGACTGCGAAAACCCGACAACCTCGACGATCCGTCATCGTACTGTAGTTCAGCCCAAAATGTCTCTCCCAATCGACCCTTTAGGGAGTCGATGAGAGTCGTCCTCGTACCGAGAGCCGAGGCACGGCCGGGCAGTCGAGGGTTAACCGCGTCGCTCGAAAGACCCCGAGGGTGCCAGCGTAGCCGTGACTCGCGATCTTCCCACTCCGGCCTGATTCCCCATCCGCATGTTTTTCGTTTCGAAAGTCGTAGAGAAGTAGAGAGTCGTCGATATGTTTGTGACCGACTGTGCTACACGTCTATTTTAAAACTTTGCCCGCTGTTCTGCATGCACATTTATGCCCAAGTGTTCTCTGCGTCACCTGCTACACACATAGCACGCATTCCGGTCTGCTTATGAAACTTGGCCGCAAATCGTATCGGCCATACGTGTACTGTATGGTTATTTGTGAAATTATAAGCAGTTCAGATAAGATGAGATGAGATGAGATTTTACGAATCTCTGTCCGGGCTTCTGAACGTTATCATAGAGATACTGAGAGAAAGAGAGAGAGAGAGAATTTGTTCTGTTCCCAAGTTAGACGAAAAACTTGCCATACTTGCTGAAATGAGCAGCGTATGCATTCCACCCGTCATGAAATCATCTTTCTTTGACATATCCTCGTCTGTGGGAGTTTAAATCGAGAGCTCTTCTGTTTTCCCCCCCAGGCGAAGCTTGAGATGGACAAATACCTGACACCTCAGCTGCAGGATTCCCCGGCAGTCAAGAAGCAGTGCCAGGATAGCTCCTCTGTGGAGTTTTTCTGCGACGACCAGGGCTCTCCTTACAGTATCAACATGAACGTGTACCTCCCCGACATCGCCTACTTGCGTGGCGGCCTGTGCCGTCCTCCGCGGCCCTCCGTCCCCGGTCAGGTGAAAAACAAACCGGTGAGCTCACCCTACTCTTCGGCCCCAGACTGTTCCGTCCCTCCGGCTCTCCCCGATTTCACCACCATCTTCAGCTCGCCCTCGGCGCCGTGCACTAACATGGATGCCGGCAACGCTTCAAACGGAGTGTTCATCAAGGAGGAGATGCCCTCTTTTGAGCTTCCCCAGGACGGGCATCTGTTCCAGCTGCTCAGCTCGGATCTCGATGTTCCCATTCAGGCCGTTTCGGACTCTCATGCCCACGCCATGTCGTCAGAGGTTCCCTCCTTCCATGACCTGCACTTAGCAGCCACACAGACTGTCAACAAGCCCTACTGCGCCATGCCAACACATGCGTACCCGCTCAACCCGTCTGGTCACTTCGCCCAGGGCCACACGCAGGTCAAAGCTCCCTACCTTCCTCCCTCGCCGCCCACCTCTGAGCCGGGCAGCCCGGACCGGCAGAAGGAGATGCTGCATAACTTGACACCTCCGCCATCTTACGCCGCCACCATAGCGTCCAAAATGGCCGGACGCATGCCTGCTCATCAAGGTCCCGCATCCGCACGGGCGCCCGCGCCCCCCGGGACTGGGATCATGCCCGTCCGATACAACCGCAGGACGAACCCTGACCTCGAGAAGAGGCGGATACACCACTGTGACTACCCAGGTATGGAAGTCCTTCATTCTTAATGATTGTACCATGAATTTCAAAAAATATCAAATATTCTTTAAGAAGAAAAGCAGTTTCACTGCTATTGTCTGAGGTAAACTACCAGTTTAACTAGATTTTAGCCCATCAGGGACACCATCCTGCAGTCCTTGACTTCCTAAGTGTATCGTTCAGGAGCTGTTTCATATTCAGGTGTACGTTTATAAATCACACCGATCACTTTCCTGCCTTTATCCGAGCACTCTCTGCCCCTTTTTTCCCCCCTTGCGCTTCCTCACCAACTCTGGTCCGCTGTTGAATAATTCAGGCCCGGGCCAAAGCCTTTTAACCAGGCCTCTGAATTAATGCGAGGGAGCTGACGTCAGCCCTCCCCCGATTGTTATTGAATCCTGTTGCATCAAATTGACCGACCAGATTGTAAAACAGGCAAGCCTCATGACACCATTAATAGTGCATTTACGCTAAGCAGTTCATCTGAAACGCCACGCTCCGCCATTTAGAAGCCATCACCGCTCTGCTGTACGGGAGGGGGAGGGGGTGCGCAGGGGTTTACAGCTAACAAGATGAGATTGGTTTTTAGCTTCTCAAATGGAATGGAAACATTACCGAAGCCAAAGAAAACCTTCTGCTTTGGTTTCATTTTTCCTCATTCCGTTGTTCATTTCCTGCGTTCGTTTTTTTTGTTGTTGTTGTTGCAGGTTGCAAGAAGGTTTACACCAAGTCCTCGCATCTGAAAGCTCATCTGAGGACGCACACTGGTAAGAACAACTCTATAAACCCCCCCCCCCACACACACACACACAAACACACACACTCACACTATTTCAACCCCACCCCAAATTAAAGCTGGGGTTTTTATTTGGGCCTGTCAGAGCAGCGCCGCGTCTTTATTTTAGGTGTTTCGGGTCATGTTGCTAGGCAGGACGAAGCTCTCTGGCATGCCCTCGCATTCATTCCCCTGACAGCCTGACAGCTTGACAGCCATCCCACACCACGCCACGCCGTCGACCCGATAAGACGGTGTTTTTTTTTTTGTTTGTTTTTTTTTTTTTTTGGTTCGAATCGCTGCAGAACCCAAAATCGTATGTAGATATAATCTATAAATTTGGTGTTTCGCAAGCGCTGCTGTAAAAATTCAGGAATCAAAGCGGCGCGTTACGCAGCATGGCCTTGGCGATACCGAAAGGGGAAAACAAACGCAGCGATCGGTACTTTTCTAAGAACGGCTTTATGACGGCAAACACGCCGTAAATCTTAGTGCTAGCTTGCTGCGGTCCTCAGCTCGCGTGGAGATTAGATAAGGTCACCCACTCCTCACATGACCGTACCATAAATCCTGATTTTTTTTTTTTTACAAATTTCAAAACAAACAAAAAAACCATGAAGGTCATGAATGATTGTATGTAAATGATCCATTTTTTTTTTCTATCTTCCACTCTTTTATGTCTCCCAAGTCATGTTGTCATAGCAGTGACACACACACACACACACACACACACACACACACACTCGTCATGTTGTGAAAGGAACCAGGTTATCCCTTCCAATCTCCAACTTTTTGGGAGCCACATTATCCTCTTCGTCAGGCAGTTTGAACTGGTGCAACAAGGAGGACGGGTTTTGAAGGTCTAAACCAGGTTTTACAAAGCCTAATCACCTGAGCTACACTCTAATTCTCAGTGTCTCAAGAGAGAGACGGGGGGAAGAAAGCCCCCCAGACACGCCATGTCGTGCTCCCAAGACGAGTTCACCAAAACAAGTCATTACAGGATTCCTCATTTGGGACTTAGCTCGTGCCCGAGCGCCACACATACTTTTTTTTTTTTTTTTTTTTTTAATAGTGTTTTTTGCACTTAATTATCTTATCCAGATCCTTTCAATACATTACAGCTTCCTCTATCCTGATTAACAACCCTGATTCATTTGAAAATCCGAACTATTTTCCCGTCGTCTCTCTGGATGTTGTACTTGGCTCGGATTTTAGAAAGAGGCTTAAGAGATGTAACAGCTTTTTATCTCTTCTTTCATCAGCATTCTGTCCTCTTTCTTCTTTTTCTTCACGTGATGAAAAACACTTCGGAGCCGTTTTTTTTTTTTTTTTTTTCCTCATCACGAAAGCGTTCCTAGGCCCGAGACTCATTCTTTACCTGCGTGGCATTAAGAACAACAAAAACAAACCAGAAAAAAAAAAAGACAAAAGAAAGTAGATTATCAAACGGGATCTGTTTCAAAAAGAAGATGCTTTGTTTGGTTTTTTCGCAGAACTGGCTTTAAAACATTGAACCCTGCGCTTGGGAAAGACAAACACGGCGTCTTTTCCTTCGACAGACCTGACAAGCCGGCCTTTTGAGCGTCGCATAGCTCTGTTTAAACAAAAAAAAAAGATATTTAAAAACAAAAACTGATTTATCTCGGAGTTTGGACGTGTAGGCGTTAGGAATTGTGTGTACAGGTGTTAGGCAGTGTGCTTACAAAAACAAGAGGAACCAACACGACCTCCGAACGCATTTTTTAACTTGTAGGTATGTAGCGTCTGTTTAAAAAAAAAAAAAAACTATCAAAATGTTTTTTGGTTTGTATAGAGTCATAAATATATTTTTTTGCTAAATCTAAAGTTTATTGTTTCATGGAGTTTTTTTTTTTGTTTGTTTTTGTCTTGTCTCTTTTTCCAGGCGAGAAGCCATACAGGTGCACGTGGGACGGGTGTGACTGGAGATTCGCTCGTTCCGACGAGCTGACGCGCCACTTCCGCAAACACACAGGGTCGAAGCCGTTCCAGTGCGTCGTGTGCAGCCGCAGCTTCTCGCGCTCCGATCATCTCGCGCTGCACATGAAGAGGCACCAGAACTAATCGCTAAACACTTCTCACGCTCGCACCGACACGCGTTTATGTAGGGAATTACTGTACACACTAACACACACACTCACACACACACATACCACTGACAATCAGAAACATTCACGCTTCACACGTATACGCACACACACTGTAAAATGTGCATTTGAAGAGACGCTAGAACAACACGCACGTGTACCAGGACGAGCCTTCCGTACGAGGGTGAGCGTTTGCCTCTCACGTGTTCGAACAAGCTCCGAGCTCCTGACGTTATTGCAACAACATGGCCACGATTCTTTTTTTTCTTTTTTTTATCGTTCTCCCCACACACACACACACACACACACTCATTCACTCCTTCTCTCTCTCCTGTTTGTTTTTTGTCACTTTTATACGGTACTAAAACACACATTGGATGGGAAAGACTCCGACACGACTCACAACTGCTTCGGCTTGTTCCTGTTAGCGTTTGTACGGTTAGACTACACATAGCTTTTTTTTTTTTTTTAAATGAACTAGTTTGTTGGCGCTCGTTCGGTGATGATCGTCACCCTCGTGTTAAAAAAAATAAATAAAAATCGTACCCTGCCAGGTAAAAGCTTCCAGACGCTGTATGTTTACGGTGTAGGAGTTTAACCGGGCTTATATTAAGGAAATGTGGATTTCACACACTAAAAATCTGGCAAACCTTTGCATACAGAAACATTTACTGTAATTATAATAATAATACATTTATCCATCCATCCATCTGTCTAGGAACCTCTGTATGGACTGTAGAGGCCAGTGGTGATTACCATTGTATTTATTCCCACTTTTATGACCGTAGTAGGACCTTCATTTGCACACTACAATTAGCCTAACTTTCATGTCTTTGGACTGTGTGAGGAAACCGGAGAACCTGGAGGAAACCCACCAGGCACAGGGAGAACATGTAAACCCCATGCACGCTGACCCCGAGATGGGAATCCGAACCCGGAACCTTTAGGCGCACGGCAATGTTGCCCCAGTCTATAAGCCGTCATGCCGCCATAATAATAGTAATACTACTACACCTACTACTAATGATAAATAATAATAATAATAATAATAATAAACCAAAATAAAACAATTGACACGTCATTCATACACATACTGTAAAACATTTAGACTTCAACAAATCATATAGTTTTTTTCATTCAGATATTCATTAGAGTCATGTTCCCATTCTTTAGAAACGTAACAACTTTTTAATTCATTCATTCATTAAAAAAAAAAAAACTAAATCATGTCGTGATTTCCACAGAATAAAGAGCCCTGACGATGTCGTCCCCCGGACCAAAACTATGCGATCTAACCGACTTCCCCTTCAAGTGCACTTGCGTTTTACTAAAGCACTTATTAAGCACAGTCACGTCCTTCATTCCTAAATTTTGATGTGACATTCGATTTGATGATTTTTAAAAAAAATTTATTATTATTTTGTTTTAGGGCACATCTGGACACCAACAATTGTTCCAGATGTTTAAAAGCTTTCCTCTGGATCTTTGAATCTATTCATATACAGTATATATATATATATATATATATATATATATATATATATATAAATCCAGTAACAAATTTTGTCCCTTCTTACTCAACGTTAAACATCTTAATCTAATAATTGTATTGGTTTACCCAGAATTCCACGGATTGTCATGAGTCATTGTGCACAAAGCGAGGACTTTTTTTTTTTTTATGTGTAGAACTGGAAATTACCCAAAGATTTCTCTTTGTCTTTAAAAACTGGAAGCCGCTTTTGTTTTGCACTTGGCTCAAACTGGAAACATGTTCGATTGTCACTGGATCAAGTACTGTTTTAAAACTGGACTCCTCGAGTATAAATCCAATCACTCCGTTTTAGTCCGAGACGTACTCTCTGACTGCGAGCTGACGTATTTATAGCTTCTGAAAGAAAGGGATAATAATGTACTGCTACTGAGCTGCAATTATGGCCTGAATTATTGAACGGCCGCGTATAAATGGAATGAGAGGAATATTAAAGCGATGCAGACAGCTGGATGATTTGTACAGACTTCGTCAAACACACAACACACACATACACACACACACACACTCGAGCATGCCGGCCATTTTGTTCTTACTGTCACTGGTGCGTTAGCTTGAATGTATTAGACCGCACACACTGTTCTGTCCAAGTAACACCGCAGGAACACATTTCATCTTCAAGTGCCTTCTGGGGTTTTTGTTTCTCTTAACAGGTTTTTAGAACAAACAAACAAAAAATCTAAATAAAACAAAGCTACAATGTTTACTCTTGGCAGCGATTTGGTTATCCGCGACAGCAGCCTTTTTCTATTTTGTTGAAAGAGAGAGGGCTATCTCGTTCTTCCTGTAAAAAAAAAAAAAAAAAAAAAAAAAATTAACTTATTTATTTTATAGGCTTCATGAAGTGAAATTTGACGAATGGGACTTTTATTTTGTTTTCATGTAACTATACTACCTTATTGTAAATATTTTTCATTTTATTTGTAAATATTATTTGATTGATTTTTATTTTGTTGCTCTTTTTTTAATGAAATTGAGGGGCACCAACATATTACTCTGCATCTTTGCGGTGTGTCAAATTGTTTTTTTTTTGTTGTTGTTGTTGTTGTTTTTAATTTTTTTTATTTTGTACTTATTTTATAGATTCTCAGACGATATTTCTAAATTCGTTGTCTTATAAATGACAAAAGTTGTTTTTGCCAACTGAATGAAACAAAACCTAATAAAAAAATCACAGTGACATTTTCCCTTGTTTGCTTTGCTCTGGTTTTTACCTTTATTTTTAAAG
This sequence comes from Clarias fuscus, assembly GCA_030347435.1. NCBI lineage: Eukaryota > Metazoa > Chordata > Actinopteri > Siluriformes > Clariidae > Clarias > Clarias fuscus. The sequence goes on along the minus strand of CM059227.1, from coordinate 18,748,511 downwards.
AATGCTTTTTTTTTTTTTTAAACCTTGAAACTTATCTGCTTTCCATATACTGGGACGAAAAAGTCACATGATTAAGGATAAACTTGTAACGGTGATGTTTGAGGTTTTTATCTTTATTTCAGCTTCAGCCCCACCTACACAGTATACGACACACCTATTACTATATACAGTATCTATATCTACATCTCTCTCTCGTGTATATGAGAGAGAAAGAGAGATAGATAGTTTTAATAGTCAGACAAATGTATACACATTCAGGAGAAAAATAATTTATATAATAATATATTAATTGTACAAAAATAAATTCATAATATAATATTAATAATTTGGTCATATTATTATTAGTATAATGTTATCATGTATATCAAAATATAACGTAGAGCAATAAATTCAGTAAATTACAGAAAATATTTTTATATTAATATTTAATTTGTATACTATAGACTTCTATTATATTCTTTTAATACTGTAAATATTTTACATTATATAAAATGTATATTTTACGTTACCCATGTTTTTGCTGCTTTGGGAAGTGATATCCTAGAAACTGAAAATCTCTTGAATATCAGATAATTTATTTTAATTCATTTTATTGAAATCTAAAAATCCACTTTTACAGCTTTGCATTTATATTCTATCAGTAGGTCTTTTTTTCTTGCTTTAATAATAATAATAATAATAATAATAATAATAATTAATTTTTAAAAGTTAAATAAAAAGAAAAATTCCATGTCCCAAGTCACGATGTTTTGTACTTCCTAAGATGTAAATAGAACAGATTGTATCTCTGGTGCATGTGGGTATCTTTAGCAGATATTCTAACATATAAAACATCTAAACATGAGATGCATATTGGATTTTAATGCAATCATATGACTACACTACCAGCATTTAAAAATAAATAATATATCACGCTTTGATAGCTGCAAATTAAATATTTTTTATGTCAAAGAATTTTCATCTGTTTAGGTTTACAGTTACCTCAGTGAACAGACATCCTTAACTTTGTTTACAAAACCTGCACCGGAAATTAGCAAGCGGAAAAAAAAAAAAAAAAATCACATTTTACCCACTTCCCAGGAAATAACCAGTAGGTAATTTAATAATTTACATTTATAACCCTAGTAATTTACATTTTTAATTAACTGTTTAAATATTGATATACTGTATAATAGTAAATACAAGGAGCGTTCAAGTCAAACCGGGACTGGTGATGAAATTGTTCAACATTTACAGAAGACTTCCAGCTCAGGTCGGTGTTGGGAACATCACTTAGCCGGAGTAAAACTTTTGAATGGTGCAAACTTTTTAAAGAAGGCTGTATGGCCGTGAATGACGATACCAGTCGAGGTGGCTCAGAGCTCACTGCAGTCATTCAGTTTGTGTTAAATGTACACACAATCAATCATTCACCAGCACCACTTGCACGTTACAGAAACTCGACTGGGATTTATTACCACATCCCCCGCACAGTCCTGACCTCGCTCCAAGCCATTTCCACATTAAAGGAGTTCCTGGGAGGCCAGTGTTTCAGATATGAAGCAGGCAGTCCGATCATGGATCCGGTGTACTGAGAAAACTTACTACCTCAATGGTATCCAAGCACTAGTGAAACACTGGGATAAGTTCATTAGTGTCGCAGGTACTCTATTCTGCACAATCAAACGTCCAGATCTGACTTGAACACTCTTAGGATATTTTGCATAATGCTTTCCAACACATTTGTTCTATGCACCTCACATAATGCTTCCCTTAGAGTAATAAAGTTAAATCAGAGTGTTAAAATGATTTGTCTTTCATCAATGTTTCATTAGGTTGATCTCCTTCGTTTCTTCAGAAGGATCCCAAGGCACTAGGAAGAGATGAACCATCTGTACTGTACAGTAAGTTCGAACTGTGAAGAATTTGAGCGATATGTTCAATAATTAAATTCAGCTTCTAAATCGTTGTTCTAAACCTTCTAAACGTTTCTCGAGCGTGTGTTTACTACCTCTTAAACGGTGCTGCTCGTGGTCTGGCACTTTTAATTAATCAGCACTGACGTTTATATCACTTGCCTGTTGCCTAGGCCTGAGGGAAGAAAAACATGTTGCTGCTGTACATCAAAAAAAAAAACTACCAGAGCAGAAACAGTTGTGCTTTATAAATTACTCAGTCGTGGCAGTGTACATATCTTATCTACTGCCTGTCAGCAGAAGGAAAAAAAAAACTTTGCTACTAGTCTGACTTTAAGGTTCGCAGGAGAAAGGAAATTCTATTCATGTAACGGTGCTTCCTTAAACCCTGGGTAACCCCAAAGGGTGGTGAGAATCACATGGATACCTTCCTGTCCATGCGTGCGAACATGCCGACGTTCCAAAAAGAGTCAGAATGTGATGTATGATGCAATAGTTGCAATAAATCAAGCTACGATACAGCCATCTTAGCCTGGGACCTTCTCAGTGGATCAGATCTGGTCCCTAGTCTCAAGGATCCCTGACAATAATCCAGAGTTAAAAGAAAAACTGTTGCACAACTAGCATTCTGTTCATCCCCGGTAATGTACTGCTGACTCAGAGTTGCATAGTTTTTAGGAACAACCATTTTAGTTGAGTATCATCGACGGGCTCATGAGGAGGAACTCCTGCACAAGGTGGAGATCCCACACTGATCTCTACACGCAACCATGAAACAGCTTACACAAATGGCATCACATTACATTTAGGAATGTTGGAGTGTCTTGGACTGCAAGAGTTTCCTCTTTTTTTCAAGAGGTCACATCCATAGACGCAGGTGACGTGGCCTCCACTAATTGTCTTTCATTTGAAATAGTAGATCTGCGGTGGCAGGAAGTATCACTAGCAAATGTGTCCTAGAACACAAGGCCGTGCAGACCATCTCTGGCCCATGAGTGATGAGACTTGGTTGTATTCTTGCGTAATTCTGTGACGCATGGACGGACTCACTGGAAGAGGAGGGAAAGTGTACAGTAGATGGAAGATCTCCAGGAAGAAGCATAATTGACAATAAGATGGTCTCACCCCTTACCTCAGAGAGTGGTGGTTCAGTTGGCTAAGGCTCTTGGTTGTTGGTTTGGGGATCCGACGATCCAAGTTTGAGCCTTGCTGTTGGTGGGTTGCAACGCCCCATACTACCCAGCCACTACATGCAGTGCTGGTCCCAAGCCTGGTTAGAAAAATTAGAGGGTTGTGTCGGATAGGGTGTCTGACAACAACAGCCAAAGGAAGGGAGCAGCCGAAAGAAAGTTGCCCATTAACTAGCCAAACAGTTCTTACATCTGAAACACCACTTTTGGGTGCAGACTCCAGGAAGTTTACTGGTAATTGGGTCAGAAAAACAACAATGTTGGGGTCTGAACCCAAAGCACTTTGGACCGTCTATCCATGTGGAATCAAAACCTGCACTTTGCTGCTCCCAATCAATGTAGTGTACCTTGTAGGAGTGGTTTCTGGGTTCCATTAAAAGTGCTGTGTTCTCTTGGACATGCTGAATTTGTGATTCTAGCACGCAGGATAATAACAGAAGTTAAGGTGTTGGGCGCCTGATTGAAAGGTTCCAGCTTCGAACCTCAGCACCACCAAGTTGCCACAGATGGGCAAGGCCCTTAGCCCTCAACTGCTCAGATGTAAAATGAGATAAAAATGTAAGTCGCTCTAAATGAGCCATAAATGGCTTAATGACAAGGCACAGAGCTGCCCATATCCTGGTCTAGGTGTTGACCAGCTCCCTCACAGAGCAGTCAGCATATACAGTACATCTTGGATTGATGCCTGCATGATCCGGTGCCTGCAGTAAAATGATTAATGTACAGTATTGCTAATGCGAGGCACATGATGCAATACTATCTCACTAGAACTCCACCAGTGCATCTGCAAGCAGTGCCTAGGTTGTATACGTAAGGATCGGAGTGTATGATTTGTCATATTTGCTAAATCGTGCCGCATTAAAAAGGTTTATGTGGTATTACAGTATAGTCTATGCCATAGCATTTAACATACTATCTATTTTACATTTAACTGTCATGGAATGCCGCTATACTATAATACACCGCCTTTGTACACAGGTGTCACGCTTTAATATTTTGCTCAACAGCCTTTAGATTTGTACATCCAGGTCTTCGGTTGACTTCATTTTATTGCCACGTAAGGTTGCAACTGAAGCAACCCCGGATCATAACGCTGCCTCCGGAGGCTTGTACAGACTTGGACACTACGCATGATGGGCGCATCGCTTCTAGTGAGATAATATCTTTCTTACCCTGACACGGCCATTATTCTGGAATAGGCACTCATCAGACCACATACAGTAACTTTTACCCATTTCTCCAATCTTTGGTCCAATCCTTATGCCAATATTTCTGTCTTTGATGAGACTCACTAACAAGCGGTTAGCTGTTTAGTCCCAATCCTGTGAGTCCTCATCACACTGTGTGTGTATAGAAATGCGCTAAGTTTAACTTTTAAACAGAGATCTGATTTCTGTGGATTTTTTTTTACAATGAAGCTTCACCAAGCATTTTTGATCTCCAATCATGCTCATTCTGGTCATTTTTTTTTTTTTTTTGTCCCCAACTACGTCTTCCACAAAGTTCACAGTGCATCCCAGATTTATTTATTTATTTATTTTTAAATAAAGTGTTCGGCGGTTAATAACCCAATTCCATTTTATTTCTTTGTAATTCAATTTAAATGTTTATGCAACTTGATACAGAGCAATAATTTGCTCTGTATTATCCTCTGTATTATCAGTGTATTATCCTTTTTTTTTCTTCTTTACATAGAAATTGCAAAAAGGCTCTGGTACAGTACAGTCACTGTATTCATAACCTCTACTTCTACTAGAACATCATCAAGAATTAAAGCCTAATAAAACAGTATTAGCTGAATATTTAATGTCCAGACTCTCTCTACTTTAGCTATTTTAACAGCGCAACCACAGAAGCATTAACATGCTCTGAGCTCATCAGAAGGGAGTTTATTTCTCCACAGAATGAATGCATATGAGCTTTATGAGTTCCATCCACCTTTGCATCACACAGGCCATCAGATAGTGTAGTGTAGTGTAGTGTTGTGTAATCCACTTGGATTCAGGACATGTAATTAAAAAAAAAAAAAAACTATCCACCCTGTCCCGATGTCCCAAGACTGTTAATTCAACCCACCAACATCATCACTTTCAAACTGAAACAGGAATTTGAATCTTTAGCATCATTTGATTTTCATCAAGACCTTGGAATTATCTTTCCCCCAAGCCCCCCCCCCCCCCCCCCCCAAGTCTATAGGTTCTGAGAGACTCTGTGTTTTTCATTCCGTCTCTTGAGGACGGACGTTGTTTGCTGATTGCACTGTTTGCTTTATGAGACATCGGTACTCTCTCGCGGTGCAACCGAATTACAAGCTGCCAAAACGTTGAGGAGCCCCTGTGAGCAGAGAAACAATACTCCTTTTGATATGAGATCAGGAAACACAGCAAAGGAAAATAAATGCTTTCATTGCTCCGAAACAAGACGGGGAATTTCTCCCTCTTTGTTACATATGTTCTTGGTTTGATTCTCAGGACGAACCTCGGCCTCTGTCCCTAATAGACTTCAGATGTCAAAGGCAGGCAAACAATGAAGGCTCCATTGGAATCTATCAGGAGGTTCTACAAGGTTGCTCTTGGGCATTCCTCCTACAGGTCTTCTCCTCTCTCTTTCCTCCCTCTCATTTTCTTTTCTTTTTTTTCCCCCCCCATCCCTTCGTCCTCCCCCTTTCCGTACGAGAGAGCTCCAGACCCCCAGGGTGAACATTATTGCTCTAAAGTTGAGGGCCCCTACCTCTTCTCCCCACTCTCTGGCTTTAGAGTGAGACTCGTTGCACTTTCTCATAACCTGGCCCAGTTTGATCAATCCAAAGGAGCGATGCTGTGCCTCGGCGGAACAAAAGCACGACCCTGATTTGAGCGGCTTGTAGACTGTACAAAGGAATTAATGAAAACTGATGTGAGCTTAGACACGCAGACTGACTTTATGCAGTCCTGTTTAAGACTCATTTACTTTCAATCAGCTTTCTAAATCCCCTGTTGCTCACTTTTTCGCCCCCTCAATTTGTCTGTAACACAACATTAAACATCGCTCACCTGATGCAATTTAGGCAAAATGTTTTGCAATCACCGCTTTAACGTAGTAACATTCGTTTTTCTAATTGACACTGAAGGTTTGACAGTTAATGTGATCGTCAATCATCCGAAACAAAATCAACCCCCTACAACATGGCATTATTATTATTATTGAGCACTATGTGTGCCCGGGGTGGCGGTGGCTTTTTGTAGGTCTTAACAGGCAAACTGGTTGTGCGATGCGCCCAGGGTCGTGATGGCGCCGGGTGCTTGGGCCCGCTCATCGTTGCTTGCAACTATATTTTTTTATTATTATTATTATTAGTGTTGTTTTGAGGGATTCTTTCGCTTGTGAAGAGAGTATCCAATGTCAGTTCGAAAGCTTGAACAGGGAAGGTGTAAACTGATAAGCATGAAGCTTCACTTTCTATTATGGCAAGTCCTTTTCACCAATCTGTTTGTTCTTATCAATCATATTAAACACACAAACACAGTGATCTGTGATCGTTCTGGTGAACTAGACAGGCGTTTCCAGCATAACTGCCACACTTGTTTTTTTGTTTTTTTTTTTCCCGTTTGTCTTTATTCACCCTTTTCTCGTATGAACTTTAAAAAAAATTTTTTATTTGAAAGGTCATGAAATGATAAAGCTATCGCACTCAATCGTCAATCGGATTGTCTTCGCCTCCCCTGTACGTTCGTAAGCAAGCGAGCTACTGGCTTATGGAGCAGATTAATAACAATTACTGTCACATCTGGGCTTTTGGCCTCGGGCCGGTGCTGCACGCTGTTTTTGGTGGGATTTTTCCAGTGTAACTTTACAGACCACCCACGTGCTAGGACAACACGGGCCATTTGTGGAGGAGGACCTGTTCTCTGCACGCTGTGGAAACATAACAAGCCGTGAGCGAACACACAGTGGCTTGCGCTTATGGTTCTAATCACCATCCTAATGCCTTAATGGACAACTGTTTCAAGTGGGTACTTTCCCTTTTCAAAACATCGGCTAAGTTTGTTGGATCTGAAGAGAGGCCCTTTAGGAAACAAGGGGGGGAAAGGATAAATGTATTCCATTGAAGTTAACGCTGTTTATTCAAGCTTATTTGTGGTTTCTCTTTGCATGGTTAACATTTCAATTTGAGAAAATGTGTTTTTTAAAAACTAACCTTTATCCAGAGCATAATTGGAAACGATGATGCTTTTTTTTTTTTTTTTTTTTTTTTTTAATGCCCGGCTTGAATGCATTGCTAAAGCAGCTGGGATGCTGGTAAGCTACACATGTATGTGCTAAATACGGGATGATTCATTGGCCTGCTGAGCCACAGGGCATGATTCAGCCTCTTCACACCTTCACACCAGTGCGTTAGGAAAACAAAATGGCTGACGTGTCTCAATGAGTTGGCATTATGAGCTTTTAAAAAAGAAACATGACTATCATGGTGACAGATGCTATATTTGCAACGTTCGTCATTGTTTTAAAATATTATTATTATTATTATTATTTTCTATTTTCTATGTGGCTATTTAAATCAATCAGCATGAGAATATTCTCAAAATTAAGAACTTAATCTTACCCTCAATTACACCAAAAGTAAGTACAATAAGATTTTTTTTAAAGAGCCTTTTAGTTAGATCCCATATCTGATGCTAAAAAGAGGTGTTCAAGTCAAACGGGGACTTTTGAAGAATAACGTCACACATATGAAAGTAAAAACTACCTTTATTTCTCTATATAATACACACATATACATCATAATAATAGGTTTGATTCACACCTCGGGGTCTGTGTGCATGGAGCTTGGAGGCCCATAGTGTGTGAATGTTGACCAGAGGTCCTACCACGGTTGTAAATATATGAATAAAAATGATGGTAATCGCCATTGACCTTCATGGTCCCTAGTTGGACCACAGAGGTTCCTGGATGGATGGATGGATGGATGGATGGATGGATGGATGGATTGAAGGAATGCCCTGCTACTTGTAATGTGCAAGTGGTTTTGGTGAATGATTGTGTGTACCGTTCCCACAGACAGATGCGTCTCTTTTACAATTTGGTGACAAATAATCTATCGATGTTCAAGGATCAGGTGCTTTTACTTGGCGGATGTTCACAGGAGCGACTGCAGTGGGATCTGAGCCACCTCAGTCGGGATCATCACTCATGAACATACAGCCTTCTTTAAAATTTTTAATACGAACTCTATCTATATACAAGTTTTGTTCACACATATTTGATTTTATTCAGCTGTTCCCACTGACTATTACTAAAACCAGTAACAGTGCCACTGGTAGCTTTAGCCAAATTTAAAAAAAAACAAATGCCACATTCACAAACCAGACGCTTCAACTGAACATCTCCAAGTCAAATGAATAACTGTTTTTGTCATCTTACTGGGCAGTTTTCTATATGCACTCCCTCTTTTGTTTTGTAACCAGTCACCCACTAGGCGTTTGTGGTCTATAGCAGGTTTTTCTGGCCTGAAGGAGAAACCAAACCCATATGCCTACTGGTCATGACATGTGATGAATACTAGCTATTTCCTGATTTATTCATTCCATCTGCCTGTTGGATGCCCCACAAACATTATGGATTACTCCCAGCCGGTCCACCTTGGAGTTCCACACCTACATTGTAAACAAAGAACCACAGCAAATGCGTGCCATCTTCTGGGATCTCAAACATCCTAAACAAATAGAGAATATGGCCTAAGAATTTGATGAGGGCAGTGGTGGCTCAGAGGGCGAAGGCACTGAGTAACTGATCAGAAGATTGCCGGTTTGATCCCCAGCTCAGTGAAGTTGCCACTGTTGGGCCTTTGACCAAGGCTATCTGCTCCAGGGGTGCGGTAGCATGGCTGACCCTGCGCTCTGAACCCAGTTACGCTGGGAGATACGAAGAGGGAATTTCATTGTGCTGTAATGTATGTGTGACAAATAAAGGCTTAACTGTTAATTAGTGACGGCGCCAATAGAGAGATATGACCAGGATCACTGGGCTGATGAGCACTGGGAGTGGTTTTTAAATTGACCATTTATTGTTTTTTGTTGTGCTTTTCAGTCTAAAAAAAATTATACCTGATATTGTATAGATTCCCCTCAAACACATGACTTCACAAGATATCTGGGTTCTGCTGTAGTTTCTGGCAGAAGGTCATTTGCAGCTTCTGTCCATTGGACTTGTTTGTCCAGTGCATCCCATTGCTCTGTTGGATTGGGAACTGGGGAATTTGGAGGCCAGGTTAGTGGCTCGGGCGTCTTCTCTGCTGGCCCCTGTGCAAAGTGGGCAGTGGTGTTCTTGGTCGATCTAGTGCCTTTCTATCATGGCCAGCGCAGTGACCATGATTTCTTCAGGGATTTGTGCTCCACTGGCTTTTCTGTACAATCAGGGAGGACAGACTGGCCTTTGGTCCCAGTGGGCAGGGATCCTTGAACCTTGGGTGCACATGATCCTGTCACCAGTAATTGACAGTATGTAATTGATCATTAGTGTTAATGTGTAAATGTTATGTCTGATTCTGACATGATTTAATTGTCAGAAGGTCCCAGGTTTAAACCCCAGCACCACTATGTTGCCACTATTGGGTCCATAAACAAGTCCATTAACTTATTTTTTTTTTTCACCTTTTTTTTTTACACAAATGCTGTAAATATAAGACTTCAGTGTCCCCTGCCTCAGACTGTACCCTGATGGATTTACCACACACAGCATTCTGATACATCTACTTAGACCAATGCAAAGACTTTTTAGTCATGGATAACAATGGCCAATGCTCTTGATCTTTTATAGAGCCTTCTAGATGTAGTTATGACACAATCGCCTCCAGTTTGGAATGTGAAGACATTTTTGAAATGTCAGGGTAGGCTGACTCAATTAAAAATGACTCACAAAAGTCACAAACTGCTTAGGTGACCGCCCACTAAAAAAAAAAAAATATATATATAAAATAAATAAAACTTTTGATTCCGCTTGAAGCCTGCAGGGACCTGTTTCTGGGTTTCTCTCCCCTCAGTCATCCCAATTAAACTAGAGAAAAGGAGCAGGGACTGTATTTCAGCACCGCTGAAGCAAGTTGAGGATAATTGCTTAGCTTAGAGGCACATCAGGAGGACAGGACCCCGAGCCCTTTTGCTACATCAACAGTTTCCCAAAGCATTTACCAATTACACACCTGCTATCACCGACATAATGTGTGTTAGAGATGGGCTCTGTTCATGCTCCGGGCTAGCATAGAATCAATAGCACTAGAATTTCTGGTTGAACTGCCAACATGAAAGACGTTGCTCCACAACGCCTCGACGAATTTTTGTTAGAATTTTTATGTGACTAAGAAACAGGTTATATTTTACATTAGAGATTTTGCACCACAATCTAATCTTATCAAGAAGTTCAACAGGGGCGCTACGTTTTCGTGAATAACCCCCCTATTCAGTCTTGCTCAATTTTGCACAAATTACAGATAATCAGACCAGAAGTCCATGTTAGTGCAGTGTGCTGTGGTTAAGTCAAGTGGTGATGGGTGGCACTTCACCCTTGGCCCCTCCAACAACCTATTAATAACCATTAAACGATAGTTTTGTACCGATTTCAATGGTACTTTGCTCGAAGCACAAACTAATGAGTTACCATGTTATCAGCCAGTGAGTTCTGTAAATACAAACTTCAGCCAATTGCCTTCTTGAGTTTTCACAATCTCGCTCGAGCTGTTTTTTTATAAAACAAATCTGTAAGAATAGTTATTATCAGATGTATGATAAGACACAAAACATCTACACATTATATTCCCATAGGTCACTCTCGTGCATGTGAGGCTATTTGTCTAATATACAACATGTGAGGAACCTCAGAGTTCCTTCAGCAAACCTCCTCCCTCTGCAAATAGCTTAACTAATGGTCTGCTCTTAGCCTCAGCTGAGCTTTATGATTTATGACTTGCGATTTAGATACCATTCTGTTTTACTGGTGATAAGCTCGTTTTTGGCTAATTACCCTAAAGATTTAGAGCTGACGCAAGTTCTCATCGCAAAAGTCAGGATTCATCTATAGTGATCTCCAGCGATATTACTAGTGCGGTTGTGATTTAAGTAAGCGCGCACAATTTATTCTCCAGATGTTTTTACTACAGGGGTTTGGTAGCTATATGCTAAGTTACTATATATACACACGTGGACAAAATTGTTGGTACCCTTCGGTCAATGAAAGAAAAACTCACAATAGTCACATAAATAACTTTAAGCTGACAAAAGTAATAATTAAAAAAAATTCTATGAATGTTAACCAATGAAAGTCAGACATTGCTTTTCAACCATGCTTCAACAGAATTATTTAAAAAAAATAAACTCATGGAACAGGCCTGGACAAAAATGATGGTACCCCTAGAAAATACTGAAAATAATGTGACCAAAGGGACATGTTAATTCAAGGTGTGTCCACTAATTAGCATCACAGGTGTCTACAATCTTGTAATCAGTCAGTGGGCCTATATATAGGGCTCCAGGTAGTCACTGTGTTGTTTGGTGACATGGTATGTACCACACTCAACATGGACCAGAGGAAGCGAAGGAAAGAGTTGTCTCAGGAGATTCGAAAGAAAATTATAGACAAGCATGTTAAAGGTAAAGGCTATAAGACCATTTCCAAGCAGCTAGATGTTCCTGTGACTACAGTTGCACATATTATTCAGAAATTTAAGATCCATGGGACTGTAGCCAACCTCCCTGGACGTGGCCGCAGGAGGAAAATTGATGACAAATCAAAGAGATGGATAATCCGAATGGTAACAAAAGAGCCCAGAAAGACTTCTAAAGAGATCCAAGGTGAACTTCATGCTCAAGGAACATCAGTGTCGGATCGCACCATCCGTCGTTGTTTGAGCCAAAGTGGACTACATGGGAGACGACCAAGGAGGACACCATTGTTGAAAACAAATCATAAAAAAGCCAGACTGGAATATGCCAAACTACATGTTGACAAGCCACAAAGCTACTGGGAGAATGTCCTATGGACAGATGAGACAAAAATGGAACTTTTTGCCAAGGCACATCAGCTCTATGTTCACAGACGGAAAAATGAAGCATATCAAGAAAAGAACACTGTCCCTACTGTGAAACATGGAGGAGGCTCTGTTATGTTCTGGGGCTGCTTTGCTGCATCTGGCACAGGGTGTCTTGAATCTGTGCAGGGTACAATGAAATCTCAAGACTATCAAGGGATTCTAGAGAGAAATGTGCTGGCCAGTGTCAGAAAGCTGGGTCTCAGTCGCAGGTCATGGGTCTTGCAACAGGACAGTTAGCCATTCTTGGGTGTTTTTAGCTGTGTTTTGTCTAAGAGGAAAACATTGGACTATTCTAAAGTGGCCTTCTATGAGCCCTGACCTCAATCCTATTGAGCATCTTTGGAAGGAGCTGAAACATGCTGTCTGGAAAAGGCACCCTTCAAACCGGAAACAACTGGAGCAGCTTGCTCATGAGGAGTGGGCCAAAATACCTGCAGAGAGGTGCAGAAGTCTCATTGACAGTTACAGGAATCGTTTGATTGCAGTGATTGCCTCAAAAGGTTGTGCAACAAACTATTAAGTTAGGGGTACCATCATTTTTGTCCAGGCCTGTTCCATGAGTTCATTTTTTTAAATAATTCAGTTGAAGCATGGTAGAAAAGCAATGTCTGACTTTCATTGGTTAACATTTATAGAATTCTTATTTATTATTACTTTTGTCAGATTAAAGTTATTTCTGTGACCATTGTGAGTTTTTCTTTCATTGACCGAAGGGTACCAACACTTTTGTCCACGTGTGTATATATATATATATATATATATATATATATATATATATATATATATATATATATATATATATATATATATATATATATATATATATTTTTTTTTTTTTTTTTTTTTTAGAAAAAAATTGTGTGAATTAGGTATATTAACAGATATTAAATTGGTAGGTAAATATATGTAAAATTATAAAATAGATATTAAGATTGACGAATAACAGAGAAATAACAAATTAAAACAGTCGGTTATTTAGTTTGTACAATTTAAGTTAGTTACAAACAGTGATATGCTGTGTCCAATAAAGATTGGACTTTGAAGCCGTGGGAAAAGGTCATGTGGTCTGATAAGTCCAGATTGAGTCTATTTCAGAGTGATGGGCGTGGCGGAGTAAGAAGGGAAGCTCATGAAGCGATGCACCCATCACGCATAGTGTCCACTGTACAAACCTCTGGAGGCGGGTTTATGATCCATATAAACAACCCAGTTATCCTTAGAAGAAAAGTTAGAGTTGAACACAACAGTGCAATACACCACATTTCAGCTCCGTCAGGTTTTCCAGTTCCTGAGAAACAATTATTTAAACTTAAGACTTAAGATGAGACAGGTCCTGTTATGGCTCATGTTACAGCGGCTATAAACAGTCATTCATTCAACAGCCTCCCCCATCCCCTCCCTCTCCCTCTGTGAGTTAATGAGACAGAAAATAATGTCTTGCCCTGACGAGTCTACTGCGACAGTAATTTTACTGATTGTTATCCATGCAACATGTCATACGAGTGCCTTTAAATAACACGTCATTATCGATATGATAATGTATTAGAATGAGTGCAATGATAGCGAGCCTAGTACATAAATTGAAGCTTTTATAAGGAATTTTTTTTTTCTTTTTTAAAAATCAGGATCAGTAGAGAGCGTCTAAAGGGGAAAAAAATAATAAAAAACAGTTGGTGCTATTTAGAAGAGCTTCAGTGAGGAAAGGAGACGGCGTGTTAACGTAGGAAAGTGAAAACAGAGTTAGACCCAATGTCTGATCCACTGAGCGTTGCCTGTCAATGGGTAATACTCATCTGTGCGCTAAATGGCGACTGGCCATGTCCCAAACCACAGTTCAAATGGGTTATTAATACTAATGGAAAAATCATTCCTTATGGCTTAGAAGTTGTTCTTCGAGCACACCTGCCATGCATGACGTCCACGCAAACACACAGAGCACTCACATTGAGCTTAGAAGCTTTGGGGTAACTAACTATAACGCAGAACACAACTGAACTCCTGTTTCAGAATGGAAGTCATTTATATTGTAGATGTGATACAGAACCTGTATGTCAGAAACCAGTTCTCAGCCAGATGTCAGCTTTGTGGCTGAGAATTTCACACTGCCTGTGTTTCTATATAATAAATACCACTTTTTTAACCATTTTCACCCAGTATGACAGCAATAAAAGACAAGCCTAACCTTCTTCTTCTTCTTTTTTTTCCTTTTCTTTCACAGGTGTGTATGGGAATGACAGCGAGGGAGTCCATAAAGAGAACGTCTGAGTGTCGTCTGCGTAACCCAGATGTTGAGCTGCTAAGTGTCTCCTCGGGGCTGCACACACCTTCCTGTAGCTGACAGCAGGAATTAGTGTCTGTGTCTGTGTCTGTCTGTGATTGTGATTGTGCTTGAGTGTGTCTGCGCAGTGTCTGGTCCCCGAAAAAACGTAAATGTCCATGTTGAAAATCTGCTCGTTCTGGTGTGAGCATATTAAGCATGGCCACTGAGGCAATCAGAATGATCTGATATATGAAGTGCAAGTATGGAGTAATTGCATGGTGAATCCTACATATAATTTAAGCCTTATAATAAACACATTTCTTATTTTAGTAAATGTTGCCACTGTATTCACTCACTCACTCACTCACGCATAGTCTATAACGCTTTATCCTGTGTACAGGGTCTTGGGGGTCCTGGAGCCTATCCAAGGAGACGTAGGGCATGAGGTGGGGTGCCAATCCCTTGCAGAGCAAACACAAGCACTATGGGCAATTTGGGAACACTAATTAGCCTATGTCTTTGGGAGGAAACCAGAGTACCCGAAGGAAACCAATCAAGCATGGGGAGGAGAACATGCAAACTCCATGTACACAGACCCGAGGTGGGAATCGAACCTGGCCAGGAATCAAACCCGGAACCTGGAGGTGCAAAGCGACAGTGCTAACTACTAAGCCACCATGCCAACATGTTGTCAGAGAGCAAATAGAAATAAAATCTCCAATTTAACTCTATGTAACAGTCAGAGGTAAAACTTGTGTCTTTCTGGCACAGGAATGTCTTCAAGACTGACTGGTTTCTCTTCATGAGATTGTGTACTGTATAGTCACTATAATGTAACATTATATGCAACTATAAATGCATGTCATTCGTTAATGAATAAATTCCTAAACATTGCAGTAGTTTATAAATTGCTGTGGTGATTTTTGTGTTGCATCTTGCACCTCCAGGGTCTGGGTTCAATTCCTGCCTTGGGCGTGTGTGCATGGAGTTTCCCCCCATGTTCTCCCCATGCTTGGTTGGTTTCCTCTGGGTACACCGGATTCCTCCCAGAAAAATTGGCTAATTGGCGTTCCCAAATTGCCCTTAGTGTGTCCTGCGATGGATTGGCACCCTGTCCAGGGTGTCCCCCACTTTATGCCCTAAGTCTCCTGGGATAGGGTCCAGGACGCCCTGCGACCTTGTGTACAGGATAAAATGGTATAGACAATGAGTGCGAGAGCGTAAGAGAGCACTTTTTAAAAAAAGGTCAAAAATGCCAATTGTGTAGCCAAATTTATTTTCCAGCATGAAGTCAAGTTTATTGACTGTTTATTGATGGAGACTTGAAAGCAAATCTATCAGATATCAGAGCAAATCTGTTTATAATAATTGAAGTCCTGAGTCATCTTTATGGTTTCTATTCCACGCAGTATCTTCAGGCTGTCTATTTGAAGCCCTCCTCAGCAGCGGCGACTGGTTTGAAGTGAGGAGAAGTCCAGTCTGAAGCACAGCAACATGATGGATCAGGTATGTCCAGGTCCTTGGGCTAGGGTTAGGGTTAGCTAACCCTAACCCTAACCCTAACCCAAGGTTTTCTCATATAGTATGCCGAAGCCACGATTGGACTGCCTGCTTGAACACTGGCCTCCCAGGAACCCCAAACATGTCAACATTTTTGGATTGATTTGATGAGGATTGTATGGTTGATGTAACTAACCATAATGTTCAAGTGGTGTTGGTGAATGATTGCGGGTATAGTTCCTACAGGCAGATTTGCTTCTTCCGAAAGTTGGCGACGAGGATCAAATGTTCCTCTCGCTGAATGTTCGTGCGAACGACTACAGTGCGCCAAGCCACCGTCGTTCATGGCTGAACGGCATTCTTTAAAATGTTTGCACCATTCAAATGCTAACCTGCTGCTAAGGGTCTCAGCCATGTACTGTGCTTGAAGTCTTCTGGAAATGTAAATCAGTTTTCAAGAGATTTCATCACAAGTCCCGGTTTGACTTGTAGAAGGCTGAGCGAGAAGGAAACTGGAATGTAAGACATGAAGCTACTTCACCGTCAAACCAAAAGTGTGAGCAGGTGAGCGTCAGGGGAGACGTTCTCCCATCCAAACATACCAGATGACAAAACCCTGCCCACCTGTGAACTCAGACGTCCTTAAAACTGTTAACAAAAGCCTTGATTGAACAAATATATGCTTTCAGCCTAGACGTTTCACACCTAGACCGTGTCTGAGTCCTGAACACGCATTGAAAAAGATGTTGCATAACTGTGGCGCATTATAAGAGAAAGCTTCGCCCCTTTCATATCTATCCTACACTTATTATATATTATATTCTTTTGAATACAACCAGCCTAGCTGGATGATCTGCATAGTTGTGGTGAGAACATTTAATGTAATGTTCAGGTTACAACATTATGAAAGTCCTGATCTACCTTTCAGGTCATGATGACAGACTTTCCCCAGCGCGAAATAATTGATAAATTCTTGCCACGCTACCTTCGGCAGTTGATGTTGTGTGTGTGTGTGTGTGTGTGTGTGTGTGCGCGTGTGTGTGCTGAGGTACAGAGTGATTTTTGGAAATGAACCAAAACAATAATATCTGCATGTTCAGGGGTGTAATTTGCTGCGTCATGAGAGTGCATGTTAGTTCACGTGTATTACGTGCATATATATGTGCGTGTGCGCGTGTTTTGTGTGTACGAGTACAGTACGTCTCGTGCTCCACGTGTTATCCTGGAAGATCTTGTACAGAACACTTAAAAAAAATCTAACATCAAAAGAGCATCTTTACTGTACGGTTGTTGCTTTAGGTCATATCATTAAACATCGTATATACACGGACGAAAAAGTAGCTGTTCGGATTTAAATAATCAAAGATGTAGAAGTCTTTGATTGGATGATTATTGGTTTAATACACTTCAGCTGGCAGTAAGTTTTTAATTCTTTGTGACGCAGTGAGAACATTCCTATTCCTTAAACAGCCATGTTGGAAAACGTAGCTGTGGTCATAGAGAAGGAGTTTCAGAAGTGGCCAGGATCAAGCAAAGAAAACAACTAAGGAGATTAATGTAACGTTTTAGAACTGGAAAAATCCTGGAAAGAAATATCACAGAAGAAATCTGATCAGAAAAAAAAAAATCATGATCGGCAATCAATTAAATGCTTGGTTAAGGTGCGATGTTTGATAATGAAAGTAAGAGCATTTCTATACATACTGTACAATACGCACAGAATTGGGACGAAACAGCTGTGTATCCATAAGAAAACCATTTGTTAGTAAGACTCATCTGAAAAAAAAGGCTAAGGAGCATTAAGACTGGACTTTGGAGCGATGGAGACAGGTCACATGGTCTGATGAGTCCAGGGTGATCCTATTCCAGAGTGATGGGCGTGTCCGGGTCAGA
This sequence comes from Clarias fuscus, assembly GCA_030347435.1. Classification (NCBI taxonomy): domain Eukaryota; kingdom Metazoa; phylum Chordata; class Actinopteri; order Siluriformes; family Clariidae; genus Clarias; species Clarias fuscus. The sequence continues at coordinate 18,730,709 of CM059227.1, read as the reverse complement.
AGGGAAGCGCATGAAGCGATGCACCCATCATGCATAGTGTCCACTGTACAAACCTCTGGAGACAGTGTTATAATCTGGGGTTGCTTCAGTCGCTCAGGTCAAGACTCAGCAACGTCATGTTGGAATAAAAATAAAAAAACAGCTTAAGACCTGAATGTACTGAATGACCAGATTATCACATCTATGGAGTTTTTCTTCCCTAATGGCACGGCCATATCCCAGTGAATCGTTTCCGATCATGAAATGGACACGACAGTGTCCTGACCTTAACCTCGTTGAATGTATTTAGGATGTGCTGGAGAAGACGTTCCAGAATGTGCTTTGTAATCAAATCTAATGGAATGTGTAAATCTGTAAATTGTGAGTGATAATGAATTAGCCGTGCATTTTGAAGACGGCAGAAATATTTGTCTGGAACGAAAGTGAAGAAACAGCCGGAATGGACGTTACGATCAAACATGGTTCCAAATATTTAAAGCTTCATTAATTCCCCCACTGATCACCGATAGTGCTTTATCCTATACTGTACAGTAGGTATGCAGGGTCGCAGGGGGGCATGGACCGTATCCCAGGACAGGGTGCCGATCCATTGAAAGGCAAACACAATTACACAAAAGCACAATTTGGGAACACCAGTTAGCCTAATCCGCATGTTTTTGGATTGTTGGAGGAAACCCACCAAACATGGGGAGAACATGCAAACTCCATGCACACCGACCCGAGGTGGGAATCGAACCCCGACCCTTGAGGTGCAAGGTGACACTGCTAACCACACAGCCACCGTTCCACTATTTAATCTTTATTCATATCTTTATTTACATTACTGCATTTATGCAAGTTTAATATTTTTTGTTTAGTATTCCCTTTTTATTTTATTTTTCTATTTAGCCCCTCGGATTCAGACTTGGGGCATCCAGATGGATCAGGAAACACAGGTTATTAGGTACTGTATGCCGACACAATTTTGAAAATTAGAATAATTGCTCATGTGCTTTTTTCAATTATTTTTTTTTCCTAGCTCAAAGGATTGTGTCTTGCTACACACGTGGACAAAATTGTTGGTACCCTTCGGTCAATGAAAGAAAAACTCACAATGGTCACATAAATAACTTTAATCTGACAAAAGTAATAATAAATAAGAATTCTATGAATGTTAACCAATGAAAGTCAGACATTGCTTTTCAACCATGCTTCAATGGAATTATAAAAAAAATGAACTCATGGAACAGGCCTGGACAAAAATGATGGTACCCCTAACTTAATAGTTTGTTGCACAACCTTTTGAGGCAATCACTGCAATCAAACGATTCCTGTAACTGTCAATGAGACTTCTGCACCTCTCTGCAGGTATTTTGGCCCACTCCTCATGAGCAAGCTGCTCCAGTTGTTTCCGGTTTGAAGGGTGCCTTTTCCAGACAGCATGTTTCAGCTCCTTCCAAAGATGCTCAATAGAATTGAGGTCAGGGCTCATAGAAGGCCACTTTAGAATAGTCCAATGTTTTCCTCTTAGCCATTCTTGGGTGTTTTTAGCTGTGTGTTTTGGGTCATTGTCCTGTTGCAAGACCCATGACCTGCGACTGAGACCCAGCTTTCTGACACTGGCCAGCACATTTCTCTCTAGAATCCCTTGATAGTCTTGAGATTTCATTGTACCCTGCACAGATTCAAGACACCCTGTGCCAGATGCAGCAAAGCAGCCCCAGAACATAACAGAGCCTCCTCCATGTTTCACAGTAGGGACAGTGTTCTTTTCTTCATATGCTTCATTTTTCCGTCTGTGAACATAGAGCTGATGTGCCTTGGCAAAAAGTTCCATTTTTGTCTCATCTGTCCATAGGACATTCTCCCAGAAGCTTTGTGGCTTGTCAACATGTAGTTTGGCATATTCCAGTCTGGCTTTTTTATGATTTGTTTTCAACAATGGTGTCCTCCTTGGTCGTCTCCCATGTAGTCCACTTTGGCTCAAACAACGACAGATGGTGCGATCTGACACTGATGTTCCTTGAGCATGAAGTTCACCTTGGATCTCTTTAGAAGTCTTTCTGGGCTCTTTTGTTACCATTCAGATTATCCGTCTCTTTGATTTGTCATCAATTTTCCTCCTGCGGCCACGTCCAGGGAGGTTGGCTACAGTCCTATGGATCTTAAATTTCTGAATAATATGTGCAACTGTAGTCACAGGAACATCTAGCTGCTTGGAAATGGTCTTATAGCCTTTACCTTTAACATGCTTGTCTATAATTTTCTTTCGAATCTCCTGAGACAACTCTTTCCTTCGCTTCCTCTGGTCCATGTTGAGTGTGGTACATACCATGTCACCAAACAACACAGTGACTACCTGGAGCCCTATATATAGGCCCACTGACTGATTACAAGATTGTAGACACCTGTGATGCTAATAAGTGGACACATCTTGAATTAACATGTCCCTTTGATCACATTATTTTCAGTATTTTCTAGGGGTACCATCATTTTTGTCCAGGCCTGTTCCATGAGTTTATTATTTTTTTTATAATTCTGTTGAAGCATGGTTGAAAAGCAATGTCTGACTTTCATTGGTTAACATTCATAGAATTTTTTTAAATTATTACTTTTGTCAGATTAAAGTTATTTATGTGACTATTGTGAGTTTTTCTTTCATTGACCGAAGGGTACCAACAATTTTGTCCACGTGTGTATATACAGTAGAAGCAGTTTTATCAGCAAACATGGCTCATTTGTACAGTATGTATTCCCTGTTGAGAATGATTATTCCATTTTCCACCAATTGCTTTAAAAAAAAATGCAGAAAGTTATTCCTTTGGGAAATTCAGTGGCAGTTATGCAACAAGCACTTTTTTTTTTTTTTTAGTTTTTCAGAATACTATACGAAAACACTATTGCTCATGGGTTTACCACCATTCGGCTTTGTTCATATAGAGTATATGGTGGCGTTGGCACCAGTTGGCATGGTTTACCTGAGATGCCATTGTCTGCTGTGTAAACCGGTCAAGCCTTCAAAGCAAAACAGATCAATGTGTGTAACTGCGTCATGCTTTTTTTCTGGATGAGTAACATGTTTCATAAGCATGAGTTTATGGATTCCCATTGAATTCAAATGATTAGTAGTTTGTTGTGCATTAGTACTGGCATGCATGAGTACTGCTATGCATTAGCACTGGTATGCCGTGTGACTTTAATAAGCAGATGGACAGATGACGCTGACTATATGAGTGAGTGTGTGAGCACAAGTGTGCATTGTAATTGAATTCCTTCCTCTGGGCGATGCGGAGCAAGTAGCCGGCCTGTAACACAAAACCGGCCAGGTTAGGAGGAACATGTGTTGCAGGCTGAGAATCCCTCTCTCTAGGAGCGTGTCTAATACAGGGGAAGAAAGGAATAAATCCACACACGCACCCGTCTCTCCCCAGTCGAGCTCGGGCCAATGTGTGGGAGGTGAAGATAACGGAAATGTTCGGGGTTTTAGAAGCCCCCAGACTTGTCTTGGTCTTATTGTTAGCTTATGGTATGGATGCACGTGCGCGGGTGGACAAGCCCTCCGAGACCTGTTTTTTTTTCACTCGCTTACTTCTGCCCTGCTGCACTGCTTCTAATGCTTTTATTTTCCCATGCTCTTTGCAACACACACACACACACACACACACGATACACACGTGGACGCACACTCATACATACGCAAAGGTGGTCTGAATGATGGATCAAACCCTCGATGCATCTCTCTCTCAAACATACACACACATATACACACACACACACACACACACACACACACACACACACACACACACACACACAGCTGTGAAGCGTTCATTCTCCACATTCTCCACCGTGTTGATGGAACACAGCAATCATAACTCCCTTTTCTAATTATACTACAGAGACCTGGGATACAATAGCATTTTAAAAAACACACCAACAGCATTATTCTGTCAACCCTGTAACCTCCGCCTCCGCTACACACACACAAACACACACACACACACACACACACACACACACATATATGCACGCACACTGTCTTGAGTGGGATGATGTTCTACGAGAATACAGATGTTCCTCAATTACTTCCATCAGCACTTAAGGATCATGTTAGACCTTTCCACAACAATTCGGTTGGCTCCTTTGGAAAGTTAGCAGTCATCAGTCGAGCGAGCCAACACCCTTCACATAGGAAATGACAACAACCTACACAATACCGCGTACCGCTAACTAACGCTCACAGGTCAGCTTGCAATACATTAGGGCTGGTTATTCTTATGTGAGATACAGAATCAAATGGGATCAAATGTGTTAATGGTATCTTGTATCCGTTCTATACATTAATAAACATCTGGATACATACTTTGAAATGGAAAACATCAACTCTCTTCCTCATATACAGTATGTGAGACAAAATTGTTCACATTTTCAAGCATTTCCATATTGCCATGTAGATCCAGATTTTCGAGCCACCCTGTACATACAATATATTTCAGTTCATGCATGTTATACATGAGGGGCGTTCAAGTCAAACCGGGACTCGTGATGACGTTTCTTCCGAACGCAGGAGTATGAAACAGAAGACGTCAAACGCCGTACGGTGATGAGACTCTTAGCCGCAGGAAAACATTTGAACGGCTTTACAGAAGCTCATGCAGTACGTCCATGAACGACGATCCCGGACGAGGAGCCCATTGCCTGCGTTTCCATGAGTGGAGTGTCTGATCCTTGAAAGGTCAATCTGTGACCATTATTCACCAAAACTACAGTCCTGACATCACTCTAAGCCATTTCCACACGCCTGGGCCATTAAAGGGGTTCCTGGGGGGCCAGCGTTTCAGACATGAAGCAGTGTTTTTAGGCTCAATCAAAACGCCTGGTAGAACTCGAACACCCACCATACTTTGTAAAGCACGACCACTGGTGTTAGAAAGTTGCGGATAAGCCTCCGAGGGGCGCAGTGGTAAAGTGCTCGCCCTATAATCTGGAAATCGCGAGTTCGATTCCTGGGTGGTGCTGTAACCTCTCGCAGCCTGAGGTCTAGAGAGAGCTGATTGGCCGAGCTCTCTCAGAGGGGAGGGATGAGAGGTACTTAGTGCTCCTACATTTATCACGGCTCTACAGCCAATCAGGGGCGTCTGTGAGCTCATGCAAGCGGAAGGAGTGGATAGCGCTGTCCTCAGTGTGTGTTACAGCGGCCCCAACGGTTCGTGAGCGAGCGGTTTGAAAAGACACGGTCGGTTGACGCCAACCGACCGTGTCTTTTCAAACCGCTCGCTCACGAACCACTCAGTCCTCGGCCCTCCCGACTGAGTGGTTGTAGTAGCCTTAATGTGGGAGCGCCCCCTAGTGACGGGGAGGAATTGGACACGACTAAATTAGGGAGAAAATCGGGGAAAAATCCAAAAAATAAAAAGTTTAAAAAAGAAAGTTGTGGATAATTTGGACGGATTTAGTAAATGTCCATCCATTTTCTTTGTGAGTTTAAATCCATATCTTAGAATACAGTACATTCAGTGATTCTCCAAAATATGTCTCAAAACTTTTAAAGGCATTTAAACATTCTTTTTTTTTTTTCATTTGAATAAGTAAAAACAAAGTGTCTGTCATTGGTCGAAAAATTCATCGAAAAAACATTATATTTAACGCCACCATAAAATATATTTATAGCAAAGCATATCAATTTTATAGGTTTTTGTCACATTCATACATCGGCATGTCGTTCTGTGAACATGCGTAGTACAAGCAGGCATGACTTGTTTTCAATGCAGTTGTATGAACACACACACACACACACACACAACCTGAATTGCAGCAGCTGCAGCGACATTGTTCTTTCTCAGACAGCCAAGAATGACCTTCAGGCTAAGGTGGTAGGAGAGCAGCAGTCTCTCTCTCTCTCTCTCTCTCTCTCTCTCTCTCTCTCTCTCTCTCTCTCTGTGTATGTGTGTGTGAAAGCAGTAAAGTGTTTCTGAATGTCATTACTCAGATATTTGCACTTTTGAAGACTTGTGTTAAACATAAAGAAAATGCACCAACATACAGTACCTGTACACAAAAGTTTTACATTTCCCTTCTGACCATTTGGGGATCATTTAGGATTACCGAATGTGGGCTTGATTTCAACAAAATCTCACCGAAAGATCTGTGTCATTTAGACAAATTTACAAAAAAACATTCTTTTTTTCCCCGTTTTTTTATTTGGGAACTTATTCCAGTTTTGGCACGACTGTTTCGTTTTTGTGTCTGTTTGTAGTTTTTGGTTTATTGCACGCGCACACACATGGAAACTTTTCTCTCATTTATTAAAACGTTAATGCTAATAATTAATGACGGCTACAAGTAATAAGATAATAATCTTTCGTTAACATGTGCTGTAGTGTCGTGTTTAGGTTGGGAAATCCAAGAATCATTGTTCTGATCCGTAACAAAGGCCGATACGCATCGGAGAAGAATAAACCCTCTTCGGACACGACAATCCAAGCAAGAGTGAAGCGCTAAACTAAAGAACTTCTTAGCAAATTCAAGCCTTTTTTTTTCTGACGAGTCTCTCACACTAACAAGTGGTCTGACCATAGAACAGATGAGCGCAGTGAAGGACCAACCACTTCTCAAAAATGTACTCGCTCACTCATTGTCTACACCGCTTTATCTTGTGCATACAGGGTCGCGCAGGGCCTGGAACCTATCCCAGGAGACTTACTGTAAGACACGAGGCGCTAATCACCATCGCACTCATTCACACACTACGGGCAATTTGGGAACGACACACTGTCAACCCGAATAAGTTGGCAAAACTCAAAGAATTTGAGGTACATAAATTTTTTTAAGTAATCATGTTTCCAATTTTAAGTAACCAGAACTATGAGTTTTTGAGTTTATTACTTTGTACTCATGCATATTAATCGTTCTTTACTCGCATTAATGAGTAGCCCAACTCATACTATTTAATAGCAATTATCATTTTGTTTTTTTTAGTCGTTGCAAATCAAATAAATTGTTGTTGGTCTTTCGGCTGATCCCGGCGATGGGTCGCCACAGCAGACGATCCGGTCCGCACACAAGCTTGGCACAGGTTTTACACCAGATGCCCTTCCTGACGCAACCCTCCCATTTGATCTGGGCTTGGGACAGACACTTCATCCGGTTGTTGGGAATCGAACCCGGACCTTTGCCCTGATGATGTCAGACACAAAATCGCTTAAGTTGGTGGAACTTTAAGGTGACAGTTACTGTTACTTAAGTACTTACACTTACTTAAAATATCAAATCTGTTCAGCGAACTTGAAAAGTGTCATTTCTACAAACTCCTACTGTAAATGCCAAAAAGACCTAAATACTCATCAAGGTCTATTAATTGAAACTAATTGTAATTCTTTAAGTCACTATGTTTTTCAAATTACTTTGAGCATTCGGGTTTACCATGAACTTAAGCTAATCTCTAGACTGTTGGAGGAAACCGGAGCACCTGAAGGAAACCCACCATGCACGGGGAGAACGCTTACCGTAAAACTCCATGCACGGAGAGCCGAGGCGGGTAATCAAACCTGGACACCACCGTGCCACCTGCTCAAAAACAATGACAACCAATGGTCTTATGCTTAACTAGACACAATACGTCTGCGTGGTCATGCACCGAAACCTAGTGAACCGACTTGTCTAGAGGACTACATCAGGAACGGGAGGACCGACAAGCACTGATAGTTTGGTGTCCACATACAGACATTGTATACTGGAGATGGTTACTAATGACACTAATGAGTTCTCTGTACAGAAACTGTATTCCTGCCTTGCCGCTCTGGAAACACCACTGAGCTTGATGGAGTACAGTGAGTCAGCTGTGACAATACCTACACACGGGTGATGGCAAGGGTGTGTCAACTTTCCCTCATGTGTTTACCCAAGAGATACAATCACTGGCGTGGGTCTGTGCAGAGGAATTCCTGCTGAGTGTGCGTGTATGTGTGTGTGTATGTGTGTGTGTGTGTGTGTGTGTGTGTGTGTGTGTGTGTGTGTTTTGAACAGATATGGGACAGTGTGTAAGAAATAAAGGAGGGTAAACAGAAACAGCGAATTAAATAGAATCATATGGACGGAGAAGCGAGCATGTGGGAAAAGTGAATCACGTGGCAGCAACGAGAGCTGCTCAGGAAATGAACGCTGTGGATATATGAGATCTGGGTCTTTATTCACTCTGTGGTCACAGCATCTGAGCCATCTGTCCTGCACAAATGAGACCATTTCATCCAAACATGCTAAGTGCCTTAATCACTAATGAAGGCTTAAGCAGACCGAGTGGAAGTGGTGTGATTGTTTAGCTGTCTCGGTATATCCATTATTGGTTCCTGGAGGTTTATTTATTTATTTATTTATTTATTTTTATTACGCTTAGTGATGGTATCTTGTTTTCCATCTGCGTTAATAAGCCAGTGTAAATGCAACTGATGCAAGCGAGAGACCGGATGTCGGATGTCGGATGTCGGAGCTCTGATTATAATGGAGAATCCAACAGACGTGCTTATGGTCTCCTTATAGCAGGGACTCTATATAACTCGTACACAGACAGGATTAAACCTGTCTAATCTACTGTATAACAACCATACATGAGAAAGAGGCCAGGGTCAAAGCTGGGAAGTACAAGACAAGCCTGTTTCTCTGTGTAAAGTTCTGAGGGTTTATTACTGTACATGGTTGTGGTTGTTTTGATCCCTGCTAAAGACCTTTACCATATATCATGGATTCGCCCTGAAACACATAAGACACAATGTACAGTATGGTACAGTGGATAAATACACAACTAGAATTAACAAAGGAAGAGGGACTATGTATTGTATAGGGGTGTTGAAGTCAAATCAGGACTTTTGATTGCACAGAATAACAGAACACAGTTGGGAGAGTTAAAAACTCTATATAATCCCCTGCTACACTAACACACTTGTCCAGTGTTTCACTAGCGCTTGGATACCATCAAGGTAGAAGGTTTTCTCAGTATGCCGGCGCCATGATCAGAGTCCCTGTCTGTTTCATATCTAAAAACCCGGCCTCCCAGGAACTCCTGTAATGTGTGCCCAAACATGTGGAAATGGTTTGGAGCGTGGGATGTGGCAATAATCTGAAAAACGTGGTGCTGGTGAATGATTGTCTGTAGAATTCCCGCAGAATTATAGTTAGATTAAGTAGATTTCAATTGCACACTCATAAGCATGTGTTCAAAAATGCACAGCGCCATCTGTAGATGAACTAATAATTTTTTCAAGGTTGAAATTTTTTTTTTTATGATATAAGGGCGTTTTCCATTTCAATTCCAAAGTAGTATATCTTCTCTTCCCGTAGGCCGATTGCGATGAAGCAAAGACTGTATGTTACCTCAAGCTCGGCCAAATACACCTGTGAAAACCCCGTTAAAATTCATTCAGTAGTTTTTAGGTGATGTGTGCACAAACAAACGGACAGACGAAAAATTCCAAAAAAACATCTTGTTGTGTTCTATTACTCATATTACATTACCGCAAATGATTTTTTCACAAATATTTTCAATGTACAGAGATGCCAATTTTACTGTTTTATTACAGTATATACCAGAAATAAAGGGAAAGAAAGTTAATGGTACTCATAATTAGAAACATGAGGCTTTGTCATTATGGGAAACCTGACAGTACTCATGGTTTAACTGGTTCTTCATATATTTGAATCATTTTTTAAGAAAACAAACAAACAAACAAACAAACTCAAAGAAAAATCTAGTAAACTCAAATAGACTGATTGTGCTCGGGAGGTATTTTTGTGTTAATTCACTTGACCTGATGGATTTCTGTGACCTTCACTAATGTATATTATCATAATATCATAATATTTCATTAAATACAATCATTTCATTAACCACATGGTTAAATTAAGTATGTCCTTTATCTGCATTCTAATCAGGAACACGTAGCCTGTAAGAAATAGATATAGAATATAGGATATAGAGTTATTAAACATGTGGTGATACTCAGTGGTCAGAAGGTTGAGACATCAAATCCCAGCACTGCTTACAGTAGAAATCACCGTTGGGGTTTAAGACAGAGAGACTCTTAACCCTCGACTGCTTTGCAAATGTATAAACCATTACAGTAGGTTAGTTCACATTATGAAGTGGGCAGTGGTGTCTCAGCGGTCGAGGCTCTGATCTGAAGATTAAGAAGAGTGCAGTTTACAGCAACCACCCAAGCTACAGTACGACTGCTGGTTCACTGATCAAGAACAAGCATTTCAATTTTATATATACAGTATATGAAGAAAAATTAATAAGAAATGAATGAATGGCAACGAACCAATGTTTATTTTTACTTTTATAATAATCGATCATGCAATAAAAACCAATAAAACCAACATTTAAACAATATATTATAGTCTACATATATACTCACTTAGTACCTACAATGAATTATTCAATTGCGAAACTATCAGTAAAGACAAGTAGCGACAGCATTGATGCACGTGATTCTAGATGCGTAGGAAGATTCTATTTGTTTAAGGAATTACTCATACTAAGCATTTTGCATTTTGCTACAGACTCACTTTCGCAAAGAGATTAGGTTCCTCATACCAAAAAAAAAAAAAAAAAAAAAAAAACCCTCTGGTGGTAGTTATGGATCCAACATTATAGTATTTCTATATAGATGCACTCATTCATGTTATGGTTTCTATAGGAACAGCTGGTTTACAGGGTCCAGTATGGAAGATGGAATATGTCATCTTAAAATAAATAAATATATTAATTATTTGGTTTATGGTTTATATAACAGTATAAGCAAGGAGTCGATGCTTTGAGTCGAACATATTTGTTCCTTTTCATGTTTTTTTGTCTTATTGACTTCAAGCGAGAAGAAAAGAGATGCTGGTTTGAGAAGGATGTTTATAGCTACTATATCATTCATATTAAAAGGAACTTACATGTTTCACAGACATTTTGTGAACACCAATTATCCTAACTTGCATGTCTTTGGACTGTAGGAGGAGACCGCAGTACCCGGAGGAAACCCACCAATCACGGGGAGAACATGAAAACTCCATGCACACAAATGGGACCCGGACCCTTGAGGTACAAGGCGACAGTGCTGACCACACAGCTCGAAACTATTTCAATTTTTATTTTATTATTTTTTTTTAAGTAGTGTGATGTTCATTAACAAACTAAAACTTTTCATCTTCAGGAAATTGCTGTGATAGATATGAGAAGATCTTACTTCAGGCTGTACTGTTATAGATTAAGAAAATCATCTTCAACTGGTAATATGCTATGTTTCTATGTCACTTATTAATTTTCTATAACAGCATTTTGTTTTATTTCTTATTATATCATTATAATTATAAACAGTTCTGGACCCTGATACTGGATAGATTTTTTTCAGGGAATTTTGGAGGGAAAAAAAAAAAAAAACCTTAAGGAGTTTTAGTTTGTTGTTTTCATTCCTTTCCTGTGAAAGGACAAAGCTGATCACAGGACAGGACAGTACAAAATGATGAATACTCCTGACTAAAAGCTAAATCCTGGCAAATTTATTTCACAAGAGCTAATTTTGTAATTCCAGATCTGAGGACTTTTACACCACTCGCATGCATGTTTTCCACACTCCAGCCAAGCCCACTCGACTTTATTCAGGTGTTTTAGTGCAAGAGACACATGGGCCCGTGTTAGAGTACTAGATTACCTCATAATGCAAACCAGATGTTTTACAAGCATGGACGTCGACGTAGCGCTCTCGAGGAGAACCGCCAAATCATCACTCTTTTTTTTTTTTTTAAACTTACCTGACACGCTGATGCTATCTCTGGCTGACTTATTGTGTGATGGAGGTCAACACTTACCTGCACTTAGCATTTACAGCTCAGAGGTCAACTTCTGTCATGTTTTTCAAAGCTGGCCTTTGTGAGCATTGACAGTGATTGTCTAGCTTTGAAAGAACTGTAACACACTTCATCCAGGCTTTACAGTGTGTTCTCCAGTCTACAAACCCTGTGGGTGTTCTTTCTGTCATGGACACAGAAAGGCTTTGGTGCAACAACGTAGACACGACACAATGTATGACATAATGAAAACTTCAAACGCATTCTTAGGGCCACCATAGTCTTGCAAACAAAAGCTGTCTCAAAACGTTCATAGTCAATTTTCCTGTCTCTTTGTCTCTTTCTGTCTCTCTCTGTCTCTCTCTCTCTTTCTATATATATATATATATATATATATATATATATATATATATATATATATATATATATATATATATAGCTATATATAGCTTCACAAATTGGTGTCTCACTAGAAAACACACACCACTGCAATTATTCAATGTGGTTTTTTATCCACTGTGTGTAATAGTCCACTAGATCATGACTAGCTCTATGTACACGCCAGCTTATTCCCTTGCATCCAGCAGGGGGCCTCATCACAGGCAGCGGAACACAAAACAGACCGATAAAAATAATAATGATATACAAAAAGAATGTACAATTATAACATTACGTTATTATAATAATAGTATAATAATACATCTGAGATACAACGTATCTAAGACATGAGCTCATGAATCATCACTTAAACTCCCAGTGTATTATCTGGTTAATTACCTTCAGGCCGTGATTATGAATTTTTCCGTAACACTTCGACTAACAAAAGAGGTGTTAAAAACAGAGTGTGGGAAATGTCCAGCCATTATCAAGTGCTACATGGTTGTGTTTTGTGTCGTAGAATTCAAAAGAAAAACAGAAAACTGGAAGAAAACAAAACAAAACAGGCAACACCATATAAAAACTAGTTTATTATTTTTTTGCATGTACGTTTTTTTTTTGTTGGTCAAACTAGCAGCAGCAGGCCAGTCAGCTAGTCAGTTAAGTAGCTACCTAGCTAGTTTTTAAAGCTAACAAAAACAAGCTGTCTGCTTACAAATCCTGAAAGTTGTTAAAGTTTATAAATCTGTAGATGATAATTAGGCTTATAAACTGATTCATGGCTCTTTTTAAAGCACTAGCCAATCTAGTGCTTTGTTATATCAGTGTGTAAAAGGGGCAGCACGGTGGCTAAGTGGTTAGCACTGTCACCTTGCACCTCTAGGGTCCGTGTTCGATTTCTGGCCAAGTTTGATTCTCGTCTCTCAGTACATAGAGTTTGCATGTTCACTTGGTACTTGGTGGGTTTCCTCAGGGTACTGCGGTTTCCTCTCACGGTCCAAAAACAGTTTACAAATTCCCAAATTAGTATATATGTATAAATGAGTGTGTGAGTATGTTTGTGTGCCGTGCGATTTATTAGTACCCCATCCAGGATGTACCCCACAAGTCTCCTGGGATAGGCTCCAGACCCCCTGTGACCCAGTTAGAGAGCACGTTCGTAAGTCGGATTCATCCGTAAGTCAGACAAAGTGTTTAGTAAATTAGTTTTTCTGTGAAATGTATTTATAATATTAGTGATTTATTCATTATATTTCTTTTTGTTTTAATATACCATATTTATTTTTATTGACCTATTCTCTTCCTTGAACATGATGAAGCCCAGGCAGCACGGTGGCTTAGTGGTTAGCACTTTCGCCTTGCACCTCCAGGGTCCGGGTTCGATTCTGACATCGAGTCTCTGTGCATGGAGTTTGCATGTTCTACCCAGTGCTTATAGGTTTCCTCCTGGTTCTCTAGTTTCCTTCCACAGTCCAAAAACATGCAGATTAGGTGAATTGGTGGTCCCAAATTACCCGTAATGTGTGAATGTGCGTGTGAGTGTTGACCAGAGGTTGTAAAATTAGGAATAAATACAATGGTCACCATTGGCCTCATTGGACTACAGAGGTTCCTGGATGAATGTATGTATTTATTTATATTTATTACTGTTTTTTATAACTGTTACTGTTATAATATTTTTTTCCATGTTATTTTCAGAATATCCAGTCTATTTTTTCAACCTTGTCAAAATACCCCAGTGGCTCACACAGATATAGCTACCCCAGTAAATCATTACCCATCTAATCTTCTTCTCATCAGCTGAATTCCTCCCCTACTTTTTTTTCCCCCTTTGGATTTTGTGCCTAATTGCTACAGGCATTTCTCATACAGTATCATGTTGGAACTGAATTCTGTGTCTGGAAGAGGCAGATTATCAGAAATCTAATAAGAAAGGATGGACACCTAGATCAGATTCCGTGAAGTGCCCCTAAACAGTACTCGGGGGCTGGATTACAATTGTTTGTAATTGTAATTAATTAATGGTGGAGACTTTGTGGAGTCTGTTGGGAGTGTGAGGCGGGTGATCATGCTGTTCAGGGCTGGCTCGTCTCCCAAAGTCCTGAGGCTTAACCTGAGCCTTTCAGAGAGACGCCAGAGACAGGTTTGCGTGCATACCTATGTTTTGCCTACATTTCATTTAAGTGTAAAAGTAAAATTGTCTGTGTATATTGTAAATATTATTCATCCGGAATCAGGGCTGAATTGTTTACCTCTTGAGACCTAAATTTCTTCATAAAGAATATGAAACTTTCTCTCGACTTCTGTGTTCATACATCTTTGTGCGATTCTCATATAAACACAATTAGGTATAATTCTGTTGCCAAACTTCTTTCTGGTTAAAGACTTTGATTAAGTTATCAGGGTTCCCTATCTATCTATTTTAATATTTTCATTTATGTAAAAACAAACTTTTTTATTACCTCACAGCCAGCAGCTATAATCTATAGCGTCTATAATGCTTTATCCTGTATATCGGGTCACGGGGTCTTGGAGCCTATTCCAGGAGACTAGGGCACGAGCCAGGATACACCCTGGACATGGTGCAAATCCATCACAAGGCGCACACACACACATACACACACTATACTGTTGGAGGAAACCCACCAGGCACGGGGAGAACATGCAAACTCCATGCACACAGACCCAAGGCAGATTTCAAACCTGGACCCTGGAGGTGCAAGGTTACAGTGCTAACCACTAAGCCACCGTGCTGCCTGGGCTTCATCATGTTCAAGGAAGAGAATAGGTCAATAAAAATAAATATGGTATATTAAAACAAAAAGAAATATAATGAATAAATCACTAATATTATAAATACATTTCACAGAAAAACTAATTTACTAAACACTTTGTCTGACTTACGGATGAATCCGACTTACGAACGTGCTCTCTAACTGGGATTTGTTCGTAAGTCGGGGACTTTATGTGTAGAGAACCCGGAAAGCGCTCCATCCTGAAAACTTAAATTTATAGCTTCATCTCTGACTTACAAAGTGCTGACACTGTTAAACGGACATCTCCTTAAAGAAAACCTCAACAAACCAACCTGTGCATGCTTTAACTTGTTTATTAGGAGCATTTATTGTATAAATAATGTTAGCCAATTAACCAATTTCAGCGACAATCACAAATATCATGTATTTCGCGATAAGACGAGCGGAAATGTGATCAAGAATCTGGTGAACTTTCAAAGATGTTGTTTTGTGATCCTTCGATCCTTCCAGCGACCTTCCACCACTGTGCTTGATACTGTAAGTAGCTTCTCGTTCCTCAGTCAATCTTTCCAAGGAGATTTACACTTCTATGAGAAAATAAAAAGTAAGTGCATAGGAGGACAATAACGTCCATATGGCGCCAATTAAAACACCGGAAGCTCTTTTTCTCGCGGTGCCTCTCTCTTTATCTCCCGTTCTCTCACACTCTTTCTCTTTCACATCTTGTCAACAGCCTGTTTTTCCTTGGAGCGCTGCACAGCCCAGGGGTTGTGTTATGACAGAGATTCTTTTGTTTGGATTATGAGACAGCGGCGAGAGGAACAACAGTCCACTTCGATGTTTTCATTGACAGTGGAACAATATTTTCATAAGGTGTTTCTCATCTCCTTCCGCTGGCCGATCAGAGAGGGACGACTGATTGAGACATGCAGGATCCATTTGCAACCCACACAAACACACTTCCTCGCCCTCCGCGTCTTGTACTGTTCTTCATAAAGCATTCGGAGTGTGCGGTTTGCTCAGAAGAGCATTAGCTAATGCATCGGGTAATTAGCTATAATAAGCAACGGCCAAAGTTAGCATTAAACGCCGCAATCGGGATCGCTTTTGCATCGGCTTCGTGACATATTCCCACAGATTCATGTTTCAGAGAGACAACATGTGGAAGCCAAAATAGTTGAGGTTTGAACGCTGCTGGCAAACCCAACACGCTTTTTGTATCGGCTTAAGCTCAGGGATTACCATGTAACAATTATATCTTATTATTTTCTATTTTAAAACTGCTTATGAATTTTTCAGTAATGATAGCAAAACTAATTGTAGGAGTGACAAAGTGAGGAACGCAGGTAAGGTTTAAATATAGCTTCCTGTAGCTGCGTCCTTAACTGTTCTTTAACTGCTAACTGACACCTTTGGGCTTTTACTGAGATACTGGCCTGTGAGCCTGACCGTTGGTGGGGTGTATAGTGATGCCCAGCCTGAGCTCAAGTTTCTGTTTGTGTACGTTCAGGTTTTCTCTGGGTTCTCGGGTTTCCTCCCAGCTTCCAAAAACATGCCGGCAAACGAATACCCACCTCGCGCCTCGGGATTTCACTTGATACCATGCAACTGTGACTCATGATATGAAAGTGAACTGATATTTGACGATACCTACAGTATAATCTGCTTTGACACATTATGATATTTGATTTGATTTAATTAAATTTACTGTGTAGCTTCTGATCATCATGTGACCTACTTTCTTTGGTTAAAATCTGATGTAGATCTACCGTGATAATGATCTTACGAAACGGAATTACAGCTAAATCACCTTGCTAGACGCACATGCTCTTCACATGCTCATTCACACACTATGGGCATTTTGGGAGTGCCATTTAGCCTAATCTGCATGTCTTTGGACTGAAACCGGAGTACCCCGAGGAAACCCACCGAGCACGGGGAGAACAAGCACACAGACACCATGGCGGGAATCAAACCCGAACCCCGGATGTGCAAGACGACAGTGCATTTTTAATGAAATTAAATTATGTCAACTAAATGAAGGAAATAATGGATAAATTATAAGTTGCTGTCTGCAACTTACCTAAAGATACAATTAAAAAAAAAATTGGTTGCTTATGTCCCAACCTGAGCAGCGACCTCATTCCAACCACTTAGCATTCAGCATCAGCGGTATACTAATCCCCGGCCTGATCATCTGTCATCATCTGCACCTGTTTCTCACTGGTTCGTGCCTTAAATTAGATGTTTTTTATGCTTGAATGATTCATAAGTCATCGTGTGGCTTCACGAACAAACAAATTCCTTTGAAACTGCTCAGGTACAGGCACTGGACCGAAAATGAGAGCCAGAAACTTGCCAAAAACGCGAGCCAAAAATGTCCTTCAGGAACCATTGAGAATTTTCTCAAGACTACTTTAGAGAAATACACAAACGTCTGGCTCTTTGGAAGCAGAATATGAGGAAACGATGGTGGGGGGTGGGGGGTGTAACGAGACTTATTGCGACTGCGAATTATTTTGCTTTGAATCCGCTGTTTGTCATTTTTCAATAATAATCAACTTATAATTACTGCATTGATTATTTACAGTAATTGCCTTTTAAATTGATGCTTTGATTCAAATCTCATCGTTACACCCGTAATTAGCTTAGTTTTGTTCCTTTGGGTTTATTGTAATCATACAGCCAGTCCTGGTTGGCCGTGATACAAACATACACAAACACTAATTGCATTCAAAGGTCAGAAAAGGCCAACAAAACATTAACATTCATGCATCTGGCATCTTGTCCGGCGACTTGCATGCTCTTCATATTCGGGCCCAGACTCAGGTCAAAGGTCAGCCCTTTAGGCTGCTGTGTGTTTTCTAAGAGAACTAATGAGAAATTCATGAACGATTCATAAAGGGGCAAAGGGTTAAGGCTGGTGGTTTAATTCCGACCCAAGAAAAGAGCTCTGCAATCCATATCTCAACATTTTAACCCTGGCAAAGGGAACAGGGAAGTAGTTGTCGAAAATATTGCTTAGGAAACCCTGCCACCTAGTGGAGAGATGGAACTACAAGCAGAGTCTGGTTTCATAATAGTGACAGATGATAAATGTTTTTCATACTAAACCCTGCCCAAAAGCAGCAAGTGTGTGAGCAAGAATATTTCCTGTCCACCAAAAATAACTTGTCCTGTTTCTAAAATAGTGCCCTACTCCCTGTTCCCTATAAATGTCAGAGTGGACTATTGATATACTCTACCATCTAGGGTACGCCATTCATGCACACACACACCGGATAGTTTTCATAGCTACAAAATGGCAAAAATAGTGTGGCATGTACTGCATTCCTCTTCTTCTACTCCTCCTTCTTCTGCTTATTATTATTATTATTATTATTATTATTATTATTATTATTATTATTTATTGTTGTTGTTGTTGCATTCTGAAATTAAAAAGATCAAACTGAACATAAAACAAAATATAATAATTGTATATAATAATAGTATATAATAATATAAAAATACTGTAGTAATAATAATAATAATAATAATAATAATTATTATTATTATTATTATATAATACATGTATATACACAGTGACACACAAATCATTTAAGCATAAAAAAAAATCTAACCAGTGAGAAACAGGTGCAGATGATCAGGTGGTGATTAGTATCCTGGCGATACTGATTGCTGAGTGGTTGGAACAGACGAGAGGGGAAATGAGGTCGCTGCTGAGGTTGTTACACACAGTAGGCAACCAATTTTTCATTTGTATCTTTGGGCACTTTGCAGCCTGACGCTTGTTGAAACATTTGTTTCATTGTGTTTTCATTTCTTTCATTTACTCTATGTTATGTTGCAAAACAATTGTCTGTAGTCTTCTAAACTGCTTATTATAAAATGTAATATGAACTTTTATACATGTGTATATAGAGAGACAAAACTGTGTTATTAAGCCAAGATAAATGTGTAATATGGAAAAAAGGTTTTCTACAAGAAGACATTTATGTTAGATTTATGGAATGGAATTCCAGTCTCAGCGCTTGCCACACTTTCTTTTCAGGAAAGACACAATAATACTGTTTCTTTTCTCTAAGTTGATTGGACAAGTGATGCGCCTAGAGTGCTTTATGTTTACCACACTGGGACATTTCGCTCTGTGTATCCCTCCACCCGTCTGATTTCATGTCGGTTTAACTTCCTAGTAACAGTCCCATTAAAACATTTACTATAGCAGCGAAATCATCAGTGGACATTACAAATGGTGCATAAATCTTGACCGAAATACCTTTAACAGAAATGTACAAACCATTGATGGCTAGTCAAAATGCTTAGCATGCCACTGTATAAAGTGTGTGTAGCTTCAAGACCTTCATGGTATGTTCAAGTCAAACCGGGACCCGTGATGAACTTTTTCGTGAGTGGAGGAGTAAAACTGATTGACATTTACAAAAAACGTCAAGCACAGTACGGTGATGAGACTCTTAGCAGCAGTAAAACATTGTAATGGTGCAAATGCTTTAAAGAAGGCTGTACGTCTTGTGAATGATGATCCCGGTTGAGGTGGCTCGGAGCTCACTGATCCTTTAAAATCCTCAAAAATGATTTTGAGGATTATTTTCCTAAAACGGCAAGTGGAGTTCCTGACTGTACCTACTGCTGTGGTACTGTACACTCACACAATCAGGTTTTAATACTGGAAAAAATATTGCTGCTTATTCAACTCAACATGGATTAGAGGAAGAATTTATAAAACTGTAGCGTGAACAGCAGAACTGCGAATGGACACCAAAAAGATTATTTTTTTTTTCTTCTAAATACAGTGCAGGATGTTACTCTAGTATAATCTCCATTAAAGCTTCAACTTCCTGTCTGGCAGACCACAAGCAGTACAGATGTGAGGACATTGCTTACCCTCCCTTACTTTCAGCACTGGTGCTCCTCAGGGTTGTGTCCTGAGCCCCCTGCTGTAATCAATGTACACATGTGACGGAATCGCCACTTCAACTACAATCATTATGCTTGCTGCTGACACTGTTGTGTTGCACCCGATGAGAGATAATAATGAGAAATTCTACCTAAAATTCTACTAAATTATTATAACCCTAAAGTAGAACAACCTTCTCATAAATGTCCTTCTTATCATGCTGTCATGCTACTGCCTTATCAAAAGCATGGTGAAGAACATCTTTCCCATCTCAGACATCTGGAAGACTTTACACTGCCCTCTAAAGGTTCTTATGATGTTTTACACCAGCACCTTTAAGAACGTGCTGACAGGAAAGAGCTACAGTAAGCACACCATTCACACAGATCTGTACTCTGTCTACACCAGGTGGTGCTAGAAGAAAGAGCTTGAAAGACCTCAGGTGTCTAGTGTGAATACATCTGGTTAATAAATATAGTAAAAGAGAGAGAGAAAGAAAATTAAACTCTACAACCGAATTAAAGTGTTAAGTGACTTTTTATTCATGCCTTCATTTAATCCATTAAACATATATTTATATATATTTATGTATAAATTCACAGTCAATCCATATAAAAAGGGAAATGTATACAAGAACATCATTTACAAATACTCATTCAGAAACAGGATTAAAGGGTAAAGAAAGGCCCCTCTGATGCATTCGGTTATCGCTCATCAGGCTTCGCTATACAAGACTTTTATATATAAATGGTGACATCACATAGTTTCCAAAAAAAGGAAAAAAAAAAAGGGTGCAATAGAAATACTGAGCAAATACTTGACGTGACAAAATGCACATACAGGGCATGATATCATTTCTTTCTTTCTTTTTTTTATGTACAGACATCTGCTACACTATATTTGTGCACAAATTATGAAAATTAATCTCTCTCTCACACACACACACACACACACACACACATGTGACACAGTACACGGATTCAATAATAATAATAATAATAATTTTGCTAATAAGCATAATAATAACAATAATCCTAATAATAATAATGCCTAATTAGAAATATTTTTGATAATAATCCTAATAATAAGAATAATGTCTAATTTAAAAAGTTTTTGACCTCATGTCTAATTTGTGTGAACACTTACTCCACAATCAAAGGTGTGCAAAGTTTAATTCATTTTTACAATTTTTTTTCATCAGGAAATGAAATTTAGTGGATGGAATCGCCTTGGATTATTCACACTGAGGTTCATACCCTGTTCATTCACCGTCTGTGTTTATGATTTGAATGAGATCTGATTTCTTCTATCTCTGCCCTTCATTTTTTCACAGTTCATGACTGGCACTGACGCAGTCAACAAACAAACAAACAGACAAACAAACAAATGACGATTTACATTACAAGTTTCATACTGGCTAAAACAAACTGGTGTAATACTCTTAAACTGGGTTCTAATATTGCAATGAAATGACATAATTATAAATGCTGATTATGATCGATATGCCCTGCGGTATGCGCTGGTATTATTTAACAATCACCCTCTCTCTCTCTTTCCCACTCTCTCTCTCTCTCTCTCTCTCTCTCTCTCTCTCCTTTATACTTTGTAATAGTTTACAATATGATCAGCCTCCCTACAGATACAGATAAATATTACACATAGATATAAAAATGTATTCTTCAGGATATAAACAGTAAAAACTGATCAGCACTCCTACTCTTCATTCATGACCTGATTGTTTTCCCTCTCCTGATACCGTGCGCACATTCAGGGAAAGGACCAGCCTTTCCCGGGCCACATCCTGACTCTGTCCCTCTAAAACTGCTCCATTCGTGTTCGTGTGTGTACGTGAGTGTGAGTGAGTATATGTGGGTGCACATGCTTGTGTGGGTATGTGTATCCTCAGACCAGGGCGTGGCGGCGGCGGTGGAGTGCCAGGTGGTCCGAGCGGGAGAAGCTGCGCTCGCAGTCACCACACTTGAACGGCTTGACCCCTGTGTGCTTGCGGTAGTGGCGCGTGAGCTCGTCCGAGCGCGCAAACTTCCACGTGCAGCCGTCCCACGTGCACTTATATGGCTTCTCACCTGAGGGACAGAAAGTGGACGATGTAAATACAAAGTGAGGATTTCTAGACCTATTTCTTCATTTCAATGCTTCTTTATTTTATTTCACTGGCTGCGCCCCCACCTAGTACACAGTACTACCATGGCTCCTTTACTTTACTCTCAGGCTAGTGATGGGAAGTTTGAATCATTTTAGTGACTCGGTTCTTTGAATCTAGTTCATCAAAATGAACGAATCTTTTTTTTTTTTTTGAGTCATTTAGTTCATTTCGTTCCCCAACACGTCTACATATCCAAATTTTGGCTATAGTTCCAGTAAGGAAAATATTACAATGCAGCTAAGGACATATTATTATAAACAGAATGAGCAGCTCACCATCATATCTTGCAGACCGAGTCGTTCGTTCTTTTGTATCTATTGCACTGCATAGCGTCTATGTGAGTCACGTGACAGAAGAACGAACGACTCAGACTTGAAAATTCGTTGAGAACCGTTCAATTCAAAAACGGAGGTTTTGCGATGATTTGCGCATGCGCGCCCAGTAGAAAACGAACGGTGTTATGCGCTAAAATGCCCGCCCCCCAGTCACAGATTGCCCCCCTATATAATCTCCTTCGAATATTATATTAGAACAGAAATTTATACGTTTATGAATTACAAATTACAAATTAGACCAAACGAATTTAATTACGAAATAAGCAATATAAAAAAACAGATGTTGAATAGGATTTTTTAAAATAAATCTTCTTTTTCGTATACAAGATTTTTTTTATATTGCTTATTTAATAATAAAAAAAAATTCGTGTAAGTGTTCATCATAAACATTTATTTAGTTCAAAAATTTTGTATTACATGACAAATCCCCGCAAAATAAATGTGTCAGAAAAGAAACATTATATGAGAATTTGTATTAATGGTCTTGACATCTGTGACGTGCCTATGATAACTTATAATAGTAATATCATATTTGATAATAATAAACCTATGAATTTATGTTCTAATATAATATTCGAAGGAGATTATATAGGGGGGTGGGGGGCAATCTGTGGCCGGGGGGGCATTTTAGCGCATAACCCGGGGATCGCTCTCTGAAATACTCGTCACGTTAAAGATTCGTTCAAAAACGACGAATCGTTCATGAACGACCCATCACTATCTCAGACCACATCATCACCAAACCAAACAATTTACTAGTAAGTGTCATGAAATGTAAATTTTATGATTTTTTTTTCTTCAGATTTTCTCGAAAATTCGGCGACCCGAATCACGTGACTCCACCGACCGCATGTTTTTGAACGGCTCGCTCGCGCACCATTGGGATTGGGATAGAGCAAGGTCAACGGTTCGAACCTGAACGGTTGAACGGTTCGTGGCTGTTCATATTGTAGGTTTAAAATTATTTGATGTTCGGATAAATATCGCATGGCACTAAACGTTCAGTGGTAGGTTTCTCGCCTTCCATGCAGCAGGTTACTTACTGGGTTTTAGTGCTGGTGTCCCAAACGCGGATAAGATGGCAGGATTGTGTAAAACTCGTGCCAAAGTTGCTGTGCAGATTTAATTTATATTTCTGCTCAAGTCCTTAAATAAATAAAGCAAGAAGTCATAGTCAAAACTTTCACTTTGTCTCTCTCTGTCTTTCCGTTTGTGTGTACGTGCGTTTGCGCGCGCGCTTCCTGACCTCAGGGGACGTGCCGTTTTCGTCGCAGTCTGAAACCGTTTCCTTTTCTAATTTCAAACACCTGCCGAGGAAAGGCAAACCACGCCGTTGCGGATAATAGACAGCAGGTGTCATTACCTCTTGTAATGCCATACAGCACCAGGTTTTATCTAACTCAAAGTAAACATATGTGTTGTAGGATGTAGTGGAGTAAAAGTAAACAGTATCCATTCATAAAACTACACAAAGTGAATGATATATCCCTGAAGTACTGTATATACTTAGGTAAGTAAATTCACTTACTGACTCAGCCTAGCTCCTTCAGCTACCACAGACTTCATGAGTATTTCATTCTCCTCTGCCTGATTGTTTACTGGGTCTGGGTTGCATTTTTTGTTACTAAGCTTTATGTTGTTACTAGCAGGTATGTCGTTTTTTCCTTGTTTTTATGATTTTAGTTATTTTCCCTGGGTAATTATGATTATTCCTGGCACTAACCTGAGGGCATGTCATCATGCGCAGTTATTAATCTGAGTATTACAGAGAGTCAATGGAATGCTCAGTGGTGTATTTTTTCTCACAGACTCACCGGTGTGTGTCCTCCTGTGAGCTTTGAGGTGAGAGCTCTTGGTGTAGACCTTACTGCAGCCCTCGAACTCGCAGCGGTGGATGCGTCTCCTCTTGGTGTCAGGAGACTCGGGTCGCCTTGGCCTTCGCATGCTCTCGATGCTGAACGGCAACATGGAGCTGCAACGACAACGAGACAACGGGAAATTGCTTATAGTGTAATAAAATGGTAAATATTAAGAAAACCATGTGCACAGTGAATAAAGGCAGTTCCTCATCAATAAATACAGACAGATAAAAAAAAAGGAAGATGAATAAAACTGGA
This sequence comes from Clarias fuscus, assembly GCA_030347435.1. NCBI lineage: Eukaryota > Metazoa > Chordata > Actinopteri > Siluriformes > Clariidae > Clarias > Clarias fuscus. The sequence goes on along the minus strand of CM059227.1, from coordinate 18,706,236 downwards.
AGGAAAAACAGTCGTGGGAGTGCAGGCAGAGATGATTAGGAAGTGGATAAATGGACTGTGAAGAAAGATAAAGTAAAATGAGGAAAGAAAGACAAAATTAGATTAAAGAAATGGAGGGAAGAACCCAAAGGGAAACAGAAACAGGGAAAGAATAAAAAAGAAAAATAAGGAAAGAAAGTGAAAAAAGTAAAGAAAGATAAAGACAGAATGTAATGGAATAGAGAAGTAAAAAAAAAAAATAAGGAAAGAAACGAAACCTAAAGCGGATATAAAGGAACGAAAGATATGGAAAATGAAAAGAAAGTGGAAAAAGTGAAGGACAAAACAGGAAAATAAAAAAAGTGAAAATGAAGAAAAAAATTAAATGATGAAGGAGAGAAAGGAATTAAGGAAAGAAAAGAGAAAGTAAGAAGGATGGAAAAAAAGATCCGGAAGAAATGTAAAGTTAAGGAATAAAAAGAATGAAAAGAGAGTGAAAAGAAAAAAGTAGAGGAAAGACAGGGAAAAAAAGAGCAGATAGAAATGAAAAGTAGAATAAGGACTAAAAAGAATGTGATGGAAGAAAATACAAAGAGAAGAAAGGAAAAAAGTGAGAAAAGACAATAATTCCAAAGAGAAATAGATACAAAGAGAATGAGCAAAAGGAAAGAAAGTGAAAACAAAGAGAAGAAAATAAAAGAGAATGAAAGGAAATATAAAGGGAAGGAAACACAAAAAAGGGTGAAAAGGATTTTTTTTTATGAAGAATGAATGAAATAATGGGAGGAAAAGTGAAATGATTACAATCAGTACATATTTGAAGTACAGTAAGACAAAAAGGGAAAAGCATTAAAGTCATACAGTAATAACATTTTACTTGTTAATTTTGATGAAAGTAAAATTTTATTTGGTCAATTTTAAATAATTTATATTGTTTAAAATTGATAAATAATAATATTTATCATAAAAAAAATCATTAAACACCCCGATACCAGCAGGAGTAATCCAGAGAAATCTCCGTACTGTACACTGGACTATAAAAGAGCAACTTTAAGAAACTGCATTAATATCTCTGGTCACTAGAGGGAGCTGTGTTCTTATTTAACTGCCCCCATGCAGCTCCTCCTTGAGGCTGATACACTCACAGCTGAAGAAGGAATGTATTTATTCATAAACAATATTCAAGAGCCATAAACAATTTCCACATCAAACTATGAGAAGATGAAAGAAACGAAATAAACAATGTCTGAACACACACGCATACACACACGCAAACACAAAGCTCATGGATTCTGGACCAGTGGTTTGAGTCAGACGGCCTATATCTGGAGAAGTTAGGGAGTTGTTCCTCACCCCCTGCAGACTCACTTCCTGTTTCTCTTGGGCCGCAGGGTACATTACTTGTGTGTGCGTGTGTGTGTGTGTTAGATGTGGAAAGGGGAGAACGGCCACCTGTGGCTGTTGGCAGCTTGAACTCTTCTGGGAGCCCAGAGGAGTTGGAGGGGAAAAAAAAGAAGCACTCAACTCCCACATCTCCTCGTCTCTCTTTCTCTCTCCAAACAGAGAGGAGAAAAATGATTCACAGAGACACGACTGAGCGAGCGGAGAGAGCAGAGGGCCGTCTTCAGCCTGGCTTTAAGAAGCTCTGACATGTCTCTGTCTCGGGAGATCCTCAAATCTTTTTGATGCTGGATTTGGAGATCATCAGCAGATTTTCAGCCTTTACACATGAGGAAGTGTGTAATGTCTGGGTCACAGCACAGAGATGTCGTAGTGAAGATGTTCACAGGGCAGGAACTAGGAGTTAAATGAAATTAAATATGCCCCGAAAGAAAGAAAAAGAGAGGCATGAAAAAAAGGAAAGGGAAAAGAAAGGGAAAAAGAAAAAAAAAGGTGTGAGCTGATGGAGATTCAAGTTGATGGAGGTATGAGGTGATGGAGGTATAAGCTAATTGATATATGAGCTGATGGAGGTGTGAGCTGATGGAGGTGTGAGGTGTTAGAGGTATGAGCTAAAAATAGAATAAGTTAGTGAAGGTGTGAGTTGACGGAGGTATGATCTGATGGATTGTGAGCTGATGGAGGTGTGAATTCAAGGGGAGTGTGAGTTGATGGAGGTGGAGGAGATAGATTTGTGAGGTGATAGAGGTATGAGCTGATATAGAAACGACTTGATAAAGGTATTAGCTGATGGAGGTTTGAGTTGATGGAGCTGTGACCAGATGGAGTTGTGAGGTGATTAAGGTATGAGCTGATATAGAAATGAGTTGATAGGGGTGTAGGCTGATGGAGCTATGAGCCATTGCAGGAGTGAGCCAATGGAGGTGTAAGCTGATGGAGGTTTAAGCTGATGGATGCGTAAGCTGATGGATGCGTGAGCTGATGCAGGTGTAAGGTGATGGAGGTTTGAGCTGATGGAGGTATCAGTTGAAGGAGTTTTAAGTTGATGGAGCTGAGAGGTGATAGAAGTATGGAGCTGTAAATTGATGGAGATATGGCCAGATGGAGTTATGAGATGATAGAGGTATGAGCTATTACAGACATTAGTTAATGGAGTTGTGAGCTGATGGAAATATGATCTAACAGAGGTATGACCTGACAGAGGTATTAGTTGTGAGATGTTTGTGTCGTACTCTGTTTTTTCTGATTGTGTTTTAATGAAAGCTGAATGAGAGAGAGGGAAGCTGCAGCTGAACGGCGTCTAAAACGGTGGCTCTTGTTCTTTAGTTCCGTCTTTTGTTTAAAATTTTTCCTCCTGGAGGCGCGGGAAGGGGCTTTCCTGCAGCGAGGACGTGCGTGGTAGTGCCACTGCTCTCAGATCAGTTTACACATGCTCTCTAAGACACAGGACAATGGCATACAGCGTGTCCCTCCTGACCCGGGATTAGGAGAAGTCAATCGAGTTTATGACACGAACCTGGTTGCCTCGTGCACCTGCATCCCTGAAACACACTCCCTTTGAGACCTGAGCAAACAATGATTTTAAGGAACGGCAGAATGCATTAGCCAGCTCATCCGGCCTCTCACTCCCACACACACACGCACACACGGACCGTGGCACATTCAAACACATTGTTGCCTTGAGGCTTGGCACAGAGCTCGGCACCGCTGGCAGCCATGTTCCTCTTCCTCCCCCTGGTGTGCCCATCAGCTGGCATTGACGCTCTGCAACACTCTAGCCTTGCGGGCATTCTGAATATGGAGGAGCCTCTGTCACCTTCGGGGAGAATTCCTTTATTAATGAGCTTCCCTTTGGGCTAAGCAAGATGCACACACACACACACACACCTGCATCTGCCATTCCTTCACAAGTGCCCATTTATAATGATGATGAATTCATGCTGACACTAAAAGTGTCTTCAGAAAAATTCTGTCAAAATGAGACAAAAGCAGCCAGATGACACACACACACACACACACACACACACACACACACACACACACACACACACACAGAGTAGGAGTTTATTTTCTCATTTCAGCGCACGCCACATTTCTCCCTGTCCAGTGTTGAACATACCTTGACTACAGTGACAGATTATTGTGGATCATCATGGATTTTCTTGTACATGTTATAAATTGCAGACACTTGTGTCTGAGTAGTGTGTGTGTGTGTGTGTGTGTGTGTGTGTGTGTGTGTGTGTGTGTGTGTGAGACACCTAGACAGCTTTCCAAGAAGCTTTTCTACTCAGACGGAATCTACGGACGGAACGTACAGAGCCTGTCTAAGGTAAACAAAATCAAGTCCATAATGACTCCTTCCAACACAATTGAAAAGTTCTTTGGTTTGTCTTTTTAGACAAAGAACTTTACCTGCCCGTGTTCCACCTCATGTTTCTCATGCAATTTTCCAAGTAGAACTCTTTTACAAAGAACCCTTTAATATATTCTTGAAAAAGAAAGAAAGCCCAGTTATACCTCTGAAGGAATCCTTAAAACCTTTGAACAAAGTGTCCCTTTCAAGTAGAGCACCTTTGAAGATGGTTCTAGAACCAATTAATCATCTAAAGAACCACTAAGAGAACAAAATCAAGCAGTTGGTCCATAATGATTCCATCCAACACAACAGAAAAGTTCTTTGGTTTGTATGGAAGTATTACTGTACATCCACTCATACTCTCTCACTTTCTTTTTCAGGAAAACCATTCATGGTTCTAGGAAGAATCCTACAACATGAATGTTTCCTGTTCAGGAAAGTAGAACACCTTTATAACCCTTGAATCATCAACCACACCTATAAGACCTCACAAGGACCAAGCAACCATTCTAATTCTATAGTAGTAGGAGTTGCCTTCTGGATGTTTGTCTCAAAAGGTCAAAAGAGAACCCTACAACAGAGTTTCACATTTATAAAGTGGAATGTCTGGAACAAATCCAAGGAAACGGTGAACTGTCTCTTTCTGTACGGTAATAATGTATGAAAATAATACCCTACACCCACACCTACATGGGTCTCACAAACTTGAGGTTACACTGAGCACCTTACAGCGGTTTTAGATTTGTCTGGTTAAAGCTTGTAGATTGATTCCTTTCAACTAACCAATGGTTTACCAACCTTTGGTTAACTGTTTACCATTCACGGAAACCATGACATTTTTGGCAAGAACATTTTTTCAAAAACCTTCTCCAGCACCATGAAGCATTAGTCAGTTTGTCCCTCTCATGGAACTCTTGAAGGTTCTCTAAATATTCCTCCAACACTGTTTCCCGTTACCTATGTAAAGAACCACTAAGACACTGCTTTATCTAAAGTGTATGAAACAGTTCCATGTCACACCTTACTTTTTTTTTTTTTAGTTTGTTTTTCCGGACCTGGAAAGAGTAATCCAGTTGATGTACGAGTAGAAGTGAAACCGGAACTTTTGATTGTGTAGGATGACAGAACACAGTTATAACAGTAAAAAAAAAAAACACTTATTTCTCTATAGAATCTATACATAATGGTCAGTTCTCATAGATAGATGAATCTTCAAGAATCAGGTGTTCCACTCCCTGAATGTTGAAGTGAACAACTGCAGTTGGCTGCTAGTCACCTCAGCCAGGATCATCATTCACAGATTTATGGCCCTTTTTAAAATGCTTGGACCATTCAAATGTTTTACTGCAGCTAAAAATCTCATCACCCTACTGTGCTTGAAGTCTTCTGTAAAAGTCAATCAGTTTTACTGCCTTAATTCACCAGAAAGTCCCGGTTTGACTCGAACACCTCTCATAGAACTTTTTTTTTTTTTTTTTTAGAAATCTAGAATCCATCCATATATCTAGAACTATATGACAAAAAGGTGCAAAAATGTTTCAGTAAAGTTGGTTGTATAAAAAAAAGAAAGAAATATGAAAGATTTTGGGTTTGTCAGTCTGGGGTAAAGGTTAAAGGTTCTTTGTAAAGCTTGTAGAAAAACAGAACCTGTTTAAAAATTAGACATATTAACCAGCTACCTAACCACTGAGAAATACTTTTTTGTGGTATTCTAAGAATATGTTTGAAATTGTGTGTGTGTGTGTGTGTGTGTGTGTGTGTGTGTGTGTGTTTGTGTATGTAAAGAACTCACTCCTGAACAGCACGGGCGATAGTCAGGGCGGTGGAGCCAGTCTCATTCACTCTGTCTAGCGTCACATTGGGCAGGTCATCGTCCTCGCTGTCACTCAAAGATCGCAGTGGAGACGGCCCATCTGCTACTCTGTGTGTGACTGGAGAGAAGGATGAAGAGGGCGGGGTTAAAGACGTGGCATGGATATGAATGTACATGAGGTAAAATAAACAAAAACTATATATATATTATTGGAACCTTATAAGTTAATTATTTCTTTACGAGAAAAAAACATTTGTCAAAAACAGTGTTTAAATGGCTAAGTTGTCTTTAAAAATGGAAACTGGTGTTTGGGTTAACACATCACTAACACAGTGAAAAATAAAAAAACACTTTAAAATATAGTTACCTCTTGCACAAAACAGATATGACCTACTACTACTGTGCTACTACTATTATTATTATTATTATTTTTATTATTATTATTATTTGATTATTATTATAATTATTATTATTATTTACACTTATTTAAGTTTAAGAGTAGAATTACCTTACAAAAATAAAAACTAATCTTTAGCTACAGAATGTTCTAATCTAGCTGGGTGTTAGTGTAACACTGTTGTTTAGCAGGTTAAATAATTAAATCACACAGAGAATATCCAAGCTAAAAACGTCTTCACGGTGACCTGTGAGAAATGTGTACTAGTAGACTAGCAGTTAGCTAACATTCTAGCAGGAGGAAAAACATCTGCAAGTTTTTTTAAATACTATATATATAACTATATATACAGGGTGGGCCATTTATATGGATACACCTTATTATGTATTATTATTATTATATGGATACACCAACAGGACGTTAATATCACCAACCATTCCCATTTTATTAAGGTGTATCCATATAAATGGCCCACCCTGTATATAACTATATATACAGTAGTATAATATATGTATGTAGCTAGAGTGTTGGTGTAAAAGTTGAGTTAGTGTAAAGTATTTGGCTAAATAAATAATTAGCAATTTGATAACGCATACACCTGACTTAAAGTTAGCTAACATGCTAGCCTTTTAGGATGGGGGAGTTTTTAAAAAAATTATTATTATTCTAGTAGTAGAAGTAGTAGTAGCACTTAACATTTTAGGGTCTTTAAAAACTAAAATTACATTAGCAATAGAGTTTGCATTCCAATTTAGCTACCTAGCCAAGTACGCTAATGTTTTGGATAAATAAACTGAAATTTTCCTCATGGTTACTTTTTTTGTGGGGCTTATATATTTATTACTATAGTTATTACTTTTTTTTCTTAACTTTTACAAAACATAATTTTTCCACACAGTGCTAACATGTTTTGCTAATTTGCCCTAGTCTGATTTTCCTCAGACATGCTAAAAAGTGCATGTGGTGTTATTCTGGTGATTTTTTTCTTTTTCAATTATTATTTAATAAAACAAAAAAACAAACCCAGCACTGTTTTTTTCTTACAGATGTGCCATATGAACTGATTACTCAGATCCGGATCAAAGTCAAAATCAACTGATCTTTTTTTTTTTTTTTTTTATCACAGTCTGGTGCAAATTATGCCGTTATATGGAAGCATGAAATGTATTTACGGTACAAGCAGAAAAGATGTTCAGTCTTTACAGGAATGTTTCTGTGTGTGATCAGACGCTGGGATTTTCCTTTTAGGGCTTTCTAATAAATCTGTGTGACTCAGCTAATTAATGCTGAAGCTAAAGACAAGTGCTGTGAAACGTACAGGATTTCCTGGTAAACACAGAAGTGTCTAAATCACATCCTGTATCACTGAAGCCGGATGTGTCGCTCTGTCTCTGCGGTTGTAGAGTTATTTATGTATTTGTTATTATTATTGAACGATAGTTACAGTTACATTAGTCACAGCTAATGTCTCTAATGGTGCCTTATCATTCACCGTTGTTTCCATGGAGACCTCTTTAGACACAGCAGAGAGCACAGACCCATAAGAAAAAAACTTTTTTTTTTTTTTAACAGATGTAAGATTATCATGCTTGAAGTACATATGAGGTGAATGTGCGTGTGTGTGTGTTTTGCAGGAGGTTGTTCTTAGGTAACCCCTCTGTCTGTTCTGTTTCAAAAGAACGATGATAAAATCAGAAAGGGAACAAGAAAATCCTCAACTGCCACTAAGCCTGATATAAACAGCACTCGTGCGGAAAAGCAGACAGACAGCTGTGAGAAATTTCTCAACATGTGTGTGTGTGAGTGTACATGTGCACGTGCACTTTTGTTGGTGTTTGTGTACTAAACAGCTACACATTATTCTTCTTTTCTAAACTCTTAAAGCACATACTGTATAATACAAAAGGAAATACATAAATTATATAAATGTCAAAATAATATATTTAAAGGGATTTAAATGAGCAATCTACATTTTTTTTTTGGCAAAACGTATTGCAAATCTTATTAATAATAAGGAAATATAATCGTTCACTTTAACAAAAGAAAGTAAAATGTATATATATATCCACATGCCTAATAAGATGCTTGCTAAAATACAGAGGTGGAGCTATTTGTAAACCGGAGACTAGCATAACAAAACCAACCAGATTAAAGACATAGGGTATTAATACGTACCTGTATCACGGTTTTTCAAAGGTATATATCAAATTATAGGATTTCTGCAGGGCTAGAAACATGTTTTATTTTTACATTCTGCATCTTTAATTTACTTTTTTACTCTACTTTTTTTTACTAAACAAATGCCGTGAAAACGCTTAAAAATCTAGTGGTGCCTGTTCAACACATTGTTGGGTTCTGGGTTGTGTCATTAGCACTGATGAGAATGCAGGACTCAGAGAGGATTCTGCAGTAGACAAAGAAAGTGAGACAGATAGAAAAAGGAGAAGTGTGTGTGTGTGTGTGTGTGTGTGTGTGTGAAAGAGGGGAGGGTGAAACAGAACAAATGTCAAAGCCAGTGCCAGAGTTGGAAAGGTACAGATGTTGAGGAAGGGGAAGAGCTGAGAATCTGTAAACTATACAGAGAACCATCAGTTATTCTGCCATGTTTGTCTATTAAAAGCATACATTCTTACTCTCTCTGGCTCTCTCTCTCTGCTGAACTCTGTCTCACCTTTTCCATGTATCCTGCTTTCTTCCAGCATGGGTGCCATGAGACTACCTGGTCCCAGTGAACCAACCCCGGGGTATACCAGCGGCACGGGCTGTACCACCACGGGGACTCTGTGAGGGTGCAGGTGGATGGGGCTAGGGCATGAAGGCAAGACCTGGGGCAGGTGAAGGAACGGTTGCCCCCTGCAAGCGATAGATGGCGGAGACGTCACCCTTGACGGAGACATCTTTAAACGCGGCACTGGAGTTATGACGGACGGAGGTGAGCTTGAGGGCATTATCGATGATAACGATGATGATGAAGATGAAGGCGACTTGGTGGATGAGACCGGAGGGGAGCGCGGCGAGAAACGCAACAATGACGAGGATGGTGATGATGATAAGGATGACGACGAAGATGATGGTGATGATGATGACGATGATGATGGTGGTGAAGAGCGGGATCTGTTGGTGGAAAGGTCCACGGGCTCGGTCTGCATCTGGAACAGGTCTGATGGAAATCGTTTCTCAGGCGAATGAGTCCGGAACCTTCTTTCCATTACCAACACGCCCATGTCATGTGCGTAGCTACGGATCTCAGGAGACTGTGAAGGAAAGGAATAACAGTAAGCAATTGAAGATAATAAGTACCTTGGATATACTGAGTTGAATTAGTTTAAGGAAGCTGTTTGTCAGGTTTGGGGCCCTCTACTGTCTGGGAGCATAAAAAAAAGCATCATGAAGGACAAACTTGCCCATTCTCTTCCAATGACTCCACACTCTTTGTTAAAACCACGTATGCCTTTTGGGTTGCCTTATAAGAGAAAATGCAGAGCTAAGATGAGGGGGTAGGGTGACATATTGGAAAAAAAAAGAAGATGGAAATTAAGAAACTAGCCAGCTCTACTGCACAGCCAGTTTGCTAAAGATATTTTTCATAAGGTACGATTTAAATGACAAGATTTTCACAAGTCTGGAAGCACTTTTAAACATTACAAACACCATCTTCACTTTCCACACGGGCAACAAGCTTTACTTATTGTGTTAGACAGTGTCAAACTAAATGTGCCCTAATTTTCCACTGTGTTTCCTGCGGTCGGCTGGCTTGGAGGTTACTCAACTGAAATGAAACTTGTTTTGAAACTTCATCTCTCTCTCTCTCTCTCTCTCTCTCTCTCTCTCTCTCTCATAACCACTCTCACCCTCCTGTGCGGGTAACTCTCGTCTCTTTTTCTCATCTTCATCGTTCCTCTTCTCCTCCTACACAGTCCGTTTCCAAACCCTTATTCGGAAGGGAAAACGAAGGAGGGGGTTCCTCCTGCTTATTACCGCTTATTTTCCGAACTGAAAAAGCTTCTGGACAGCATGGGGGGAGCAAAGTTTCCAAGAAAAAAAAAAAAAAATGTTTTGGCACTTTGCCTGATCAAACAGCACACGCATGCTTTAACTGCTCCGCTATTTCGCACTTCAAATGCGGGACTTTGTAGCCCACACATAAAAACCTCACGCAAACAACAGCGAATGCAATGGGACAAACAGACCGAGAGAAAGAAAGAGAGAGAGAGCGAGAGATATGGGGGAGGTAGGATCGGTCTTCGCACACTGTCCTCACTTTGCAGTATGTTCTGTGGTCTGCAAACATCAACTGACAAAATATCCAAAGGCGTTAATGCTAAGGTTAGATAAATAGATGTAATACAGTTGTGACAATCCTGAGACGCTTATGAAAAAAAAGGCATTTTAAAGGTTATCTTCTTTTAAAAGCCTTATTCTAATCATACAAATCGATCTTAACATATAGATTGTTATTTAGATTGTTATGAATATTTCTAACATGGGACCAAATCACATACTATTTCTATTTATAACAAACTTTCACTTCCTCAGTACATGCACTTCCGATGCTAAGAGAAGCGTGCTAAAGTTGCCAGCTAATGCTAATGTTGAACAAAATAGCTCTGGTCATTTGCCTGCAGTTAAATACATCACTGAAAATAGTCAATATAAACTGACATAGTTAAAGTAAAAGCTGTATACTGTATTCTCATTGTGACAAATTTAAGCAGGTTTACTAAGTTAAGCTATTAATTTAGTTAGATAGATAAGCTAGCCAAGCAAATTTAATTAATATTCCGATCAACAAAATCATGCTTGTTCTTGTAATATCCTTGTCATATTTAAAAAAAAAGATTAAGTAGGTTACTGAAATTGCCCCTTGGGGGGAAAATACTTTACTAGCAGTTAGTTAGCCCCCTAGCTTGAGATGTAGCTAGGTACAGTCAGTAAGGTAATGTGAACATTTCTAATGACTCAGTAACAAATTTATAATTGTTAGGTTCACATATTTGGCTTCTGTTAAATAAATAGCCATAAAAATTACTCTGATACTGAAATGCCATTTTAACAATTGTTTACTTTAGTAGTACTTAACTAGTACTTGACTAGCTAGATAATCAAACTAATTAATAATGAATTAAATGAATAAATCATGCATGTTGTATAACTGAGTAACATAATTAGGTTGGGTATGTTAATATTATAATAACCAGCATTTTATTAGATGGATTGCATGTTTATACTTCCTGGCATTTTTTAATAAAAGCAAAGATTAAGGGTCATTTCTTTTAACATTTAAAACAATTTAAGGGTTCGAAATTAACACTTAATGCCTATGAGTACTTTGATTACTGACACTAGCTTAGTGGTAGCACTTCTAACAATGTATTGGCTAAGTCATTATCACCCCTAATGCAAACCTGATTAGTATTTAGTATTTTAGTATTTTATTGCAGACAGAAAACCACTAGATTTTCATCCAATGTTGTCTTAATTGTTATCTGGCTGACATTTACACGGTGTAACATTGTAGCGATGGTGAAACTGCTTACCCTCCGCTGCATCTGCACCGGTTCTGCTCTGACTCGCAGGACAGGCATCCCGTCCAGCATCAACATCCTGTACAGGGCACACAGAAAAAGACAAGATGCATTATTAATTTTAGTTATTTTGTTCAACGGAAGTTGATAAAGAGAGAACTATTAGCCAAGCGCATAAAGAAAGCAAATAAAGAAAATAGAATGAGTGGGTAAGAGAAAGATGAATTGAAGATTCTGAAGAAGTGTTTAGTCTAACAGCATGTGACAAGCCAGACCTGGCAGGGCTGGTAAGGTCTAATGAACCGTTCGAGTCATGTTATGAATCTTTTTGACAGTCATGGAGCTTATAAAATCAGTAGTACTTAAGTGAGAGTTTTGGATATTTAAGCTCTCCACTTAACCCAAATGTACCTGTTGTATGTAAATACAATCTGTCTTGTATATTCTGTGTATCATTTTGTTTTTATCCACAGCGAAGATTCCAGATGTGTGCGCGCTGGCCTTATAATGGTCATTAAGTTCAACTATACATCTCCATCACTTCCTAAATCAGAGGTTCTTAATTTTCTTTTGCAGTCAGGAGACTTCCAGTGTTAATAAAGTACCTCAGAGCCCCTTATGATCGCAACATAATAAAAAAAAATGACCATAACTCATAAGCTTTTAAATATTAGGTACATTAGGCAATATTATATTAATTTATTGGTGCTATTAAAAGTTTTCATTCCTGAACATTCCACCCACAGATCCCAAACCAATTCTACTGCTCTAAAATGTGCAAGCAATTGCATTTGATTTTGCATCATTCTAGCAAATTATTCAGTCAATTTAATAGCTATAATAACTAAAGAACAACTGTAACATAGTTGACCCTTTCTAAATAAAATTGCCACCAATGTTGAAATCGGAAAAAGGAAACCATCTGTTAATGGGTTCTGTATAGAACCTTTCCTTTTTAAAATAATTGTGTATATTTATCGTTATTAAAGTTGATTGGACTTTTAATTGTGCAGAATAACAGAACACAGTTATGGGAGTAAAAACTCTTTTAACTTCTCTATATAATCCCCTGCTACACTAATGCACTTATCGCAGTGCTTCACTAGTGCTTTGATACCATCAAGGTAGAAAGATTTCTCAGTATACCAGAGCCATGATCAGACTGCCTGCTTCAATTATGAAACGCTGGCCTCCCAGGAACTCCTTTAATGACCCAAACATGTGGAAAAGTCTTGTAGTGAGGTCAGGACATGTGGCAGTAGCTCACAGCCAAGTTTTTGTAATGTGCAAGTGGTGCTGAATGGTGAGTAATTGTGTGACCAGTTCTTATAGACATCCCTTCTGAAGTCGGTGACAAGTTATCCATTGATTGATTGATTGATTTTAAAGGATTTTTCGCTGAACGTTCACGAGGCACCTCAGCCGGGATTGCCCATTTGCACCAGTTTGCTTATTGCTAACCGTACTGTGCTCAAGTTTTCTGTAAATGTCAAGCAGTTTTATGCCTTCATTTTCAAAAAATATCATCACAAGTCCTGGTTGTGATGATATTTGAACACCCCTTCATATCTATTTGAACATATACTCACTCACAAGTCACTTTAATACTCCTATCTGAACACGTTTATTCATGCAATTTCCCAATCAGCCGATCACGTATAAGTTATAAAGCAGATAAAAACATACAGATTATTGACAAGATCTTCTGGTTATGTATACATCACGCATTAGAATCAAGTTGTGATCTTGGTGTCTGTCTCGTGGTTGTTGGCTGCAGCCAGCTTGATTTGAGTATTTAGGGGTGAATGGACTTGCTTTAAGTTTCTAAAAAGTTTCTTATTGCGGTTGTGAAAATATGGCAGAACTGTTATAGAAGCTCATATGCACACTGGCCACACATGCCTCAGCAGTAAGGGGCCAGCAGGTCAGCCATGCTTTTACAGCTCAGCATATACAGTAGCACGGTGATAAATGGCTAGCTTGGTTGCTTCCAATTCTCTCATATGCTCGCTGATTCAGGAGGGACCCAGGGCAGGAACATGCTGACTGGTTTGGCCTCTGATGACCTGGAGTTTGTTGTGTGTGTGAGCTATGAACCAGACAGGATGTCAAAGGAAATGGGTGGAGTTTGGATGGCTGCACAACAATTAGAATTCCTTGACCCAGTCTCCCGAAAGCAAGTGTGTGTATGTGTGTGTTTGGCTGTAATAGCACCATAATCCTTCCTGATACATTTGGTCTACTTGTTCAGCAGAGGAATTCCGCTTTAAGCAGTTCATTGTAGACATCAGCGTCATGCCTTCCATCTTGCAGTAGACAACTGCGAACGCGGTATGTTACACAGCTGTGCCTCTGTAACACCTCATACAACCTAGATGAGGCTTGAACGCACCCTTGAGGATCAATAAATCCCCACTCTAAGGGGTTGCTGCCATGTCCAGGCTCTGAGAGGGTTCAGGAAGCGGGCTCTCTGCATTAGTCAGAGGATCAGCGTGCGGACGGTGACATTGTTACGGTTATAAATGGATAACCAGGTTTTCATTAATGGGAAGCGATGGGATCAATGAAAGGCTGAGGTTGGGATCTGGATTGGAATCGAATCGCCTGTGTGGGAAGGAGAGATTTTGTTTGGCATGCGTTTTGATGAGGGAGAAGCTTTTGGTGAAAGAACAGCTGGCCAAGATCAACCTAGTTCAGAATGAGGCATGACATGTCACTGATGGGAGTCAAAAATGGACAAAATCCACTTCAGCCTTACTTGGTGTAGGATCAGGGGCTACTTGACAGAGCCAGACAGATCTCGGATGTGGTTAAGAAATGCTTTTTACAAATTAGTGGCTTAGGAGTGCTGTCAGCTCTTGTGTCCTAGTTCAGCACTTGACTAGTTTAGAGCGAATTGTAGCGGTGAACAAAGTAAGCGTTCTTATCACAAAGTCCATTTTTATTTCAGGAGTACGCCTTATCCGCAACAGGAATTTGCCAGCAGAGATTTAACTATGCAAGTCATCTTTTGGCCCAAAATGTAGATCACTGCACATGGACAAGAAAGCAATCAGTCAAATGTGTTTTTATATATATATATATATATATATATATATATATATATATATATATATATATAAAGAAGATGGTCAGTTTCTACAGAGTGCATGACCTCAGTCACGCCAGCACTACTTCCTTCTACCCTGCTGCTCTGACAGTAACCAGTTTGAGTTTTGTGCCTTCTGGATAAACACCACCTACTCCACCCTTACTCGATAATCTCCCTCGTGGCCATGACAGAAAACAGTGTACATGGAAAATGTAAGGGGGTGTTTGATCTCGCCGCAGCAGACTGGAGCTTCTTTCAAACGGAGCTGTGAAACGAAAGTGTAAAAAACGACTGTGATTGGTCTGTCTGGGAGCATCGCATTTCGGCGTCTTCTACGCTTTCATTTTTATAATTGAGATGAACGTTGGACTGACAATTTTATCTGAAGTCTACTCTCGTTTCTGCTTTGCAGCAATTTCAGTAAATTAACTGTTATTTAACATCTATTAGCGCCAGCTCCAAAAAGATCATCTCAGTTTAAAGTTTTGTAGTACACCAAAAAATACTCACCAGAGAGTAACGAAGAGACTCAGCACATTGGCATAGAGACCAACAATTAGTGGTTTGGCAGCGTAATTGTTGACAAACACAACAGAGCACAAGTATAAATGCTCACAACGTTGGCGTAGAACTTGAAGCAGAAACATAAATCTTATTTCATTTGAATGTTTTCTCTGCTCTATCACACCCGCTTCATTTCACAAAGGGATGTTATTTTTACTGATTAGTTAAATTAGCTATGCTGGGAGCTGAGAAAACACTGCAACGTGCAGGGCAGGGAGTCCACCAGAATTGAGACTGCTCTAAACAGTTCTTTGTTTTATCTCTCTGTGAGAATTCTTATTTAAGTCTCTATGCATACCCCTATATCTGACAGATGTTTTCCCTTTTCCAAATGTTTCCAAGGAACGCTTGAAGAACGTACTAACACAGAGATGCCCTAAGAGAAAAAGATTTACCAAAGCAAAGAATTCCTTAACTCACTAAACAAACCCTGATTAACTTTGATTTCTTGTAGGAATAGAAGACTGGATTGTCATAAAACATCTTCGGCACAGAGTGGTCTGGACCGTTATAGTCGTAATCTAAGATCAAGGCCGCTCCAAACCTCCTAAGGATCTACCTCAGAGCCCGTACCCATCTGAAGTTGATGTCAGTGACAGATAACAGAGATGTCTGAGACTTCCCGGATTGGACCTGTGTTCGGGAACACGCAGACCTCTCCTGCTGGATTCTCCTGCTTTGCGTAATCAGACCTCGCCAAAAAAAACCCCAGAGTGACTTCAGACTTTCCATTTCAGCGGCGCTAGTTTTCCTTGGCGGACGACTCGAGTCGGATGGGGGCTGCTGCCGGGCAGAGCCAGGACACTGCTCAGCCTCACAGTATGTGTGTGTGTGTGTGTGTGTGTGTGTGTGTGTGTGTGTTAAGAGAGGTGCACTATTTCACTGTCTGTTTTCTACGAGAGACAATACGCCATGTCCAAGAAATCACTGGAGATGCTTTTGGACGCAACCGTCAGCAATAACAAATGAAAAGTACAATTTTTTTTTTTCTTTCTCGAAAGTCATTGTGGTTTTAAGCACTTGCTAAATCCTGCCAACAGATAGGGACATAATATTCCTTACATTTTAATCCTCCAGTATTATCTGTGTATGCTTTAGAGGTTTAGAGGTTAAATATGAATAAAACTTCATAGATTCGCAAATCTTGTGGCTTTTAGCAGGATTAATAAAAACCATCTTATTCATTATGAATACAATAATAAACATAATCATGTCCTGGAGCTTAGGAAAAGATAGGTCTTCGTATCACGATATAAATAATTCCTACTTGCCTTACAGAGAAAGCACTGTCTGAATCGTCCCAACTTGTCCTCCAAGACACTACATAAATATTTGAGAGTATCTCCTGCAGATTTACTAAAGTTGCTTCTGAAATTAAGCTTCTGCACTTTCGATCTCTCTCTCTCTTTCTTTCTCTCTGTAAAAAGAGAGCTAGCCAAAACACACTCCCTTCTCACATCTGCTATTGATTTGGGGCATGGCCCAAGCACCACGGATTCTATCTGTCTGTGTAGTCACACAGACACCCCACAACCAGGCTGAGAGCAGGTCGAGCTTCCCGTAGTCTCAAGGTATGCAGGAGGCTTTTATAGGATGTATGCTGCCTTTTAAGCATAGTATGATGGTAGAGTAAGACTGATAGGTTTCTCTCTTTTTTTTTTTTACTGTAGATTCAACAGAGCTGACAGGATGTGCCCCAGACTGGCACAAAAAAAATAAAAAGAGAAATGTCACAAGGTCATCTTTCCTGTCATGCTGAAATATAAAAAGCTTGAGCGAACATTTGAAATGGTGTTTTTTTTCTTCACGCAGATCATTTCTCCATCACGACCTTGCCTGTCACCAGCGTCGACGGTCGGCTGCGTTTCTTTTACAGTAATGAGTGAAGTTGTCAGAAACTGATCTAAGATCAGCGCAAAAAAAAAAAAAAAAAAAGCCCATTCTCCCTCTTGGCCTCTTGGGCCCAGGCTGGATATGGTGCTGCCGTACGCTCTCGCACGAAGACCGTGTGCCAGAAAGATCTGAGGCTGCCTCTTTAGTGTTCCCTTGGACGGGCTAGGACAGATGTGTGCAATTTGACTTGAACTGTTGAACCGCACACTGTCAAACTGTTTATTATCAGAGAGCCGGGATTGCGCAATGGCCGAAGGACATCAGTGTTTGGCGATATTGTGCAATGGTGCAAAGAGGACCATGAAAAAAAAAAAAACATGAAGGTGCTCATAAAATGGTAGAGAGGTTTTTTTTTTTTTTTTTCCTTCCCGGAGAACATACCAACCACTTCAGGATTACAAGTGGTAAGATTACTCACTCACTCAGGCTAAGTGAGTGACCTCATGCCAAACCGATGAAGATTCAACAATAAAGGCGTCTACAGCACTACAGCCTACCTACACACTGTGGTGCGGAACAATCGTCTTTTTTCAAACCCTACCAATTAGAGGAATGACTTGCAACCTAGAAACCCTTCTGAAATAGCCCGCCTTGTTTGATGAGGACAGAGTTCTGCTTCGTGCATGACCGTAAACGAACAAAAGGTGCTAGGCGAATGGTCTGGCGTGCTAGCACAGCTGGAAGAGATCTGTGCACATTCTCATCAGGCTCTGCAGACTCTGGGGGGCAGTGGCTGGCCCTCCACAGCTGTCCTCGGCATTGTGGGAAAGCCTGGGCTTCTTCTAAAGCCGTGCCAGAAAACACTCGAGCGGCAGTGCGAGTGCCAGTGACCGGGCATGCTAAACTGCTGGAAGAAGTAGAAGAGAAGATGGTAGAAGAGAAGAGAAACGACACTCATACAAAAGAGGAAGAGACAACACAAGAAAGGATGACAACTTTGTATTTTGGGCAAGAAGACTAGAGAAGTGAGAAAAAGTCAAGACGCAAATAACGACTGCAAAAACGAGTATGCAGCACGTTCTGCTGCACCCAATCTCGCCTTTTGTGACACCTCGCTAGTTTCGCTAGACGCGCATATGAGAACTTTCTCCTTCAGTCTCACCACCGTTTTCAGCAAGCAAGCGTTATCAGGCTGCTAGCCGTAACGAGTCAGACAGCTGTGTTTTCCTTCAGCACCACACACTCTGTCTCACACACACAAACTCCTGGGCAAGGGCTGTTTTTCTCACTCCTGCCCTCTGCACTGCTGGAAGAGCTGCAGCTGCAAAGACAAGCATGGAAGAGACACGGAGAAATGCAACAGTGGAACAGTGAGAACATGTACATTTCACTGTGTATTTGTGCAAGTGTATGAAAAGACAGGGAGATACAGAAAGAAAGAAAGAAAGAAATTCTAGACTCAGACACAGCACCATCACAATGCCAACTCGACAGAACGCAGCTGTTGATCAGTAACAGACTGTTAACCAGTAACCCCTTCCACATGGAGTTCTCTCTCTCTCTCTCTCTCTCTCTCTCTCTCTCTCTCTCTCTCTCTCTCTTTGTCTCTACACTCCCCTGTCCTCGGGTGATGTGTGCAGTTTGACTTGAACACCAGGAGGGCCCTGGGAGTCAAGGGGTCAAAGTTCGGCCACAGGAAGTGCATCCGCTGTGCTGTTCTGGCCCCCGGCTCTTTCCTGAGCTCTGTTTGATGGGCCTGGCAGTCGCCACGAAGAGCCCCCTATTTCCCGTACACTACACAAATCACTCTGCCACTCTGTTTTCAGTAGGGCTGTGAGTCATAGACGTCCTTATCCATGTGTGTATATGTACCGTGAATGTGTGTGTGGGGGGTGTTTTTACAGCTTAGCAAGGATACTGTCCCCACAAGTATAGGAATATCTGACAGTTTGTAGCATTGTGGGGAGGTCCCTATGAGGGAAGCTTTTGCTTTTCACAAAAGATGTCTAGCTTTTATTTGAATTTGTTTCTGCACAGGGCTGATGCACTGAATGCAAAGCATTAATCATTATGTTGATAATTACGAAAGGTCCTTACAAAGTATGATAAATGTGTGTGTGTGTGTGTGTGAGTGCATATGTGTGTGAATCATTCGGGTGTGCCAAAAACAAGCAGAGTCCGACGCAGTACCAGTCTCAAGCCGAGAAAGCTTGAGAAATCCAGAATCATATGTTCTGTTTTAAACCCAAGCCAAGACCAGTTCATAGTGTGGTGTGTCGTATCAAGAAGAGCAAGAATCCGAGTTCAAGGACAATTACACAACAGCAGTGCCACAGCTGCAACAAACTCAAAGAAAACAGTGTTCCCTTGTTATTATAAAGAGTCCTTATTCGCACTCCTTGGTGCAGCAGACGTTCCTGCCTACGAGACAGGAGTGATGATTAGCCAAGGAGTTAAATCCATGAACGGTTTTGCAGAGCGCAAAGGTCCGCTTGAGCTTTGTATCCCGGTCTTGTTGACATACCTGACCAACCCCCTCGTCATGTCTGTGTTTGCACTCATCCCACTCGTTCGCTGACCTTTAGCCTCTTTCTTCATTGTACACGTGCAACCCAACTACGACAACAATCCCACCAGAGGTGGACCCGCCAGGAACACTAGGCCAGCGCAGGGTCAGCGAAAGTCTAAGACGCAGTGAATCCTAACGTTCCAGCTGTTTCAGACTGTAACGCTGTCAAGGAAGAGCTGGCCAAGCAAGTTTGAACCTCTCGAGCTCTCGTGGCCAGTGGCTATAACTCACAACCACAGGCAGGACAGTACAGCTATAGTTGGAACATTATGGTATGGTGTGTTGAAGCTCCAAATTAGGCACTGGGGTAATATTCAGTTCACAATTAAGCAATTAAAGGCAACTCGGTTTCCTGGTGTGATACCATTCGTTTAAAGGAGCAGTTTGTAATATATCAAGCCCTCTGCTGGTTGTGAAGTGAATTGCAGGCAAACAAAAAAACATGAACTTCACGAAGCATTACCCCTTCCCTTAAACCAACCCTACTTCCTGTGTCATATCATATGTCTTGTAAGCTTCCTTTTTAGAAAAAAAAAGTGACAACTGCGTTCTAGCTACAGAAAGAGCTAATTTCTGACCAGAAAATGATCAACTTTTTTTCTTTTCTTTTTTTTTTTTACGATAAATCTGATTTCGATAAATCTGATTTCTATCAGACCTGTAGGTCAAAATGGTTGTTGCTTGTACAGGCTTTAAGGAGAGAGAGTTTCTGGGCCAGAAAAATGTACACAAAACAAGCTTGGAATGAAGAAACCAGATGAGTGTTTTATACTGTAACAATGCACATTTTATTTGTTTTAAAGGTATATTTGCAATTATGTGATTATAACATATATGAGAGCATTTTGAAAATTCACACGATGATGCTTTAAGCTAAATATACATATATGTATAAACCAGGCATTAAACCCACTGTCTACATATAAGCATTATTGACTCGGCTGAGTGAGGCCAGTCTTCATCACGCTGCAGATTTTGTTGTTCTAAAGAGAGACGTTCTTGGTATTTGGAGCGGCTCCAACATAACTATCACCCAGAGAGTGAAAGGAAGAGCAGCGCTGTGGGGGGGTTCACACAGAGTGCGTAAAATGTATACAGCTGTCTATGCGCTTTATATATATGCATGTGCACTGTATTCTTACTAGAATGTTCAAAGGAAATCTGTTGTTGCTGCATGACTTCATACAATATCAATATGTTATAAGTAGCATATCTATATGGTCCATGTAAATTAAATAGATTGCAGAGTGACAATATAGTCAGAAAATTCAATATGTTTAAAAAACAAACAAACATTTTTTTTCCTTTTTGAATCAAAATTCATAACATCACGACATATTCTTAGATTTCTTCTCCTCAAATTGACGTCATATGACGCCAAATGTCATTCGTTAATTCAATTAATAAATAATCAATTAATAATGAATCAAGCAAGAAAATACCAGAGAATGCACAGACAGAAAATATTCGTGTTATTTTACAGTATATTGCTGATATACAGTATGCAAAGCCATTTGTCATGTAAAGATTCGAATCGATCTGAAATTCTTTCACTCAAGTTTGGGGATTGTCCATAAAAGACGGCAGCGCGGAGTCCTGACAGGCAACTCGGTGAAATGACAGCTGACAGTTAAGAGAGAGAGAGAGAGAGAGAGAATGAAGCAGGCATTACAAGAGAGATTTTTAGGAACTGACCTTGTTTGAAGTCTCGGAATGTGAGATCAAGACGTGATATCCTTATTGCGTCCTTTTAGCTCTGTTTCTCTCTCTGTCTTGTGTTCCTGTGCGGTCAGACTCTTGTCTCTCTCTCTCTCTCTCTCTCTCTCTCTCTCTCTCTCTCTCTTTTTGTCTCCCTCCTCCTTTGTGGGCTACTCAGGAGGAAATGAATGGGGAGCTCTCACTAAGCTGTTGTACTCTGAAAGTGCACATCACATGACCATTGTGAATGAAGAGAGGGGGTGGACCCTTAGGCTGCCAGGGGCGAGGACAATATAGACCCAGCCTGGTGGTTGTGTAGGTGGTGATGGTGTGTGCGTGTGTGTTTGTGTGTGGAGATTGCCTCAGAGCTTTAACTGTTAGATTATTGTGAAACAGGCAAATACGTCTAGAAGCAGCAGCTTTTCGGACCTGATAGGTGTTTGCTCGAGCTGAAAAATCCTGCAAACACTTTCAATCCTGTGACTTGGAGAACGATCAAAGCTTTGAGAAATCACAGCCGCAGTACTTGTACTTTTCCCGTCCTTTCACCCTGCCCCGTTCCCATAATAATTAATGACCTCAGTCACAGGAAACACAGAAAACACAGAAAATACAGAGCTACACACAGAAGTGAAAAGAGATGCAAGTGGCTAAACGAACGAACGGCTAAACTCTCATTTTTCTTCGCCGCATCCAGGACCGTGATCCAGCTGGAAGCAGGAGGGTGGAAAATCCATTTGAGGCTTAAAGCCTGAAGCGTTTCCTCATTGTGTGCACCATCCAGGACTGCTACTGCGGTAGAGATTACCGCCCCACGCTGGGCTGCTGCTGGGTCAGCGCCTGGCCAGCTATCACAACCACTGGCGCTGCCTACTGTACTGTACATGAAGGTCACGATGCTGGATTTTTCATGTTTACATGTTTACCTGTTTGTGGAACTTCTGTGAATCGGTAAGCACTATATATCCTGGTCAGGGTTGCACTGGGCACGAGGAGGTAACACACACTGAATGAGATGTGCATTTATATGGTGTGAGAGTCACAATTTAGCATCATCAATCAATGTTTTGGGAAATGGAAGGAAACTGGAGAACCTAAAGGAACCCGAGCTCATGATTGAACCCAGGAGCTGTGAGGCAGCAACGCTCCCTGCTGGACCACCATGCTGCCCTACACTCGAAACCTATTCGACTTGCCCTTATATGGTTTTACTGGATGGTGCGCTTGAATAAACTGATACATGAAACTTAGCTGAAATCACTGAAGTTAAACATTGTTTTTTTTAATTATTATATATTTTTTAAATGAACCATGCTACATTACCATTCTTTCTAATAACATCAAATTGCCCAAATTTCATTTTCACAGGCTTCACACTGCGTGCATTTATCCCTCGGAAAGATGTACACGCTGTTAGAAACAGAAAGAAAATTTTATTTCCTCTCTACAGTTGAGTGGTTGGTTGGTTTGTTGGTACTTTGCCTTGGGCTTATGACCAGCTCACCTAATGCGAGCCCCTTCACTTCACTGCCCACTCACTGGTGTATGTGTGTGTGTGTGTGTGTGTGTGTGTGTGTGCACATGTGAGTTAGTGTGTGAGTGAGGGACTGCCACAGGCAGAGCTAATTGAGGAGGTCTGAAAGAGCGTGTGTGCCTCTGTGTGTGTGTGTGTGTGTGTGTGTGTGTGTGTGCGCGCGCGCATGTGTGAGTGACTTTCCTTGGAGGCCACTCGTCAGTTGCCATAGCGACCTGCCTTCCACCTTGTGTCCGTCTTTTTGTGGAGGTGTGTATGGAGGTGGAGGTCTCTTTCTCTTTTTTATTTCTCTCTCCCACTTTCTCATTCTCACCTTTTACTGCTTTTTTCCCCCCCCCTTCTTGCTTTATTTCCTTTTTATAAAGCTGGCTTTGAAGGCAGATTTTCTTTAATTGAAGAAAGAAACAGGGGCTCTGGATTTAAAAAGTGTTTATGTGTTTATACTGTATGTAGACAATCATGTACCCATCAGACAACTGTGTGACGCGCGTTGGATTTTTGGTGCCTGAATAACTGGTCTGAGTAGATTAGAAACTGCTGATTTTTTCGCGCGTGACCGTGTCTAAAGTTTACACAGAAAGGTGTGAAGAAGAGAGAGAGAGAGGAAAAAAAAAAAAGCGTCTAGTGCGCAGTGGTTCTGTAAACAGAAACGGCTGACAGGAAGTCAAACAAGCACTCTTTACAACCACGGTGAGCAGAAAAGCATGTCAGAATGCAAACCACATCAAACTTTGAGGTGCACTGTCTACAACAGCAGGATACCACATCGAGTTCCACGTCTGTCAGCTAATACCAGACCAGGAACGTGAAGATAAAGTGAGCACCGTTTCATTAGAAAAGAAATCTTTTTTTCCTTCAGCTTATAACGTTTCCCAATCGTTGTAATTATAAATTCTGAATCGTATCCACCTCTTTAAACACCCAGGGGGTAAATGGAATACAAGAAACATGCCATTTTTCTAAATGGAAATGTCTATAAAATGATCTGTCTGAAACCCAGTATCTGCCTGCTGTGGGTATTAAAATTGCGAAATGGTTTATTTTTTTTATAAATCAGACATAACCGAGCGAGCTGATTGGACTGTTGATGTTGGACGAAGCCCGTCACGTCCTCTGATTGAATTTCCTACGGGTTGTGTATCCGTGTGTTCTGTGATAACATTGGGGAAGTGTGGAAAAAGCCAGAATGTATATTTACCGTCTTGGATTTCGGAGTTTGCCCAGTAGTTCAGATGGCGACCTGAGGAAATGATTTTCATCTACTCTGGTTTTAGTGTTAGAATTTGAAAGTAAGTTGATACAAGTGTCAGTCAAATGGTTGAAAAAGTGAAATTGGAGAACAATGTCCATCCATCCATTCATCATTTTTATAAATACTGCTTATATACAGTATACTGGGGATTGGGGTTTGGGCGGAGGGGTTGGAGGCTATCACAGGAAACGAATGAAGAGACAACCTACTGCAGGACACAAGCACACACGCAGACAATCACACACTATGGACAATATAGAAACGCCAATCAGCCTACAACGCCAGTCTTTAGAGTGTGAAAGAAAGCCCATCAAGCCTTGGGAGAACACACACACTCCACTGAGTACATGAAAAGTTATACCTACTCTGTTTCAGGGTTTTTAAAATCAGTTGTACTGTGACCACAAGAAAACAACCGCTTACACAAATCGAGTACACAAAAAGTGGTTATTTGAGTCACGCTCATTCAAAAGGAAGTGCCGACAATCAGTTGAGATATCTCAATTCAGGTTGCGCATCATAGTGTAATTGTCCTGTTGAATTATCCTTATTAGTTCTGCTTTTTGTCTTTGTGGTTAGCACTTTCCAGGTTCCGAGTTCGATTCCTGTCTCGGGGTCTGTGCGCACTGAGTTTGCATGTTCTCCCCGTGCTTGGTGGGTTTCCTCCAGGAGTCCAAAGACGTGCAGGTGAGGCTACTTGAACATTGTTTTCCCAAATTGCGCATGGTGTATGAATGAGTGTGTGAATGTGTCCACATGTTTGTGCCCTGCGATGGACTGGCACCCCATCCAGGGTGTACCTCACCTCGTGCCCTAAGTCTCCTGGGAAAGGGTCTAGGCCTCCGTGACCTTGCATACGGAATAAAGCGGTATAGACGATGAGTGAGAGAGTTCCGCTTTTAGTTGCAGCTAAGATGAGGTAAGTGATTATGAAAAAAATTATTGTTGTCTATACGGTATGCTAATGTATAATAAAGATAAGTGGGGACCAATTGAGCCCCTTTTTGGAGCCATATTACATACATGAAGTAATATTCCATATTAATTTGCACATAATTGTAAAAGCGAGTGTGTGACATGTGTGCCCTGCGATGGATCGGCACCCCATTATGGGTGTACCCCGCCTTGTGATTGTAGTTTCTTGGCATTGGCTCCAGGTGCTGTAGAGATAAGCATTATAGAACATGAATAAATCACTGACTGTAAAAGCAATGATGGACAAATCAGTAGTGCTCGCATGACCCGCAGATAAGTATGAATGACTCAATCAATCCTAACAAGCTAACAAAATGTAACTAACTACTTAAAATTTTTTTCCCTAAATGGCTAACAGACAAGATTAGCCTAACTAGCTAGCTAACATCTTATATGCATAATTAGCTAACTAACATATAACATCCCAGCGCTGCCAGGGGCCCTTTCAATACAATTTCCCTTTAGGATTTATGAAGTGCTCAATCTATCTCTCTACCTATCTTTATCTGCCTGATTAGATAGCTAATAATATTATCTCCCCAACTATCCCCATTCATCTATTCATCTAGGAATGTCTGTAGTCCAACTAAGGCCCATGGAGGCCAATGCTGAGCATTGTATTTATTCCGATTTTACAACCTGCGGTCAACATTAACACACTACGGGCAATTTAAGAACAACAAATCTGCATGTTTTTGTACTGTGGCGGGAAACCAGAGTACCTGGAGGAAACCCACCAAGTACAGGTAGAACATACAAACTCCATGCACAGATCCCAAGGCAGGACTCGAACCCAGAACCTGGAAGAGCAAGGCGACAGTGCTAATCATTAAGCCACCATGCCGCTTCCTACCTACCTAGCTAATATGTTATAGCCCTAAAGTAGCTAGCTTACACCGGCTGCCTAGCTTTCTAGCTAAAATTGTATGTCTAACTACCTAACTCGCATAATATATTCTATTATCTACTTAGTTAGCTAGCTAAAACATCATCCTCCTAATTATCTAACCAAGATTATATTAATTTTCTAAGCTAAATAACTTCTTGCCATCATTGGTAGCTTGATAAGGGCTTTCTCACTCACTCACCTATTGTCTGTACCACTTTATCCTGTATTCAGTGTCACTGGGGCCTGTAGCCTAGGAGGCTTAGGGCACAGGACAGGGTGCCAATACATTGCAGGTTACACACACTAAGGACAATTTGGGAACGCCAATTAGCCAAACCTGCAGGGTTTTAAACTGTGGGAGGATGCACACAGAGACAGAAATTGAGCCTGGCTAGGATTCAAACCCAATCCCTGGAGGTGCAAGGCGACAGTGCTAACCACTACACCACCATGCCGCCAAGGGCTTTATTTTAAAACATATAAAATAATATCTATTTAGTAGAGGAAATTTGAATGCGCAGACATTACCGCCAACTGGGTTTCAATACACCTTAGCGTTAATGGCCAGCTGGCTAGTCAAGCTGGGATTTATTTACTGCTGGATAGTAGTGTAAAAAAGTGGCACAGTGGCTTAATGGTTAACACGGTTGCCTGCACCCCCAGGGTCAGGGGTTCCATTCCCTCCTCAGGGTCTGTGTGTGAAGTGTGGGTTTCCTCCCACAATTCAAAGACATGCAGATCAATTCCCAAATTGCCCGTAGTGTGTGCCTGTGATGGATTTGCACCCTAACCAGGGTGTAGGCTCCAGGCACCCCGCAACCCTGAATACAGGATGAGCAGTAAAAGAATGGTGTAAAAAAACACTGACTGAGGTATCTTGACATGAAGATTTATATTGATGCCTAAAAGTAAGACCGGTAAAATCCCCCTTTTTGTTAACACTTAATGGCTTACTTTCCTAGCATACACCTGTGAACACATAAATTATAGCGCTACACAACACTGCTATATATCTACGAGCTGTATTTTAGGTTTAGCTTAAGCTTCTCTTACATTTACACAGACTGAGGCTGGGGGAAAAGAAAAGATACGAGAAAGGAAAAACCCTAAAGTAAAAGGAAGGCTCTGAGTGAATGCAACTGTAGTTAGGTTTCTACCAGAGCTAGTGAAGTGTGATGCTAATGTAAAGCCTGGGGCTACCGTATGCCTGACTGCTCTAACACCTGCCCTCGACTCCCAGACACGGCACTAATGAAGGGAAAAACATGTGTATGTGTGTGTGTGTGCGTGTGCACGTTTGTGTGTGAGTCTGAGGAAAAACCTTGAGGCTTTTTTTTGAGGTATATCAGTGTCAAGTGGTAGTAATGAACATAGCCACTCACTGATTTGATCCCGAAGAGAGTCTTCTCTCCTCAGTCTTCACCAGTCGTCCACTCGTCATTATGTGTGTCGCACGTAATACTGAGGGCTGTCAGAATGACATTGTCTACTTTCAGCCTATTAGTTTAATACAGTTCGAAGCATCATTCTTGGCTTAATGATCTTTGTGTCACAATGTGTCACATGATGTAACAAAATGTGGAAAAAGTCATGGAAAAAGTACCTATCTGAGGGATTTGTTTTGTTTTGTTGTTCTTTCTTTTTTGATTGATTGGTGGTTAGTGGTTAGCACTGTTGCCTTGCACCTCCAGGGTCCGGGTTCGATTCCCGGCCAGGCTCAATTCCCGTCTCCGTGTGCATGGAGTCTGCATGTTCTCCCCGTGCTTGGTGGGTTTCCTCCCACAGTCCAAAGACATGCAGATTAGGCTAATTGGTGTTCCCAAATTGCCTGTAGTGTGTGACTGAGTGTATGTGTAAGTGTGCCCTCTGATGGATTGGCACCCTGTCCAGGGTGTACAGGCTCCAGGCCCCCGCGACCCTAAAATATTGCATAAAGCGATATAGACGATGAGTGATATTATTCTATAGCTGGTAAATTGGAAGTTATTTGGGATTTGTCCTTAATGTAAAAAGAAGTGAAATACTTCAAAGTATAAACCCAAATTCACCTTTAAAGGGAATCTGGCAGCCCTTACACACACATATCAGAAGGGATTCATCTACGTCTTCAGATCCTCACCAGCGTGGTAGTAAATTATTCGTAACCACAGCCTGCTATTAGGAAGCTGTTGAACCACAGCACCTGTTGGAAGTGGGTTGGAGTCTCTCTCTCTCTGTCTCTCTCTTGCTCTCTCTCTCTGTCGTGTGGAGGACAGACCTGCTGCCACGGCAACCCCATAATCACACTCCTGAACACCTTCCAACCTCCCCCATGCCACATTTCTCTCTTTCTCTCACTCCCTTTATCCCTCTCTCAATAATACCACAGACAAGCAAAAGGGGAGTACAATGCTCCGCACTGGATCTGTAAAAGGAAAGAGTTCACATTATTCAGTAACTGTCATGCGTCTAATTACGAAAATAAAGCTGACCGTTATTTGTCACTAGATTCTAAACTGTGGTTCTACTCGAAGATGTGAGGAAAAAACATAAAAAATCCATGTATTGTGAAATACTCTGTGTTTAAGATTGGCTTGAGTGATGCTGTTGCCAGATCTACAGTTTTTCCACAGCTGCTTGTCTGTCTTCTGTCGCAGTGTACACATGAGTGGTGAATGTGGTTGTTGGTTGACCTTTGTTGATTTTCCACTTTCTCGCCGCGGCACGACAGAGAGGTTCTGTTCATGTCACACGACTTCCACTGACATGGATTTTTCTTCCAATGGTATCCGCGTAAGCCAACGTCTTACCGTACAAGTTTTTGATGTTGACTCTCCTCAGGTTTTGATTCTTGATGCTGTCGTTGACTTTTTTTTTTTTTTTGGACTTCTTCCGAGTGTACTCAATCCACTTTGGTGATGGTTGTATTAGGCATATTTGTCCCATGATATAAAGATGAACACCTGACCATCACAGGTTTCCTCCCACAGTCCAAAGACATGTAGGTTAGGCTAATTGGCGTTCCCAAATTGCCCGTAGTGTGTGAATGAGTGAGTGTATGTGTGTGTGTCTGTGCCCTGCGATGGATTGGTACCCTGTCCAGGGTGTACCCTGCCATGTTCCCTAAGTCTCCTGGGATAGGCTCCAGGCCCCCCGTGACCCTGAATACAGGATTAAGCGGTATAGATGATGAGTGATGATGACCTGACCATCACACCCCTGTTGTATATGCTTGTTGAACATTTCATTTCAGATTTTTCCCTCCAGAGTTTTTGCTTTTATGATTAGCTCCACTCTTTTGGCAAGGCATTCCAGTAGATTTAAGGAATCTGTCCATTCTTCCACAAGAGCATTAGTGAGGTCAGGGATCTGTGCACGACATGCAAGTTGTTCCTCTCCAACCTTTATACCGGATGTTTTGATGCTTCATGCTAGTACAGTGTCGCAGGGGGCGGAGGTTGGTGGGGGGGGGGGGGGGGGGGGGGGATGGGGCATTGGGAGCAGGAGACTTACGGCACTAGGTGGGGTACACCTTGGATGGGGTTCCATTCCATCACAGCTGGATGTCATTGGACTGTGGAAGGAAACCAGAGTCCCCGAAGGAAACCCACCAATCACTTGGAGAACATGCAAACTCCGTGCACACAGACTGGAGGCGGAATCGAACCCTCACCCCAGGTGGTGCGAGGCCACGGTGATGACCACTATGCCAACTGGCCACCCTATTAGTTCCAGTAAACAGAAATTGTAATGCTACAGCATCTAGAGATGAGTGCAGCTTTGTTGCAGAATTTGCTGGGTATGATGGGCAGGTGCTCACATACTTTTGGTCATATACTGTATTACATCAAGAACGAAGATTATATGAGATCCATAAGGGACCTCACTAGGCAAGCACAGCGCTGGTCGTCAAGGTGATTTAATTGAGATGGTTGTGTTTTGGAAAATGAAGCTGAATACATCGCGCAAACACACACATACTGTACACACACATGTTTACTGTGTACCTCATTTATAATCGGCTACTGATAACGATTAGTGATTTCCCAAGGACATGTCTTATCATGAAACGCGTTTTTTGTTTCTTTCTTTTTTTCTCAAAATCCTTCAAGTGAGTATGATTTGATTACAGCATTATTACACTTCCCAGCATCCACCTTTATCAGTATAACTGAATCATTATAACTTGGGTGAATCAATAGACACCTAGACTCAACTTGAATGAATCAATACTGGTTCAGTTGTGCCTAGTGTGTTGGGGAGTGCTAACGAAGAAAGGAAATAATGTGTGTAACCGTGCCTGTTAAGACATGGAATGGACTGGTAAGACAATGGAAACAGAGCAATTCAGACAAATTGTTTAAAAACTCCAGACATTATTTGGATGACGTTTTTGAAAAAAAAAAAGAAGAAAATCTCAGATAACGCATTTTTCCTCTGTTGCGCTACTCCCCTGGCTTAGAATAAGGCGTCTTCCTGCCAAGCTGCTCTTGGAGATCAACTCCCACACACACACACACACACACACAAAGCGAGAGAGAGAGTCTGCAGGGGGTCAGGGAGTGTATATAGAAATGCATTCGTGCTTATGAAGGACAGCGTTTCCTCATTTGCAGTGTTCCCACAGCATCAATATATATTTATTTTTTTTGTGCTTCACAATCAATAATTCTCCAATTTCGCTGACACACTCTGTGAGCATGCATATGTGTGTACTTGATTATGGGTTTTGAAATTGAACGTTTGGTAGTTGAGAAATTCCTCCCCTAAACCGAGTCAGCAATTGATGAAGGATTTCCAGCATCCTCTGCTAATTCGCTCCAGAAACCCAAGTGGCCAGACATCATTTATTGGAAATGCTTCCCACCCTGAATCCCCATCAGATTTTTATTTGACTTTTGCCATGGGGTGTGTGTGTGTGTGTGTGTGTGTGTGTGTTTATATGCATGCGTATGTGTGGATAGCAAACACACACACACACACACACACACACATACACACATCCGCAAGCACTGCCACGTCGTTTGGGGTCTGTTTTGGCCCCCTTGCAGCCCCCAGCACACAGCAGGAAAATAGGAGACAGCCCTGATCTGTGGCGGGGTTGAATACTCGGACGATGAGAACATGTGGTGTAGCGAAGGGGGTGGGTGGGGGTATGGTGCTGACTGGCCTACGGAAAAGTGAGACAGAGAGAAAAAGAGAGCGAGATGTCATGATTCAGAGGGAAAATAGTATGTTTTACAACCTTGTTCGTTCAGATCGAAGGCATGTAAAAACATTAGCGCTGTCCGATCATCACAGAATCCAAGGAAAACGCTTGAATCCTAAGTAATACAGAATCACACACACACACACACACAAAATCGTTCAGAAGAGCCAGATGGTTGTAGGCTGAAATGCCCATCGGCCTGGATGACAGGAAGTAAGCATACCGGAAGCATCTTGTGATACACATAACACATGCACTGATAATATATGTAGTGCTGAGATGTTATTAAGCTCTAGATTAAAAAAAAAAAAGAGCGAGAAAGAGAAAGAAAGAGGAACGGAGAAGAAAAGAAGAGGCCAGAGTAGACGAGCCGTCTGTGCGACAGAGCCGATAGAGGAGCCGGGGTGTTAAAAGGAGGAGGAAGAGTGATAAATAAAAGGTTGGCCGGGAGTGTGAGTGTGATCTGGGGGAGAGGAGGAAGGGCTTGGCAAGGCCTGATGTTCCTGGCGAGGCCCTCGGCCCCGTCTCAGAGTGGCTCTGTTCAGAAGGCGAGCCCGCTGTTTTTTTTTCTTCTTCTTCTTCTTGTTCTTTTCATGGCAAAAAATTGTGAGCTCATTCGCACCACGACCTTTGCTCAGCATTCCTCACTTGCACACACACACACCCGTCACCATGCTTCATTTCTCCAATATGACATCACAGGAGTTCTTAATTACTGTAGAATCAAAATACAGTATTTTTTCCAAAATGAAAGTCCATTAAAAAAATGTATTAATGTATAAACAGTGTGACGGCGAAAAGAGAAAAACAAGATCTTTCAAATGAGGTAAGAAATATAGCAAACACATTTGTGTGTGTGTGTGTGTGTGTGTGTGTGTGTTTGCATCACAAGTGTGTTAAAAAACACAACAGTGAAAACATTTTGTCAAAATGGCTTGGGTTATATACAGTAAGTATGAATTTTGTGTTTTTTGTCAAAACGCTATAACTCCACCTCCCAGTTTTGTCACAATAAACAAATCAGAGTGCAATTTCATCGATATGTTATGCTGAGTTTCAATTAAAAACATTTGCAAAAAGTGAAACTTTGATTGAGTCGCAGCAAATTACATCAAGGAAAAAAAATGTTCTTGTTCTCATTCCAAAGATTCTTGAAAATCATGAGAAGCATTATAAACAATACAACAACTTCAGTTTACAACATCAACAGCTTCCTCCTGTACCAGTTTTAGTTTCACTTCAGTACATGACGGCTGCTCGCTTTCATAATGAGAATGCACCGTTTAACCAACAGCTTCCCACACACAGCGTTTGCATGTCAAGTCTCTTATACACAAATCATTAATGCATACTGTTATTTCTCTGCTTCCCCAGTGCAACATCCACATACAGCATAGTTTTGTAAAGTATACGACATTGTGTGCGAACAACTTCTAAATCACATAATGTTCCATTTCATAAAACTTATCACGTATGTTAAGTGATGCATATCTGTCATTTATTAATGCTGGAGTAAGTGTAAAAGCTGTAGCAGGGAGTAAACGGTCTTTTCTTTGAGTAACTATTCTCCGAAAACCCTTTGGACACAGTTAAACCAGTCCTCGCCATTGCCGTGTCGGACGGGACATATCACGACATTACTGATCACATGACTGAAAGAAATGATGTCACTTGTCAGTCTTGCAGTTATATTACTTGCTTTGATCGAAATGTGGAAGATTAAACTTCTTAAATACGATTATATAGCGCCCTCCGTAATTATTTGCCACCCCTGGTTAAGATGTGTTCTTAGGCTTTTAATAAAACTGTTTTTTATTTAAACAATATAGAACCACAGTGCAAATAAAGAGAAAAATCCAACCTTTATTTGAAGTATTGAAGTACAATTATTCAATGGGGGAAAAAATTTATTAATAAAAAAAATCTAAATGAATATATATTTTTTACATTAAATTATGTGTGCCATAATTATTGGCACCCCTGATGTTAATACTACATAAAACCCCCTTTTGCTCAGTTGGGTTGAGGTCTATTTTCTTGTAGACTTATGAAGGTCGACACACATCTGTCTTACTTAAATGGGGTGTTCCCATGTTGAAGAGTGGATAAGAGAAATATGTTTATATTTATACCACAGGAAAACAGGAAGTCATTAATTATTAATTAAAAATTTCCAGATATTCTGATCAACTTCATAAACTTCGGTAAAAATGACAAAAATCCTTCAATTACATTTATTTTAGCGGAATTGTTATGTGCGCCAATAATTGTGGAACAGGTAGTTTTTTTTTTATAAAAAGGAAACTATTATTTTTTAGTCATGGATTTTTTTGTATTTTTTAAAAATTCACTTAAGTTGAAGGTTAGATTTTTTCGAAAATTTTCAGTGTGAGATTAGTTATCTGTAATGAAACAAATAGGGGTGCCAATAATTGTAGAGGGCGCTGTATATTGGCTTTTAAATTAAATATTTTGTCATAGATAACGTGTGTGTCAGAGAATAATAATTTGCCAAAATAATTAAAAGTCTGAAAATGGTGTTTACCTTGTTTTGCTGTGGAATTGTTCCGATTGACAAAATTAAGGGCAGAATTTCCACTGAAGTAAAATATGTAAATTGAAGAAGAATTAAAAAAAAATCAGTAAACAATGGATTATGATGATTTCATAAGAATCTCATGAAATAAAATTGCATGAAATGGCGAAGTTATTGAAGTAAAATTATATTAATATGTAAAACCTGCAAGAAGTCATAATCATATTATTTATTTATTTATTTATTTATTTTTAAATCTAGCATTATTGCATTTTTGTACATGGTGTACGTTTTGTTTGTTTTGTACACAAAAACACCAGAATACAGCAGTAACATATTCTATAGTAATATACTGCAATATATTCCATACTGCTATACGTATATATATATGATTTGTTAGGTTGTCCGATTACTTTTGAGCCTATTAAAATGAAGTAAGGCTGCAGCAATCGGACAACCTAACAAATCATATATTTGTCTAACAAATCATGAAGGTCTTCACTTTAACCAGATCGTGATTGCTGTGTTTGTGATCCACTGTGGTGGTGTTGAGAGGCAGAAAAGACAAAAAAGTGTCTCGTCGTCCAAATACTTATGGCCCAGGGTGTAATTATTGTGTCACTGCTGCAGTACTGCTACACTCCAGGCTCTGTTTCATCTTAATCGTCTACATCGGTACTGTATGTGCAGTGCATCAGGTTTCGTTGCTGCATCACACTTCACTGATCAATCCTGAGCTCAGCTTCCTGGCCGTGTGGAGCTTCGCATGTTCTTCCTAAGTCCATGTGGGGGGTTCCTCTGGGATCTCTGATACTCTCCCAAAAAAAACATTCCACTAAATTGTCCCTAGGTGTGACTGAGTGTGTGAATATGTGTGACCGGTGACCCATTTAGAGTGTATTCCGCTTCGTATTCCTCATCCCTGATCCATCGTGCTACGGTATGTCTGTCTCTCGACCGAGGAAACTTGGCTTCAAAACTCAACGCAGACGTCATTAGTCATTTAGTTAATTAGGAAAAGAGGATCCTAAATAGTTTCTAACTGACTCTTGGTAACAATTGTTTATGATTAACAATATGCACGAAATCAAGTAAAAAAAAATTTTTTTTTAAAGTTACCAAAAAAACTGACCAACTCTGAATCATGCAGTTTTATGTGCTTGTCATCACATATTTTTTGAATTAGGTTATGCCAAATTCTAGGGCGGGTCTGGTTACAGGGAACGCTAATGGTATTTTGTGTGTGTGTGTATGTGTGTGTGAGAGAGTTTAAGAGACCAGAATATGCCCTATGCTACACTAACACAGCTGGTTACAACCCCTTCCACACCCCCTGCCGTTGTTCTCTGGTGCCAGGTTAAGACAAAGCAACAGTGTTCCACACACACACACACACATACACATACACACACACACACTCAACAGCTGGGTAGCTCCAGGTGAAACAGACCACCAGAATGTGGCCAGGGACATCACACACACACACACACACACACTGCCTGAGGTCCTTGCTGGGGCAATTACATACTGTATGCAGCACTTCAAGTGGCCTACAAGTGAAGTAATCATCAAATGCATGCCTAAAGAAGCATGCATGAAGGACAAATGATAAACACTGATGGAAATAATGTGGAGTTATACAGCTCCTGCGAACCACATTGCACTGCACTCAGGCCACAGAAACGACATGTTTATTATGCTCGCAGACAGCACAGGGTTCACTGTTTACTCGCCGGATGCTTGTGACGCAAGTTCGCAGAACTCATTCACACAACACAGGCATGTTTACTCGTTCGGAGATCGATATTTTGTTACGTCACTGCTTTTGTCTCCTGAACCACCACGGCACCATTAATGAATACAACCGACCTCAAGTCGTCCCTGACTAACCCCATCCTCCCTGTTCAAATCACTTGCAGATACACTATACGGACAAAAGCAACCTGCAAATGACATGGTATCCAAGTATACAGTCGTGGCCAAAAGTTTTGAGAATTACATAAATATTGGAAATAGGAAAAGTTGCTGCTTAGGTTTTTATAATAGCAATTTGCATATACTCCAGAATGTTATGAAGAGTGATCAGGTGAATTGCATAGTCCTTCTTTGCCATGAAAATGAACTTAATCCCGAAAAAACTTTCCACTGCATTTCATTGCTGTCATTAAAGGACCTGCTGAGATCATTTCAGTAATCGTCTTGTTAACTCAGGTGAGAATGTTGACAAGCACAAGGCTGGAGATCATTATGTCAGGCTGATTGGGTTAGAATGGCAGACTTGACATGTTAAAAGGAGGGTGATGCTTGAAATCATTGTTCTTTCATTGTTAACCATGGTGACCTGCAAAGAAACGTGTGCAGCCATCATTGCGTTGCATAAAAATGGCTTCACAGTCAAGGATATTGTGGCTACTAAGATTGCACCTAAATCAACAATGTATAGGATCATCAAGAACTTCAAGGAAAGAGGTTCAATTCTTGTTAAGAAGGCTTCAGGGCGTCCAAGAAAGTCCAGCAGGCGCCAGGATCGTCTCCTAAAGAGGATTCGGCTGCGGGATCGGAGTGCCACCAGTGCAGAGCTTGCTCAGGAATGGCAGCAGGCAGGTGTGAGCGCATCTGCACGCACAGTGAGGCGAAGACTTTTGGAAGATGCCCTGGTGTCAAGAAGGGCAGCAAAGAAGCCATTTCTCTCCAAAAAAAACATCTGGGACAGATTGATCTTCTGCAAAAAGTATGGCGAATGGACTTCTGAGGACTGGGGCCAAGTCAAATTCTCGGATGAAGCCTCTTTCCGATTGTTTGGGGCATCTGGAAAAAGGCTTGTCCGAAGAAAAAAGGTGAGCGCTACCATCAGTCAGGTGTCATGCCAACAGTAAAGCATCCTGAGACCATTCATGTGTGGGGTTGCTTTTCATCCAAGGGAGTGGGCTCATTCACAATTTTGCCCAAAAACACAGAATAAAGAATGGTACCAAAACACCCTCCAATAGCAACTTCTTCCAACAATCCGACAACAGTTTGCTGTAGAACAATGCATTTTCCAGCATGATGGAGCACCGTGCCATAAGGCAAAAGTGATAACTAAGTGGCTCGGGGAACAAACATTGAAATTTTGGGTCCATGGCCTGGAAACTCCCCAGATCTTAATCCCATTGAGAACTTGTGGTCAGTCCTCAAGAGGCGGGTGGACAAACAAAAACCCACTAATTCTGACAAACTCCAAGAAGTGATTATGAAAGAATGGGCTGCTATCAGTCAGGATTTGGCTCAGAAGTTGATTTAGAGCAGCCCAGTCGAATTGCAGAGGTCGTGAAAAAGAAGGGCCAACACTGCAAATACTGACTCTTTGCATAAAATCATCACAGAAACATCACAAGATCTGGGGAGTTTCCAGGCCATGGACCCAAAATTTCAACGTTTTGGTCCCCGAGCCACTTAGTTATCACTTTTGCCTTATGGCACGGTGCTCCATCATGCTGGAAAATGCATTGTTCTTCACCAAAATGTTGTTGGATTGTTGGAAGAGGTTGCTGTTGGAGGGTGTTTTGATACCATTCTTCATTAATGGCTGTGTTTTTGGGCAAAATTGTGAGTGAGCACACTCCATTGGATGAGAAGCAATCACACACATGAATGGTCTCAGGATGCTTTACTGTTGGCATGACACAGGACGGATGGTATCGCTCACCTTTTCTTCTACGGACAAGCCTTTTTCCAGATGCCCCAAACAATCGGAAAGAGGCTTCATCCGAGAATATGACTTTGCCCCAGTCCTCAGCAGTCCATTCGCCATACTTTTTGCAGAAGATCAATCTGTTCCTGATGTTTTTTTGGAGAGAAGTGGCTTTTTTGCTGCCCTTCTTGACACCAGGCCATCTTCCAAAAGTCTTGGCCTCACTGTGCGTGCAGATGCGCTCACACCTGCCTGCTGCCATTCCTGAGCAAGCTCTGCACTGGTGGCACTCCGATCCCGCAGCTGAATCCTCTTTAGGAGACGATCCTGGCGCTTGCTAGACTTTCTTGGAAAACGGGGACCAAGTCCATATTTAAAATACTTAAATATGAACTTGGTCTCCGTTTTTGCAGCTCTAACAGCTTCCACTCTTCTTGGAAGGCTGTCCACAAGATTTTGTGTTTCCGTGGGAATTCGTGTCCATTCATTCTGTAGAGCATTTATGAGGTCAGGCACTGATGTTGGACTGGAGAAGGTCTGGCTCGCAATCTCACTTCCAGTTCATCCCAAAGACGCTTAATAGGGTTGAGATCAGGGCTCTGTGTTCGGTCCAGTCAAGTTCTACATCAAA
Source organism: Clarias fuscus (assembly GCA_030347435.1). Lineage (NCBI taxonomy): Eukaryota > Metazoa > Chordata > Actinopteri > Siluriformes > Clariidae > Clarias > Clarias fuscus. The sequence continues at coordinate 18,668,332 of CM059227.1, read as the reverse complement.
CCATGTCTTTGTAGTTGTTCCTTAGTGCACTCGGGCGAAGTCATGTTGGAACAGCAAAGGCCTTCACCAAACTGTTGCCACAAAGTTGCAAGAACAGCATTGTCCAAAATCCAAAATGTCTTGGTATGCTGAAGGATTAAGATCACTCTTCAATGGAGATAAGGGGCCTGATTGATTGAAACACCTCAATTCAATAATTGGCAGGTTTGTGTAAATACTTGGGTAAATATTTATGTCCATATAGTGTATAAAGAGCCAGAATGGCTCTGCATTTTTTAGGGCAGGGCTTGTAACATAATGCAAATGATAAAATAACCCCTCATGACCATACTAGCGTAACGATCTTACACAAGATATCTGTGGAATTATGTAGAGTCCCTAAAAGAAAAGGCTTCATTGAGCAGTCTTCTCTAGATGCTAAGTAGGATCCTATTATGGCTCTAGAACTCATAACCATATGCAAAAAGCCCTTTAGGATCAATTTCCCTAATATTTAGCTATATTATGTTACAGTAGTTTACTTAAGCCCCTTCATTATACTGGGGTCTAGCTCGCAAGCTAGCTATTCACCTGTTTAGCATTGTTCTGGCATCTTGATATTGCCATTGATGAGCAACCATATCATGCCTATAAGGTGCACTCAATCCATCCGTCCATCCATCCGCCTAGTAACCTCTGTAGTTCAGCTACAGTAGGGACTGTGGATGCCAATGGATGTTCAATGACCATTGTATTTATTCCCATTTGTAAGACCTTCAGTTAACATTCACATGAACATTCGGGCAATTTGGTAATGCCAATTAGCTTAGTTGGCATGTTTTTAAATTAAGGGAGGAAACCAGAGTACCTGGAGGGAACCCAATCAGAATAGGGGAGAACATAATGAGCAAACTGCATGGACACAGGAATCAAACCCTGGAGGTGCAAGGGGACAGTGCTAATAACTACGCCACCGTGTTGCCAATGATGTGCATTACAGTGTCTTATGACACTTTTTAAAATGTAATTTTTAATGAAAGGAGGCAGAAAAATTTATTAGCTGATATGTATTGTTTGGCTAGCTGGTCTTGCATTGCCTGGAATATTTAAATGTGGGTATTAAGGACAGACTTTATGTAAAGTAAGACTCTACATGAGGAAGACTACTTATGTATGATCTAAACCTCTGACACCATCATTGGCAGACCCTCGGACATACCTGAATACAAATGAAGCATGGATATTTTCCCACTTCGAGCCTTATTTCGGTACATGCTACAGGGATTAGCAAAAGTCTCTCGAAACGTTTCCCTGTAGTGTATTGAGGTGACAGCAAACCTGATGGAGAGAGAGAGTGAGAGAGAGAGAGAGAGCGTGTGTGAAAGAGATGGATGTTTTTTTTTTTTGTGGTAAGACGTATATCTGAAAAGCTTAAAGCTCAAAAGCTCAAAGCAAAGCTACGGTGCAGAACAACAACAACAACAAAAAAATGCATTAAATCCAACCTGACCCTATTTTAAAGATCTTTACTGTATATAGCCATTGAGGGTTCTTTTTCCACCATGTGAATGTGCATGTTGCAGAATAGCATAACATATTGTAAAATACACAGTTTCACATGAAATCACTTTGGCACGGTTACAGTACTGTTACAGTGTTTCACACTTCTTTATCAGGTAGGTATTATTCCATGATCGTCTTTACTGACGTACAACACACGGATCCCTGTTTTTATTTTAACCATGAACGACTGATGCTCAAAGATAAGTCACATGCATCCGAGGTGAATAATTGTCTCACACATCGTGAGGTGAATATGGGGCAAAGCTACATTAAGTGTGTGTGGGTGTGTGAGTGTGTGTATGAGAGAGAGCAAGAGAGACAGGGAGAGAGAGAGAGACAGGGAGAGAGAGAGAGAGAGCGATTATCAGACAGCAGGCGAGTCACACAGGAAACCAGTGGGCAGACAGTCTTGCATGCTGCTCCAGCTCTGGTTACAGAACTTCCTGTCGCTGGGTGAAGCGCTTCCTGTTCGTGCTCCACCTGACGAAAACGGATCTCGGGCCGAATTAGAGGCTTGTTAACGGATTGTGTTTCGTCTTTACGTGTATGAGTTTACTGAAAATCTAAACGTGTATTGATAAAGCGGTATGGATTCAGGCGTCAGAATGGAAAAGCAGCGAACGTGTACAGTAGTGGGATAACACTCATAGTGCAGAGTGCTGTGTTATGGAAAGAATATTATTTGGTAGTGTTTGTTGATGAATGACGGGGGTATTAGATGTACAGTCTATTGGTAGCTCAACAATTCAAATATTTTGGAGAAAACATACAAATGAACGAATTTAATATAATGTAAATGATTTAAAAATGCAAAATTAGAGCCTAAGGTCTCTTTTAATTAATTTTTTTTTTCTTGCACTTTTTGCTTTCTTAGTGTTGCCATATTGGATGCTCATTTTGCAGCAATCCACCCACCATTTCTCCAGGATTGGGGCTGGCACTGAGGCTGCTTTGCATCTCCAGAGTCTGGGTATCCCGCCCTCATCATTTCTTCAAATTAAATTAAATTAAATTAAATGATGGGCGGCACGGTGGTGTAGTGGTTAGCACTTCCAAATCCAGGGTCCAGGTTCGTTTCCCGGCCAGGCTCGATTCCCGTCTCTGTGTGCATGGAGTTTGCATGTTCTCCTCGTGCTTGGTGGGTTTCCACCGGGTACTCCGGTTTCCTCCCACAGTCCAAAGACATGCAGATTAGGCTGATTGGCGTTCCCAAACTGCCATGAGTGTGTGTGTGAGTGAGTGAGTATATATGCATGTGTCCTGCCATGGATTGGCACACTGTCCAGGGTGTACCCTGCCCTGTGCCCCAAGCATCCTGGGATAGACTCCAGGCCCCCCACGACCCTGAATACAGGATAAAGTGGTGTAGACGATGAGTGAGTGAGTAAATTAAATGTAGAAATAAAGTAGATTGATTAAAAAGAAATGGGAACAAGTGTTTTACTGCAACAGGCTTCAACGACTCTAAAGATAAAGTGTAAAAATTGGTTGTTTATGTAACAACCTCAGCAGCAACCTCATTTCCCCTCTCGTCTGTTCCAGCCACTCAGCATTCAACATCACCAGTGTACTAATCACCAGCCTGGTCATCTGTCATCATCATCTGCACCTATTTCTCACTGGTTCATGTCTGAAGTTAGATGTTTTTTTTTTGACTGATTTCTAGGTAAACAAATAAAAAGTATGTCTCTTTGGAAACAAAATATAATGAAATGAGAGGAGGATCAAGATCTTTGCACAATACTGTACATCTGAGCAGGTGCGGCTTAAGGGCCTCACTCAGGGGCCCAAGAGGCTGATGGTGCTGGAGTTTAAAACCATGACTAGTAGTAATGCTAGTACTAGTACTACTATATGCATAAAGTACTTGTGCAAAACTTGCAACTGGTGCTCAATCTTTTTTTAGTTTCTCCTCCAAAATTATTTTATGAGCAAAAAGGATCTGCCACACTTATATTCATTAAACACAAGATATTATTCCACATGCACTTTCTCAATCACTGTGTGCCTAAAAATATGTGCCTAAAAAAGTCTCCGCCCAAATACAGATCACAATCTAGTAGTAATGTGGGTGTGTCACTCTGGGCGATCATCCGGCACTGATCCGACAACGTGTTCAGCGACTGACTTGCGTCTCAATTCTTTATACCGTCCTAACGGTTTTTCCTACTGCAGTTGGTAGTGCTGTTTGACAAAAGTCCGAAATAATCCAATAATGTCATATATCTACAGTATATGTTTTATTCGTACACAATTGAAAGACAAACAGAATGAGCCCTGCAAGCACACTTACAGTATATCAGCTTCAAATAAGTGATAAAAAAGACCATCAAATATAATATAAAGCATTAAGAAGTTTTATGTATATCTTTATTAGAATTTAAAATCCTGGATATTATGATATTAAGGGTTTAAGATCAGAGATACATGCTACGTGAAGCACATGCATGAATATGAACATGGTTATGAATTCTCTTAGCCAGTGGCTGATCTGTAAATCATAGATAAGCAAAACAAGAAGAGGCAATGATTCATTCATTTTGTTTTCTCTGGCTCCGTATGCATTTCTACAATGGTATGTACTGTAATATAGTTTATTATGTTAAACTATAGTTCATACCATAATATACCATAGTGTTACTGTGGTACTTCAGACATTATTACTTTATACATGGTATGCTTTATATGAGGGTAGATACTGCGGAATTTCACAGAGTACCATGGTAGTACTGTGGTGTGTAACACCTCACGCTGGTACTTACTGGGTACCACAGTGACTCTAAAGTTCAACAATCATTGGAAATGGTACAGTAGATCTGTTAGACCCTGATGAACTGTGGTAGCCACTTTGGTATGCAATAAGTACCATTTATTCACCAAAGTATTAAAAATGATTGATAACCTTTGGAGGGTACCATAACAGGTGACATGGCACTGCAGAGGTTACTATATACAGTACAGATTCAATTATGGAACATTTCCCCGAGAAACCTTAAGAGAAACCTTGAGAGGACTCAAAAGTGAAACCATCCTCTACTGCAGGGCTTCACAAAGTCCTGGGTTCGAAACCCAGATCTAGAGGCTCAAATTGGGAATGCAATAATTGAATGTAATAAACTTTATGTTTCCTACTCATACATGTTATACTAATTACTGTCCCTGCCCGAGCTTAAGGCTAAACAGAATGGTTTCCCTTTTTGACAGTGGGCAAACGATTGGTGTTTAACGTCACAGAGTTCAACTGCCGGCTAACAGGAAGCATGGTCAAAACTAGCGATTTAGCTAACAGCTAACAGGCATTCATGTTCTACATCACGTCCCCTGCGTGGTGAGGGTGCCGCGATCCAAATGTGCAAAGAAAAGATCAGTGACTCCATCTAGTGACCACATCATTTTTGTGCCAACTGTGAACATGTCACTGTGCCATTTCCCAGACTAGGTGCATTTTGACGTTCACATGTCACGTCTTTTGCGCACTCGATATTGTTTTTAACTTTCAGAAATCAGCTTCACTCATCTCTCCTCCTGGATCAGCTGGTGAAATTCTTTGTGCTTTCCTCGTATTGAAGGCTGGGGTGCATCCAATCATTTTACTATTAGAGTGTCTTGTGTTGTCTTTTACTATTGCGTTGAGTTTGTTGCATTGAAACATACATTAAGCACTTTGCGTATTTAGATAGTTTAGGCAGGAACATCAGTCAAAGAAGATTTTTCTATTGTATTGTTATTTTTCTCCCCTAAAACCTCTGTAATGTGGATTTCCTATGATAACCCTAACCCTAACCCTAACCCTTGTGCCGCTGTACACATGATAAGCGGTTTAGAAAATGAATAAATGAACATGTGTACCTTTTTTAATGTTGAAAGTTGGAGCTGTTTGGTTCAGAAATACCAATTAGCAGCCAAACTATGCTGATTCTTTGGCACTAACTTAACTAAATGTATTTCTTTCTGACATGCATGTTGCTTTAAAGTTAGAGTTGCTTTGGTTTAAGAATCTGATTGTAATCAGAAAGTGGCATTTCTGCAGGGTGAATATGCATTTTGTCTGTAAATTCTAAGCATGTTTAAATAAAAGTCATTTGCTTATCAATCGATCGTTCCGACCCTCTGACCTCGAATAGAAATCTGATTTGGACTTTTGAATATTACATTTGAGAAACCCTGTTCTACTGGGTTTAACAGGACAATGTGCTGTAATTCTTTACTTTTACGAAATTATATGCTATGATGTCAGTCAGTACTAAGTGTGTTGTGCTGATTGTGATTGAAAGTACTGGAATGATCATGGGACAGACGGTATTTACATAACATAATTACCGAAGCAGCTCTTAAGTGTTTTTCAATTGGTCTTGAGGTGAGAGGATCCAATAAGAATATAAATGAACAAGCCTGTAATTTCAAATATGGCAAATCAGTAAGTTTAAAACTCTGATTAAACCTACTGTAGGTTTTTTTTTGGCTATCAAGCATAATGGAATAAAAAACAACCAGAAACAACTTTAATTTTTAGATCAGTCCTTACTGATACTTTTGCCTTAGAAGCTAAAATAATAATAATAATAATAATAATAATAATAATAATAATAATAATAATCTCAACAATTCATATAATGCCATTTTAGAAAATTTATCAGATGCAAAATTCTAATGAATCCCTAACAGAGATGTAAACTTGATTAAAGCTAATCTGATACTGTATAATCAGATAATCTATTTAGAGTGATATTTAAAAATACACTCCAGCGGTGCCGCCTCACAGCTCCAGGGTCCTATTGGGGATCCCAAGCTCGTGTTTCTGTTCGTTTAAGATTTCACATTTTCTGTATAGACTTCCTTCACATTCTCCAGTTTCTTCCCACCTTCCAAGCGTGACAGAGTGTAAATCAGGTACACCAAATTGCCCCTAGGTGTGAACTACATACTTGTGTAGACTGGCATCTCGTACAGGATATACAGTATTCCCATCTCACACCCAATATTTGTATAATATGCTCCAAATCCATGATGATCCTGATCAGGATTAAAGTGCTTGCTGAGAATGAATAAATGAATCTGATTACATTGAATGGAGGTTTAAAGTTCAATGCACCTGGATAAATTGATTCTCACTCAGGTTCCATTCTGGATAAAGATTACGTATAGTAGACGGCATGTCTTAGTGATTAGTACGTCGTCTTGCACCTCCTGAGTCCTGGTTGGCTTCTCACCTTGGGTCTGTGTGTATGGAGTTTGCATGTTCTCCTGTGCTTGATGGGTTTCCTTAAGGTACGGCGGTTTCCTCCCACAGTCTAAAGACATGCAGATTAGGCTAACTGTTGGTTCTGAAATTACCCATAGTGTGTGAATGTTGACTGGAGGTTCTACCACAGTTGTGCATAAATACATGTATGTGGCAGTGGATCAGTCAGAAGGTTGACTGATCAAGTCTGAGCTCCACCAGGTTGCTGCTGAGCAAGAAGCTAACCCTGTCTGCTTCAGGGGTCCTGTATAATGGCTGACCCAACTAACAAAAAACTGAACTATAGGAAGAATAAAGAATTTTACTGTGCAGTGATGATTATGTAAAAAATAAAAGGGACTTAGCCTCCAACTTGGTCCCTAGTTGAACTACAGAGTTTCCTAGATGGATGGATGGAAAGATTGGGCAAAGTAGTATACATCTATTTAAATAAAAGAAGGGTTTTGTCTGTACATTGGTCCGAGCTCACTCTTTCAATTATATTTTTACGTTTCATCCATAGGAGGACACGAAACTATTCTTAGAAAAAAAATTCCGTCTGTATATCTGTATGTCTTTCCAGCCAGATTGTGGAGGTGCAAGACGACTTTAAAATAAGATACCGATAAGCTACTTGCGCAATGTTAACAAACACCTGCACCAATAGATATTAATTAGAAAAGCTGAACTGAATATTTTTACTGGGATTAGTTTATAATTTCCCCTTTTTTTTCTGAAATAACAGCGCTGAAGTGGTACACGTGAATTCTAACGCGCTGGAGTCTTCATCTTTATCCGATCTACTTTTTCCAATTTCTCATCTTGTGATTCACTTTGGGATTGCCGAACAGGGAGTGTATTCGACTGATGATGAAAGAAGTACAACTTAGCGTAAACGAGGAGTAAGATACTCAAATTACATTTCATTTCTTCGTGTAAAAACAGGCAGACATGTACCTGACATAATGATCGCACTGATTACATTGAAGCTGATTTTTTTAGACGTAACCTTTTTACTCTTTCTACAAACTCTTTAGCTAGTGTAAAAAAAATAAATACATGAATAATTAAACCAGTTTGTCCTGCGGGTTTGAGAAGTATTAGTTGAAATTGTGACTTTGGCGCCATCTCGTGGTGGACTGAAACAGCGCAACGCTATTGATTTGGGAATCAGGGCGTGGTTTGCGTAACTCCATAGACGAAAGGCGCTCGTTTTATGATTGGGGGCGTGGTTTCCCGAGCGCCTAAATAGGAGGCGTGTTTTCCTGGCTGACTTTAACGCGCAGGGGCGTGGTTTCTTCTCAACCTCCTCATCATCACTCTGTCTGAAGTTTTTTAAAGCGGAACCTGCCATCCTCTCCTGCAGCTGCGCGCGCGCTCGCGTGTGTGTGTGTTTGAGCACTTTAACGGTGTTTTCAGGGTCACATGACGGGACAGGTGGAGTAAGAGATTACTGAGGATTCACACAAGAGAACTGAGGGAGAGACAGAGTACAGCTGTACACGCTGGTGCGGAATCAGGGAAGGTGCGTGTTGTTAAGGTGAGGCTGAAAAAAAATTAAAAAATACAGCATAGTTACATAGACGGGAAGCGGTTTGTTTCACTGCAGCGCGTAGAAATGAGACTTCGAATTCTTAAAGCGCAACTTTTTAAACCTCATTTAAAAAGCCTTTGTAGTCGAAACTAACAATATTTATGGTTATACATCAAACACTGGTGTAACAAAGTCGATTCCAGGTGAAAGAGGTTCGAAATAAACTTCAAACAAGTTCTAGAACTGGATACAATGTTCGACATCCCTGCAGATTGGTGGTCACGTGACGTGCACCAGCCATTGTAGTACTGTGGCCTTGAGCAATATCTTGTTTGTTTTTTGGGCTTGTTTGTTTGTTTTTAAGACCCTCAGAACCTAATAAAACATTTTCTAGATGTTGATCCAGGGGCTAATATTGTGGTGATGATCAACGCCCTGTGTACTGTGAAGCTCTTTGCAGGTTGTTTTTTTTAATTTCGTTTTTGCTTTGAAGCAGTTTGGTGATGGAGTGGAGAGAGCAGACCGCACTCGGGTGCGAGGAGGCATTCAGCGAGGCACAGCGATGGATGGAGGTACAACGGAGCACAACACGTCCAACACCATACAGAGATTTTTTTTTGCTTTAATTTTGTATTCATTTTTTTTTTTTACATCAGGATCCCTCTGATAAACATGTAGACTGGGAGATGCTCAGAAATAAAGCCGAGCTACCAGACTGTTTTTCTCAGAAATAGAAACAGGAACATGAAGGTCTTTTCGCTCACTTATTCACTTCCAGCATCGTGTCCATGGACACGGTGCATCTCGGGATCTCTGAGAGTGTGCCAGGTGTAAACCCTGAATTTGAACTGGGCAGTATTAAGAGTTTTCATGTTATGTTCATATCGGTCTGATGGGAAGCCAAGTGGGATTTTTCTTTTAACTTAACGTGATTTAGAGATCACTGGTTCCCATTCTCAAGTTCTTAAGTTAAGCTTTTTTCTCATACTGCACATTGAAAGACTTTAGTTGGGTCAGAGAGCCCATGATGTGTGACCCCATGAGCAGATAAGGTTAAGGGCCTTGCTCAGTGGCAATCTGGTGGACCTGGGGACTCAAACCCCTGACCTTCCGATCAGTAACCCAGTACCTTAACCCTTTGAGCTACAACTGCTCATTTTAATAGGCGTGGTCATGGGCGTGGTAAAATCTGGATTTGCACGAGAAAGGTCAGATTGGAATTCATGCTAATTATTTCCTGTGTATGTTTCTGAGCGGTATTGTGAGTATTCAGATTATGTTCAGCCTGAGGTGACCTAAATCTGATATTTTTTATCCATAACATGACTGTCTGAACCAACAAATCCGATGTTTCTCATTTTCATTTTCGAATTCTTAAGTTAACTGCACTACTGGGACTTGAACCACCGACCAGTAATTCAGTAACCTTAACCCTCTGAGCTTCCACTGCCCATTTTAATAGCTCTGGTCATATTTTCAGATATCGTGTGTGTGTGTGTGTGTGTGTGTGTGTGTGTGTGTGTATATATCTATAGATCTATCTATCGCAACTTTTTTACCCTCTGTGTGTTGTGTGCGCGTGTCGTGCTCTAACATCAGTCAGCACCGCTAGCGCAGGGATTTCATGGCAGTGCTGGTGCAGTAGCATAGCATCTAAAGTGAGTGCCTCAGATGCCTCAGACTAGCTTCATTAACAACCCCAGGCATATTTTTGCTACAAATCGCATCCAGAACCATGATGTATTTTAACACAGATGGTGCAAGAAAATGCGTATCGATATGCACATGCCGCGTCCGAGGATGGACGTGTCCATGTTAGTTAGTTGTAATTATGCATGTGAACTGTCATGATGCACGAATCCGATCTGACCAAAAATTGTGGATGTGAATGCAGCCTCACACATCGGGGTAACTACCTTCCACACGCCGCCACCTGGCATGATTTTGGGATACTGAGGGGAAACCCGGGGACACTCCAAACATACAGAAGTTTCAAACTCATGACTGAGCCCAAGACATGAACCCAGAACTATTCAGAATACCTATACAAGTTAGTTTTTTGGTTCAGTTGTGTTGGAACAGATGTAACTGCTCGTTCTCTCACCAGCCTAAACGTAAAAAAAAGAAGCGTGTTATGTAACTGAGAAACCACAGAGTGTGAACTCTTCCATCCTAAAGACTTCTTCATGGTTATAAACCTGTTCCTTGTTACAAAGACACTCTGACACTGGAGACTCATTCCATAAATGTTAAACCTCACGTTCTTCACAATGCGCACACACGCACATGTATTGTTTTATTATTCATATGTTGTTTTTAAATAAGACTGTTTGTGGTGTAAGAGTGTTTGCAGGATTATCAAATACTTAATATCTACTCTGACTTGCTAATATTCACAGACTGTACTGTAGAGCTGAAATGTGCAAGCGTCAGTTTGGTTTCCCCCCCCTTTCTAATCTGAGGTCTGATCAGATGCCTGTGGACGGACGCGCGCGCGCGCACACACACACACACACACACACATTCTCATGTGCTAATAATGGATTTGCTCTGCCTTCAAGTTCTCTTGTTTTGTTGTCTCTGATGCCTGAAATGAAATTCGTGCAGCTTCGTGCTTGAGTCATGCTTTTCCGTTTTAAACATCACAGACAGGGTTGCCAGGTTTTTTTTTTTTTTTGCACACTTGCATAATTTTGTGTTGGTGCAACAAGTGTATCCCAGATGTGCAGGTTTATTTTTTTTCTGTTAAGGTACATGATTCATGACAATGCGTGTTAAGTGCTATACAGACAGTATTGAATTGAACTGTTAATGAGACGTTGCTAAGGCTGGTTTTGTAGTCGGTACCTGCTGCTAATTACATAAAGGCATGTTGCAGGTGCTGCGATTCAGCGACGTGTGTAAACGTTCCTTATGCAAGGCTTGACGATGATGAGGATGCATGTCCTGTTTTCAGTGCTCGCACCTTTTAAGGTTGTTGAAGGTCCTCATGTGGTTTTTAGGTAAATTTAAAAATGGACAAACGTGGTTCAGGCTGTGGTTGTGTTGCTATGGTGAAACAAATCACTTCCTGTTTGAACACACCACGGTTTCCTTTTCTGTGCATGCAGCTCTTCTTTTAGGCACACACTCACTTGCATGCCACTCTACCACTTCTTAATGCCAGTCTATAACATGTCTCGGTCCCACCCCTGCTGACTGACCTGCTTCTGTTTGTTTGGAGTGCATTTCTCTTTAGATGACTTAGACTTTGTACCGGGGTGCTCACTCGCTTCCATCTGTTTCCTAGAAATTCTTGCTCTGGCCTTTTCACTTTCCTCTGTCTGAGCCGGACCCCCTGCTGCGTGTGATTATGTCGGCTATTGTCAGAGCGACATTCCATCCTCGCAAACAAGCTGATGAGGGAGCACATGCTGGCCAAGCACAAAAGCCTTCAGTAGGACCCCTAATTTCTTTTTGTTCACTAAAGCCCATGAGGCAGGAGGTCCGGTGCATGCGCTCTCTCACTCTCTCTCACACACACACTGGACTGTTCAAATGAAGGCTGATTGCTTTATTTATATGTTAATGTATAATATAATTTTCTGTAAATTGGGAGAGATCACAGCCCGTATTCACAAAGCTTCTCAGAATTCTCAGAGAGCTCCAATCTTAGCTTAAAGTCCTAGCTGGGAGTCCTAGACTAAGTGATTGAGGAAACGTCTCAGAGCAACTCTTAGTAACTTGACTTATTTATTAAAAAAATAACCTCTGACCTCTGTAAAGGTCTTAGTGTGCTCGTTGTGAAAATATAATATATGACAACAGACAGTGAAACCTTAATGTTTGTATATAAAGAAATTGTATAATCGTGACAACAGGCTACTTTATGCAAAGTTTCTGTATTGGCTAAATATCTTAAAGATAATTAAACAGCCAAATGTTGAAGATGTGTCTACTTTGTATTTTTGAAGCACCCGATTTCCACACAGTAGTTACTATATTTAAGTTCTTACATTTATTTTCCATATTGATTTTATTACATGAGATCTATTCCAGATTGATGGGAGAAAAATGGATCAGCTTTTACCAATTTACATGCTTGCAGAGCAGTCTGTTTTAAGTTGCACTTTTGGATGGTCTGTAACCAGCAATCCAAGGGAGATGGAAGGAAGTAAAACAACAAGAAAACCAAGAAGAGCAGTATTTACTTTTAGTGTTTGGAGACTTTCTTCTTGGTTCACTCGTCTATTTTGTCCTCTTCTATAAAAATTCGTAAGCCTCTTAAAAGTTCTCCTGTCTGCTCTTAAGTTTTAACTTAGGAGCTGCTTTTAGGGATAAGAAGTTTTGTGAATCATTTTTATCTTTAAGATTTAGTCCTAACTTTATGGAGAAATTCTAAAAATGTCATCATTCTAAGGATTTTTTTTAGAATTTCATCACTAGGAGCAACTTCTAGGCTTGAGAAGCTTTGTGAATACGGGCCCAGACGCGCAGCTTCCCTCTTTACCGTTACTAATAATTTCAATTAATATATATATATATATATATATATAATTATTAGAAACTGTGATGTTGAAGAGCTTGGAAATCTCTACTACATTGGGGAAAAACTGTAGAACAAACATATTTAACCCCTTCAAATATACCCCTAACTCGCTCCAAACTTGTCTCCATAGAGGAAGAACTGCATTTCACAGTGGAGAGGGTTCATCAGCAAAAAACCTCCCAGTCTGATCCGTTGTATCGAAATTGCAGAACATACCGGTTCAGACTGTACGTGGAGGATGTTGGTCGTCAAACCCTTTGGGAGTTATGAGTGTCGGTTCGGGATCTGACCAAAATCAAACCGGATTCTTAAACAGGAATCCATTCATTTTGCTCTTGGATACATTTCGGGTTACGTTCTCGGCGTGAGTCAGACGTGCAGCCGCGGGTGTTGCCGAGCCAAACCACGCCCCCCCTTGTATAGTCATTTCTCTCCACTTGTTAAAAACCAATGTTTCAGTTTAGCATCTTTTGATCATTTTGCAGAAGTGCTGAGTGAAATGAGATCTTTCTCTTCAAGGGGAACATGGTCAGTTCATCAATAAAATTGTCTAGTTTCGAAGCGTGACTTTTTTTTTCTTTTTTTTTTTGCCCAATGTTTAAAGTTCCTGAAGTCCTCACTACTGCATGTTGTTGATGTGCTGATTTTCCATTGTGGTCTTATTCCTGGTTAATTTTACGAGAAGTCTACTTGAGAACATTTGACTCCTCTTCGTAGTTCTAATTAATCCTCATTTACGTTTGGTTATTAACCCCGATAGTGCAAGGCAGAAAGAAACTCAAGACGTTTACTAAACGTGTCGAAAATGATCCTTTTTTACCCCCTAATTTAATTCAATTCAAATGTCAAGGTCAGATCTCGTACTCCGCAGTAACAGTAGATTGTAATGCGATGTTTAAAATGATTAGAGATGCTATTATTCCACATGTTTTTGTTCGGGGGTGTTTTAACTTTTTTACTCCGGTTGACTCTTTTTCTTTGCAGGAAGTGACCAAGAAGAGATTTGGGAGCAGTAACTTTAGATCTGCCCTGGAGAACGGAGTCCTGTTGTGCGAGTGAGTGCAGAGAAAAGCACTTTGGGGGGGGGGGGGGTGAGGGAGAGAATGTTGCAGACCTCATTCTGTTTTGAATAGAATGATGATGAACTGGGAACTGTTTGTTTAATCCGATCCTTTTTTCTTTCAGCCTGATTAACAAACTCAACCCCGGGATCATCAAGAGAGTGAACAGACTCTCGACCCCCATCGCTGGATTAGTGAGTGCCGTTTTGTCTCATGTACCTTTTTATAGAAGTTATCTTTTATGCAAGGTGTGTGTACAGGAGCAAAACCATCACTGTGATTGTCATAATCCATCTCAAATGGATATTGCTGAGCTTGCATTTAAAAGTATTCACTAATATACAGTAGATGTTCGCTGGGTTGGTGGTGTAGTGAGGTTAGCCAGCTTTCACAACTTTAATCTTGGTTTGATTCCCAACCTCTAAGACGGAAGTATAGGACATGAGACCCAATTCAAGCTTTCGAACGGTCCTGCTCTGTCGCTGGTATTGGTATACTGAACCCATGCTCGTGTTACTCTACAAGTTAATACTCTATTCATGGGCCGGTCATTATACTGGAAGTAAGAGCAGAAGAAATCTCCTGGCTGAAATGATCATGTTCATGGTGTTCGTGATGAGCTGAGCTGCTTTTACACACTTGTCGCTTTCCTCCCTGCAGGACAACGTGAACGTCTTCCTGAAGGCCTGTGGGAAACTCGGGCTGAACGACGCACAGCTCTTCCACCCCGGAGACTTGCAGGACGTGTCCACCCGCGTGACCGTCAGGTAATCGCCCCAAACGCGCTTAAAGAAGATTGCACAAACATTTGGAACTTTTTGTTAAGGCTGGGTAATGCAAGCAAAGTGGAACCTTATTGATTTAATGTCCACCGATCAGCCGTAATATTAAAACCCAAAGCATTGAGCGAGCCTAATATTGTGTGGGATCCCTGATGGCACCGGGGCCGTGACTCCACAAGACCTCTGAGGGTTTGCTGGGGACGTTGGTGGTGAACCCAGTTAAAGTTACAGATGTACTGATAAGGAAAGGGTGGGGCCTCCACGGGTCAGGCTCGTTCGTCCAGCACATTCCACGGATCGGATCGAGGTCTGAGGAATTTGGGGGTCGGATCAACAGCCTTGAACTCTGCGTGTCTATCTGGGTGTTCTGATGCCTCTCTATCGGAGCGAACGTGAACGTTTTCTATCAGTAAGCGCTGCTTTGGCTTTTCTATGGGATGAGACTGGGGTGTCCAGGATCTGTCACCAGGTGTATAATTGTTGATCAGTGTTCTTTAATTCATGGCTGATCGCTGTAAATAAATAAATAATGGTATTGTAAAAGTATTGGCACTTTCAGCGTACTGTAGAGTTTCTTTCATCTCAAAGATTTCTTTATAAGGTAGATCTTTAACTGATGACTATTAAATCAACACACAGTGACCAAAGAAAAAGCAAGTTTGTAGAATTTATTTATTTATTTATTTGTTTATTTTTACATTTTAAAAACTGAAACATTTTAATAAATTATCAGATCATAGATTTTTTTTAATTTGATATTTTTGAGTATTTTGCCAGCATGGTGACACATGGATGTATTTCTTTGGTCATTCAACACTATGTTAACTTGAGTAACATCACAGTGACCGTTTCACTCAGAAGGGTTTAAAGCTCTGAAGTCTGAGTCTTTAAACACGGTGTCCATGGTGAGTGTGTTTGGAATCTGCCTACGTGAGCGGTGTGAGGGAATGTTATCGCTTTACCCTCTGACCCGCGACCCGTCGTTAAACCGCTCAGGATAACTGATGCGCAACAATGGAGCGCCAGAAATGCGTGTTTACTTTAGACAAAACCCAGGAATGTATGTGGGATTTTTTTTTTTTTTCCGTATTATCAAGAATTTCATCATGTTTTCCAACACTCAGATTTCCTTATTCAAAACTGATGTACAATGGAAGTCTAAGAGCAAGTGTTGCGGCAAATCTTTAAATGGTTTACAATCAGAAATAAAAGGAAGGTTTGCCAATCATTAATTTACTCAGTTTTTTTTTTTTTTTTTTTTTTTTTAACCACCAGTTTAAATGTGGTTAAAAGCAATAAGGACCTCCAGTTCAAGTCCTGGTAGTTTCCAAGATCCACATATTATGACTAGAATTCATGGGAGTTTTTGCATAAAAATTCATTGAGTTTCCCATTGTAAGTTTAGATCTGTTTTCCAGTGTTGAGCTGAATTTTCATCTCGGTACTGTACATTACGTAAAGTGGGGATGGGAATCACCAGGGGCCGACCGATACAATATCACGATACACACACAGGTGCTGCGTCGGTTTATAGTGCGATTTTTGTAATTGTCACTTAAAAAAAAGGTTTTTTTTAAAACAATTTTCCCAATTAGATTTATTTATTTTATTTTTTTTGACTGTTAGAATTGTAAACAAACTTTGCAAATAATTTGCACCTACCACATGGGATGCTGTGCTGCTGCCAACATGTAAATAGTTTAGAGCGAACCACCTGTAGGATTATGGAGGAACAGTGACTACAAATGCAACGACGAAATGAACCAATCTTATAAAAAAATAAAAAAAGTGTATATGTATGTACTGTCTGTGTGTGTGTATATATATATATAATGTTCATTTGGTCTTTGCATTTGAAGTCGCCACACTGTCTGAAATGTACATGATTTTATTTATTTTTAAGTCAGTATGGTGATGCATGAATTGCCGCACAAATGAATCACTCGACTCCTCTCACTTCCTTTATTTCCAACGCAGTCGCGTAAGATTTAAAAAGTCTAAATGAATCAGTTGCTATTATTGACTCCTCGCTATATAATGATGAGGGAAATGCGGTTAACTGTGCAGCCCTTCCCCGCTGCTCCGTCTCCGACACCGTGACGTGGGCGAGTTCAGCGCACACTTGTTGGGTGGAAGCATGTCTTCCAAATTTAGCCTCGCGACCCCATGCCGTGCTGAAACTATAGAAGATCTATACATGTTGAGTGTCTATTTTCGTCCGACTTTCACCCACCTGCCCTCATTGCTGTTTAACTCCGTGTTGTTTACAGTGCTGTTAATGTTAGAAACAGCACTCCATAGACCACGTGTTTGGGTTCACGTGTAAAACGTGTGTCGAGTCAGTTGTTTTGATGGAATTTTAGCGATAACTGCAGGTCTCGGAGAAAAGCAGCTGCTCTAATCCTCCAGCTGACTGGTTTCACTTCTGTCCTTACAGGCATCAAGAGACCTCCAGGAGGCTGAAAAATGTAAGTCCAGTTTATTTGTGTGTATTTCTGATCTTTTACTTCTGGATGTCTCATGGCATGGGATCAGCACAAGAATTATTAGCACCCTGGGTCAAAATAAAAAAAGAAAGACGCTGTGGTTACTTGGCTCGAGGGGAAATCTCCCCTTGCAATAGTGTATTATGATCTATACATGTAATAAAATTGTAAAGTTGGCATCTGTACATTAAAGATATTCACGAAAAAATTATTTGATGGTAATAAAAAGATGAGTAATAGAACACACGGTTTTCGGAGTTCTGGGAAACTACTGAACGAATTTTAACAGCTTTTCACAGGTAAATTTGGCTGAGCTTGAGGAAGTCGGGCCACAGAAGGAGATCTGTACGTTTTTGGAATTTAAATGGAAAACACCCTTGGATCATGGAAAAAAAAAGTCGGCCTTGAAAAATCTCAAAATTCAACAGATGGCCCTGTAGTTTTTTTTTATGTTTTGTTTTTTTATTTTTAACATGCTTATAAGTGTGCAATTAAAGTCCACTCAAATTAAGCAGTGGCAGCATCTAGTTCTAAATAAATTCAATCTGTGTCAATGTGACAAAATTATTGGCACCCATGCTTAAGGTACTCGACTTCCCTTTTTAAAAGGGGCCTTCGGTACCTTCAGCTATACATTTCGTACGAAATTTAACCCGTTACGGAGGAGAGTTCTTAAAGTGAGATTCCCATAGGAAATAACGTAATTGCGGATAATCTGTTCCAGCCACCCATAAATATTAACAATGTTACAAATTTCCAACACTGTAATTTATATTTTTGTATTTAAAAACAATCAAGAATTTAGAAAAGACATATAAAATAGGAAATGGACAATAAAGCCTCACTTAACCTTAATTAACGATTCCTCTTGGCACCGGATGCTTTAAAAACAAAGTGGCTCTGTTTTCTCTTTGCTGCGCTTTTTGATAACATTGTTGGGACCCTTGGTTCAATGTCTTCACTAAATCTTGCACAAAATGCAAAAAAAAAAAAAAAACACCCAAATGTGTGAACTCTCGCCTGGCTTTTTCACTCGCGCAAGCAAGTTTTGATCGTCAACTGTAAGCACGCACGACCCGTTCGGACGCTTGTGTGCCAAAAAATGCTTTGCAAGTCGAGGCAAATTTCTTGTAAAAGTTTAGTTTCTAAGTTGAAAATGTGTTCGTATGCTGAGCTGCCGCCGTAATGTCTTGGCCTATAATGCTTAAGTGCTTAATCTCTCCGGATTCTCCCAGGTCCTAGATCCTCCCTTATAGATGCGTAACTCGTGGGCAATTTAATTGATTTCTGCAGTTTAATTGATCTTTTGTTGGTTGGTATCTGATTTTTGCTTCAGGATTAAAATGATTTAGGTCACCTTTAATAAATATTTAATGGTCTAAAATGATTAAAATCATAAAACATGCAACATCTTTTGAAATCATGTTTGGTGCATTGCTGCCACCTACTGGACTGGAGTGGGAGAAAGTAAAGTTTGCCCAGAAAACAAGATTATTACTTGATCACTTGGAATGATATTTAAACAATCACCAACACAAGTTATGCAGGGTTTGTGTTCATCTTCCTTTATTCTAGTAATACTTTTTAATACTTTAGTTTTATTACTTCAGAACATTAGCGCCATCAAATCGGCAGTCGGCTTGTACTGCACAGCTCTAGTCTTTATATAGGGTGCCAATAATTATGGTGCTGGCTGTATAAATCCCAGATATTTAATTTGAGTGTTGAGTAATGAGTGTTCTCATATCTACTTTTATGCAACACATTGTTAGTTTAGTTGTATATTCAGTTCAGATGAGGTGTTTATCTTGTTTATTCTATTGGTTTATTTGAACGTTTCACTCTGTAGAAAGCCGCCTTGTACGAACATTTTTAGTGTTTTTCATCCAGAGAGATCTTCTAGTCATTGAGCAGAGACAAAAGGTTTGCAGGAACACAAGAGCCATTCATACATTACTCAGAAACACACACACACACACACACACAGAGAGAGAATTCATTGCATGGTGTTGGAGAGGTAGAGACGGCACAGAGTTGTGTGGTGGAAAAGAGGAGGGATGCTTAGAAGAAAATGGAAGAAAGTAATCAAAGGTACTAGTGGGTAAGTTGTACAGTATTGCTCATTTTGGTCATGTGACCTGAACGATTGTTAGTTAAAGGAGGAGTTTAAATGAACAGAACAGGTAGGCTGTTGTTGTTATTATACATAAATCTCCCCAAAATATGATTAATAAAAGTGAAGGTGTGGTGTAATTTGTTTTAGCAGCTTAATTAGTAATACAAATGCACACATTCACACATGTAACATGGCACATCTTGGCTGATCAATTTTTATTTATTTATTTATTTTGAAAACTCTCTACATTAGTACTTTACCTGCGAGTGTATTTAAAAAGTAGAAAGGGTGGGAGTACTTTCTTTTTACATAAGAGAACAATGTAGTGTTTTAACCAGAAATAATTCATTGTGTCTGTGCTCTGTCTCTCTCTCTCTCTCTCTATCTGTGTTCATTGTCAGGTTCTGATCACTATATACTGGCTGGGAAGGAAGGCTCAGGCCGACCCATCCTACACCGGACCGCAGCTCAACTTTAAAGCTTTCGAAGGTTTGCTGGGCGTCGCCTTGTCCAAAGTGAGTCAGAGCCAGAGACCAATATCACCAGTCAGCTGCTGAAAAGAAAAATGATCAATCACTGAGAAATTTCAGGAACAGGTTTTTTGGAGTGTGTGTGTGTGTGTGTGTGTGTGTGTGTGTGTGTGTGTGTGTGTGTGTGTGTGTGTGTGTGTGTGTGTGTGTGTGTGTGTGTGTGTGTGTGTGTGTGTGTGTGTGTGTGTGTGTGTGTGTGTGTGTGTGTAATGCAAATAACGGAAACTATGCATTTATAAATACAGTCCCCTACATACGAAAACGTTCTATTCCGAGAGCTCGTTCGTAAGTCCAGTTTGTTTGTAAGTCCAACAAACATTGTCTAGTTACTAGGATACTAACGCAACTGGCTGTTCACAGTACATTTGTTCTTTCAGAATCGTTCCGATGGTTGAACGATTCATGTGAGTGATTTCGGCGAGTGATCTTTTCACTTTTGTGTCCATCGTTCTTGACTGGCGCAGTAGCAGCTTAAAAAAAAAAAAAAAAAAAAAAACAGGCGATTGTGTGTGTGTACCTCACTTGAAGAGGATGCACGCACGCATCAATGTACACCAGACACGTTATCTTGCAACTAAACTAAACATGCACAAATATATATGTTCTTTTACAATTTGTAACCTTTAAGGGGACTTGCTGTATACTGTAGGCCATCGCTTGTGTATCAGCGAAATTGCAGTATGTGTAAGGATTGTTCGTTTGCTTACTGATCTCGTCTGTATGCCCTCCCAGTTTTCTAGTTAAATTTTGGGTTACAAAGACCTTTTAAGGTCCTTCTCCTTTTTCTCTCGCTGGTCCGTAGGCTCTAGAGGAGGCGTTATGCTCCAGGTCCAGCGTGAGGGACAGCGGCTTCTCAGAGACCTGGTACTCTGAGAGGGAGGCGCCAAGCTACAGGAGGGAGGATTCAGTGGAGAGCCTGGACTCGGTGGAGTCGCGCACACTGAGTGCAGCGTCGGATTGTACCTTAATAGCAGGCAGTGAAGGTAGGAGTCCTAATGAGGAATTCGCTTTATGTGCAAGTAGTTAAATTGAAACTCTGAATTGTTTAATATGCTAATCATCCTTGTGCCGTCTGATGATGTGCTAATAATGTTGCTAATATAGAAAACGTTTAAAGGTTTGGTTAATGATGTGTTCTTGGCACGTTCTCGATCGGGTCCGATGTTCGGTTTACTGCTGCCAGAGTTTTAATCAAAAGCATATCTGGTGGGGCTTTTTTGGGTTTTATTTGAAGACAGATGGATATTAAAACTACAAACACATTCTGACGATCTGCACAATGATTTCAAGACGTTTTTCTAGTTGAGAGAAATCAGTTGCTTGTGTTGAGCTGAAAGTAATCCCACCTGCCAATAACGACAGCAGATTGAATAGTGCATTATGACCACGTCGATGCCAAGATTATGCATCATGAGATTATGGAGATGTACCATCAGTATGATGAGACCATAATCCACCAGAGAAAGCAGAAACTTTATAAGCCCATGTTTACTTTCCTTCCATTATGTCGGGATTGTCAAGTGCATGGTAATGAAAGTTTGTCACATTGCATTCATACTTTCTCAGCACTCATGTAAGTGTGACCTACTGGACCATTCCTCACCACTGAGGTAATACAGGCGTGTGTTTGTGTGTGAGGAGCTTGGACATCCTACAAGGTGCAATCGACTGTAGTAGTTTTACTTTTTCTGGTTCTTCTCCCCTCACTTTTGATCTTTTCCTCTCTTTCAGCATTTGGGAGTGACGCAGAGGCAGAGCACTGCTTTAGGATGACTGAAACTCTGTCTGGACCCGGGAGAGAGGGACGAACCCTCCCGGCCGTCCTAAGGAGGAAAAGATCCGAGCAGCATGAAGGTGGCAGGGGTCACGTCAGTCCTCTTCACAGGTACATCCTACATTTCATTCCTGCTTAGGAGTTCAGATTTTCTAAAAATGTCGCGAGGAATCGCGGACTGGAATCTCATCCAGTCTGGGAAGGATTTGGATCATTCGTACAACCCGAACAGTCTTTCTTACATTAGACACCGTTTTTCTTTCAAGTCTTGAGTCTGATTTCCTCACCGTCTGTTGGTTGTAGTGAAAATGAGAGGGGCTTAGTCAGTCCCCGCCTTGACCTTCCTCCCGTTTCTGCTTTCCACCAATGGGCGCACGAATACCAGAGCGACTCCGAGTCCGACTCTGACCGGCCCGAACCGGACCTCGTCCAGGACGACCTCGCGAGCCGTCGATTCCGTTCAACAAACCAGACTGCACCTGCGAACTTCGCCGTTCCTCTGAACCCCGGAGTCATGAGACCGTTTCCCGCCGTGACCCCGAGTGCAAGAAGGTCATGGGTCACGATGTCCGATGCCTCTCGGTTGGCTTCTGTTCCTCGTCAGTTCTCCAGCCAGAGGTTAGAGTTTGGAGTGACTTGAAGTGGCATGACGTCTTAACATTGCCGTGGCTTGCTAACACCCGTGCGTGGCTGCTTGATTACCTCCTCATCGTGAGAGGAGTTGTTTTGGTTGACTTTAAATGCAGTGGATTTATTATTTATTTACTTTTTTTTTTTACTAATCTGCATCGCATGGTTGATGTGAGCCGGCAGAGTTAATCTTGTTAATCAGTGTTAATTCTGCTTTTTTACTTGCCAACACTTCCGTTTTTAACCAGTTCCAAAATCGTGCAAGATTTGCACAACCATCTGCAAGATGAATCATTTTTTTCACATGCATGTGGAAGCATATTCCAGACTTGCTGCTTTCTTAAACGCGATATTCACGTCAGCATGCCCGACCTGGAAAAGTCCGCTCTGCCGGACGAGCTTCTCCTCCAGGCTTGGAACGAAGACTCGAGCGAGTCGGACGAGGGCCGAGGCAGCGCCGACCCTGTTCAAGACGACCTCTACACCCGCAGGGTGCTTCAGGCCACTCATCAGACCTCCGTCAACACGGATTCAGACAGGTTTCTGCCCAGGTACTGGACTCCTCAGGAGGACGCCCATGTGGGGAGGATCAGACAGGGGTCACAGCGCAGACCCTGGTACAAGAAGATGCAGGGCTTCAGGTTGGTCTGACGGTAGTGGAATGATTTTAGTCATTAAGTTGTCTCTTGGCTTAAATCTACTCTTTCGCTTAGGAGTCAGTAAATGATTTATCCTCCTCCTCTGATTTCTTTCTCTCTCTCTCTTCCTCTCTCCTCCGGCGTCCTCATGTTTAGTCAAAAGCCGTCTGGCTCATCCGAGGAGGACTCGGACTTTGATGTCACACCCTGGTTGGGAGCTTCTGCTTGCACCTCCACACCAACATCCAGATCCCAACAAATGTTTTAAGATGGAAGTATAACCTTCCATCACGATTGTCCTCCTTTCGTCATGCCAAAGGCTTGGATTTCTTCAACAACTGCTACGTGAGCCAGACTCGAGCATATTGTTGGATTTGACGGCACCTGATTTGGGAACCAGTGACGTATTTAAACCATATACAATAGAGCTAAAGCTGGTTTAGAGCTCATACCAAAACTGAACGTGTTGAACGTAAAGACTTTCTTCTGTTCTGGAGGATGTTTTGTTTTTATTTTATTTGGCTTCACTTGAACTGAACAGACTGCAAATCGCTAGTGTTTTTCTTTTGGGCCCAGACACCTGATGTTAACGTTTTGTCTTGATGGGTGTGGTCTCTTTCTGAAATCTTTACAGATCATTATGGCTGACTCGATTGTATTTAAAAGAATAAAAATGATTCATATCGTATGCTATGGATTTTCAGACTAATCACCCCCCCCCCCCCCCCCATCCCCTCAAAACCAACTTCAAAAAAAATGTTTCACTTGTCGACCAGAAGAGGGCGCACTTCTAAAAGCCACAGTCCTATTGCTACCTTTGTATGGTTTAATATAAGCATATATGTTGATTGTACAAGTTATTGTCTGTTACTAATTTAACTGTAAAATTTTAAAATATGTGCAATATGTTGCAACAGCTTTAGTCGATGTATTTATTTTTACAGTGAAGATGCACCAAAATGGTGCCCTGAAAAAGATCCCAAAGGAGGAGGAATGCTTGCTTTGACTCATGTCAAGTTTAAAAAAAAAAAAAAGCTGATCACAGCGATTGGAGCCACTTTGCACGTGTCCGTTTTTAAAATCCTGATTAAGTTCTTTCAGCATGTAAGCACGCATCTCATCAGATCAGCATCCGCGTAAGCGGTTCAGCTGGAATCTCTGATCAGAATCATTCTAGTCGGGTTGAAGGAATATTGTCCATGTGAATGTAAATACTGTGTAGATGTAATGGTTAGTGTGTTTATGGCTGTAGTATTTAATTAATAAAGGGTTTTACGTTGAAGTTCAGTTATCTTTGCTTGAGTAAATTCTCACACGCACCGCTGCATCTTTGTATCAAACTCTGACGTGCTTAGGAGTTGATGTAATGCGCACTGGTGTGGAATGAAAAGTGTTTGAGATGGACTGGGTTTGCTTCCAATTAAACCCGAGTCGGCTCAAATACGCCAAGTTAAAAAGCGAGCAAATGATTGGATTTTTGCTTTAAGATTAAAGAAAAATAAATAAATAAATAACTAAATAATAATCATGCAAAATTGTAAAGATTTAGTCATTTGTGTGTCGCTTGCCTGCAAAGCTTAGGCGACACCTGCTGTCGGTCGTCTCATGTTTTGTCTTCTGTCCGCGACAACATCCATGGGAATTTGGTCAAACCTTTACAGAACCTTTATTAGAAAGCATAGATTTGTGCGCTAGCTATTCATTTTTGTACAGAATTTAAGAAATGTAGTGTATTCAGTGGCCAGACGACACGCGTCTCTTAGACGTCCAGTTGAGTCT
Organism: Clarias fuscus; assembly: GCA_030347435.1. Lineage (NCBI taxonomy): Eukaryota > Metazoa > Chordata > Actinopteri > Siluriformes > Clariidae > Clarias > Clarias fuscus. The sequence continues at coordinate 18,643,711 of CM059227.1, read as the reverse complement.
CCAATGTGTGTACTAAAGTTTTCGTTTATTTATTTAATTAAAAATAAATAAATAAATAAAAGGAAAAGAAAGACAAGTCCATCAGAGCAACGCTAACCATGTGTAAGATGTCACATTATGGGAAACGGGTTTCTTCAGAGTCTGTCACGCTGCCCTGTGATGGCACATGAGGAGCAGTTCGAAAAATTTCAACTGTAAAGTAAATACACACTTGATCACATGTTCACGTTAATGCTTAAAAAAAAAGAGGGGATCTTTGTACAATTTGTAGGTGCTAACTTTTTTTTTTCTTCCTTTTTCTCTTAATGCACATAATTGGTTTATCTTGTATATTTGCTGCTTAAGGAAAAGTCATAGCTCTAAAACGACTTCTCTATACAAAACTATACAAATGATTGGTTTGTCATTATCTTCATTTCCTTAGAGCACCCATGGGACGTTCCCCTAGGGTCGGGTGAGTTCCATCTCTTCTGTTTGTGCTTCGGCTTTGTCCGTGCTGATCAGCGCTGCTGTATAGTTGGGTTGGTCACGTCTGATGTCTGTCTGCTTGCCGGTTTGAGGTCGGCTTCAAACCGTGTTGCCGCTCCGTCTGTGTGTCCCGCCATTGCGTTCACACTGTAGTGTTTATATTAAAATCTTAACCTGAATCTCGAACCTGTTCTGCTTCAGTGTCTGCTTATGTTATAGTCTAGCATCCGTCTGTATGTTGGTCTGTGTAGCTGCTTATGTCTTAGCAGTTTGGACACGGAGGTTTGGACGCGCCTTTAATTCGGTGTGTAGTTTGATTTCGTTTTCCACATTCCAGAACAATCCTGGAGATTTCAAAACCATGGAATAACGCATGGGATTATGTCGCGACAATGACAGTCAGTTGTTATTTTGGGACATGATCAGATGTTCTGGAGCAGTGTTGTGTGTCGAGGGCGTTCGTAAAACCCATCAAGCTCCATGATGAAACTGTCTCTCAGGAAGACCTTCCCAGGAAAGCAAGACCAAAACTTGGCTCTGCTGCAGAGGAGAGGATCACCAGCCTCAGAAATCACCAGTTAACAACCAGCACCTCAGATTAGAGCCGTTATGAAGGATTTACAGGTCATAAGTACTGTAGCAGATACATTTCAGTATCACCTGTATCACCAGCATCGTTTTACAGTGTAGGAAAAAAAAAAACAAATCTGGTGAAGTAGAAGGGGTGTCCAAACTTTTGACTGTGACTGTCTAAGCTTTAAATATAAGGATTTAGATCAAGGATGTTTAATTTGGCTGGAAGAGAAAATTTAACATTTTAACACTTTTTTATAAATATAAACACACACATAAATAATGTGCTGTAGGAACTCTGCGTTTTAAGCAAATGCTGGAAAGTGTTCAGAGGTTATAGATTGTAATAGAACTTCTCTTAACCCGACAGGAGCAAGTCCATGAGCGACATCACCCTGGAGCCCGTAGCGCAGACGTCTGAAAGCACCTCCGTCGTTCCAGTGAAGAGTCGCGGCAGCGACGCCGCACCCGTGTCCCTGCGGCAGGAACGGATCCGGCGGTATCAGGCCCGCGTGAGGGAGAGCGAGAGCAAGTGGCAGGAGGTGAGCGCGGCGTTCATGGCCGTTATAAAGCACCAAGGGTGAAGGCTTTTAAAAACGAGAAAAAAAAAAGAAACCTGCCAAGGAGGAAGGCAAAGAATTCAAACTGCGTGATGAATTTGATTTAATGCAGGCCACTCCCAGTGCTGAAGAAATCCTACGAGTGCATACAGATTTAACCCGTTCCACAGTTCTTAGTTTTGTGAAACGCATTTTCCCATCGGAAATATCAATTCAGATCATTTGTTTCATCCACCCAAAATATTACCCAAATTTCCAACACTATGATCATATATTTTTTTGCATAAACAAGCAGTTAAAACCTTTTAGAAAAGTGAAAATTGAATCTCGCTTTCCTTTTAGCACCGTCTGCTAATCGTGATGCTACATCGTCACTAAATCTAAAAAAGAAGAAAAAATGTGCAAAAACTTGGCTTTGCTTCACCGAGAATCCTGCTTTTGTGCATCGCTGCCTCGCATTAATATTTAATTCCCTCCAGCTGCTCTGTCGTGTTGCATCACTGCCCCCGTGACTCAAGTCGGGAATGTTAATATTGCTGCTGTAACGCCTCCAGGACCTGAACAAGTGGAAGACTCGAAGGCAGAGTCTGACCTCTGACCTTTACCAGAAGAAAGAGGAGCGAGAACTCGAGCCGAGTCCCAGTGGAACTGTGCAACCTGGAGAGGAGCAGCAGCGAAGGTACAGTAGATCAAAACTTGTGTAACCTCGTGTAATTATTAGCAGCACTACATTATTCACTTTTTATTTGTTTCGAAACGTTACACGCTCCACCTTGTATAATGCACGTTGTGCCGTTTGCAGTTCCTATAGGAGGAGCCTACAGAGGGAGGAGTCTGATTCGGCTCCAGATGAGACTTTCGTCCGTCCTCCCCCGACCTCCGTGAGCTCGACTGACCCCGCTCCTGACCACAGAGACGATCCCCGTGCTCACGGTGCGATGGAAGCCAGTCATCGCACCACCCCTGATCACGCGCACATCTCCTCTCCCTCCCTGCCGGCCTCGGACACGGACCCGGACCCGGCTGCAGCGCCCGTCCAGCGTGCCAAGTCTGTAGAGGGTGCGTTTTCGGGTTCGCCGCAGATGTCCGCCGCGCTGCCCAGAGGGTTCCGCAGGTCGGAGGGGACTTCGCGGCTCTCCGCAGGCGTCACGCCGAGACCGTTCCGCTCCAAGGTCTCCAGGAAGTCCAGTCATGCTCGATTCTACTCGGTGAGCGCATTCAGGCCTTGTGTAATCGTTCTGTTAATAATGTTTTTTTTTTTTTTTTTTTATAGATGGAGCTTGTCTGTCTGAAACACAAAGCACTTGTTGTGTGTGCACGTTTTCTGTGTGGGCGTGTGGCTTTGTTTGTCCATCTGTGTACTGTGATGTGTGTGAAGTTTAGTGTTACTCGTCTCGCTACGATCTTTTTGCAGCCCCTATAAATAATGAAGCATGTGGCTGCCGCGCCACTTAATGCTCCTGATAGATAGCGAAACCCAAGCTTTAGAAATAACTGCCTGGGTGAAATGGGGCACTGGGATGAAAGTGACCTATTTCAACCAGGCAATTTATTATTATTTTTTTTGCTTTTGTGTGTGCCGAAAAAAAAAGGCAAAGATTATTTAATAAACCACAATAAAACATTAAATTAATGATGTGTGTGTATATATATATATATATATATTTTTTTTTTTTCCGCTCAATCTTTGTCCATCTTGAACCTTTTCCAGATGGACGATTCCTCTAACGGGCAACAAGACGAGCACCAGCGTCCTGCTCCTTTCCCCCACCAAGGCGTCGACCCCCTTCCTGATTACAAAGACGACGCCCGCGCTAGTACACGTTCAGCCGTCCAGTGGAGGAAGGCGGAAGATGAAGAGCGGGGACACCGGGTAGACTCGGCTCCCAGCATTCACTCCTTCATCTCCGCTAGTGTCCTGATGCCGGACAGAGTCGTGCGCGCGAGCGAGGAGGACAAGGTGCACACGACGAGTCTTTCCTTCACTCACATAATTACCATAATCAGCATCATTTTATTAATCATTCATCAGAGAATTAATCTGTCGCTCTGTTGTTGTGAGCCCACTTTAACACGCGTACTGTCCAGGCATGCATGTTTACTGTGTGTGTGTGTAATGTTATACAGCAGGCCGGGATTCGAGTGAAAAAAAAGGGCCAGTTTCTCAGGTTTCCCTACAGGATGCGATCACATGCCTCAGGTAACGTTTCCCCCTCGTCCCTCTGTCTCCCCATCAGGTGGATCACCGTGACATGCGAGTCAGTCTGAATCAGACGCCCAACGGCGCCGCCGACTTCGGCTTCCAGGCTCGGTGGGACTCGACCGGCGCTCGCGTCAAATCCGTCCAGCCAGGTAAGAAGCGTGAATGTGGGATATTGAAACCATTTCGATTTGTTTGTTCGCAGCGTGCAGTCCTGTATAGCTCGGGTTTTATTGTAATGTCAGTTAGACTCAAAAGTAGACGAAATCGGGCACAACAATACGGAGAAGGTTCTATACGAGAATAGTGCATTATTACATGTTATTAAATGTCGTACCATCGCAGCGTCTCTTCCACAGCGAGACGTTTGTTTGTTTGTTTGTTTTTTTTTGTTTTGTTTTTGTTTGTTGGAATGTGATGGACTTTAAATGCAGCAGGTTAATTAATTGCTTAACCGGTGTGCGGTATTGGATGCTCCGTGCACAGTGTTCCGGTTTCCCTCCGTCCTTCTGCAGGATCTCTCTACAAAACGACCTTGAACATCGCTCTGTGTGCGTGCGTGCGTGCGCGAGTGATCTTTCGTGCATGAATGATTGATGGCGAACAGTGAAGGTGTTGCTTACTGTGCAGCAGTCTGATTAGTTTGACGTGCTGTCGTACCCGGGGGCGATCCCTCTCCGTCCATCCCCCCGTGTTCATTAACCTCCTAGCGGTAGAACTGCTACTCGTGTCTGAGTAAGCACATTTCACTGTTGGGATAGGTCTAAATGTTATCCTTTACGTATATCCAGTACAGCGCTCGGTAAACGTCTAGGGCCTCGCATCATTTCTCTATATGTTGCTAAAAAGTCCGACAACGGGTGCCGCGATTTCTCGCGCGATGTCCAAACATTCCAACAAGACGTCGTCAATATGTTAAGTATGGCTCTCCGTTATTTAACGCTTTCTTGTCATTTCTGACCAGACCAGTTGAAAAATGTTGCGCCAGTTTGTGTGATTTAGCTGTGATCGGCTCCGGTCCCTCAGGCAGCCCGGCTCAGCTGTGCCACCTGCAGGCGGGCGATGAGATCGTGGCTCTGGGTGGAAGGCGAGTGGCCGAAATGAGCTACGAACAGTGGAAGGCTAATATGGACGCCGCGCTCCGCGAGGGCAAGCTGCTGATGGACATCCGGCGCCTCAGCCTTAACGGTAACCATCATTCGTTTTGTGTCCAGAGTTCTAAATAAATTGAAGAATTTTGTAGCAGAGTGAAAATCACACCAGGGAAACGAAATGCACAAACTGGTAATGCTTTACATCAGTGTAGTCTAACGCGTTAGTTCCACCATTCAAGTATTGTTACTGTTACTTTTAACTCGGTTACTTTTTCAAAAATGTATTCCGAGAGCCAGACAGCAGTCATACAAGCCCCGCCCCCCTGATAACCCCCCGTTATTCCTGCTGTTAAACCCCTATCTCACCTATGCGGTTTGACCATGTGAGGACAGACGCGCGGAAAGATGGAAACCTAATCACAGCACCGAAACTCACGGTGAATCATGATGAACCGCACTTACGGCCACCGCGCGAAACCATGTAGGTGAGATAGGGGTATTAGTAGTTAACAGATTCTGGGCCAAACTTCACTGAGTGATGAAGGTAGAATAATTATAAAGGTCTTGACTAAAACAACATGCACGAGGAAGCACAAAGGAGTTTTTATTGTCTGCAATGGAGAAGTACTCGAACTAGTTACTTTTATCAGAAAATAACACTGTAATGTAACTGATTACGTTTTAAAGACAGTAATTTTGTAATGTAATTGGTTACTTTAAAAAGCAACGTCCCCCAACACTGGAGCCATAGTCACGTGACTAGGAATGTCTTTCGGGAATATTTTTGAAAAGTTAGATTATATACAGTACAGTACATTGGTCAGCCGAAGCGTTATGACCACTGATGGATGAACTGAGCGACATTATCAAGGTTACATCAGAAAACCCTCAGATCAGATCAGATCCCTCAGAAAAGTCGATGCAGCAAGAATTGCTGCAAAAAGTCGATGCTGGTCACAATGGAAATCCACCAGAACTCCCAGATCCTTCGGGTCAGAGCCCATTGGTGGTGGTCTGGTCATGAAGGGAAATGGACCAGAACGCCATACATGGGGCCCAGGAGGCAAAGAGTCCCAGCTTTCTGATCACAATCCTGGACAAACATGAATGGACTGAACTGGACAAACAAGTCTGATCTGCTACCAGCATTCTGTAGGCGCTGTAGACCCATGCCATTTATTCTAATGGTTTAAAACTTATGGCTGACCGATATGCATGCATACTTTTTTTGGGGGGGATAATAAGCATGCAGCAAAGTTTAAATGTTTTTAGTCTGGATTAGAGAACCTAAGGCCATACAGGTTTGTCCATGTTGCTTCCTTGTGAGTCTGTTTGTTTAGTCTAGTAACATCTAGTGTACAACAGGTCTTTTTTTTTTTTTCAGTGTTTTTCAATTATGTTGGTCACTTTGCATTCAGACTCCTGTTTAAATACTAAGAACAGTCTGAGCAGTGTTTAAATGTCTAACGTGTGTGTAGGTCATCCAGATGACGATGCTTGCAGCAGTCCCGTGGAGAACAAGACCAAAGCGCAGATCAACGGCCATCATGGTAATGTGAGTACATCGTTAAGCTCAGGAGAGACTTGTCGCAGTTTGTCAGCACGATGTTACTGTTTAGATGTCAGGATGATTTTGTAAAGGCATACTACTAACAGATTTTCGATGCATCCGTGGTTTCTCGTCTTGATGCTGACTGTAGGGTTTGCCAGCAAAAACGACGAGCAGAAGCTTCAGTCACAACCCAGTTCTGACAAAAAACAAAGGTGAGCCATGGATTTGGGGTTAATCTGGTTTTCGGTGCAAATGGTTTTTAATGTTTTTTTTTTTTTTTTTTTTTTAGTTTAATTTTTTTAAATAACCCTCCCCAACTCTTCTCTTTCCAGCTGTAGAAAACGAACACGTAATAACGCAAAACCAAAACAGGAGATTAGAGTTTTTTACGCAGAAAGGTAAACGCAGGCTTTCAGCTGCTTCCCAGGCTTTGCTTTTTAACATAACAGAGGAACGTCTCACCGACAGGGTTGTTATTTATACTGTGTATGTGACTCAGGTTCCTCTGGTTCCACGGTCGACTCGTCCGTCTACCTTTGTGGTAAACGTCTGCTGTGTCTTTGCCTCCGTGTGCTCGTTCTCAAACCCTGAAGTTACAGTACAGAGGGTTCTCGGGGCGTGGCCTTTTAAAGAAATACTCCCGTTTTTTTTTTTTTTTTTTTGTCTGTACTGTATGTAGCATTGGATGAATTTGGCAGACATGGTCATGTTTAGCTCTACCGAGACATAATTTTGTTAGAAAGATAACTTGTTATCGATGTCATTAAACATTTCTATGTAGAACTTTTTCCTCCTCAATTTAATCCAACTCCCAACCGCGCTCCCACGTCAAGGCTGCATCCACCAATCAGGGACGGCGAAGGACGGCACGCGTTTCCTTCGAGCCATAATAGACGCAGCATATTTTTAAACCACGCACCATTGGAAGCGGCGTACCACACTCGCAGGATGCTATCCGCTCCCTTTGCTCGCGTGAGCTCACGAACACCCGTGATTGGCCGTTGAACCGCGATTGATGCAATGGTGCCAAATCCCTTCCATTGTCCACCATACCCCCCCCCCCCCCCCTCTCTGGCAGAGCTTGCAGAGCTTGGCCAATCAGCTCTCTAGGCGCCCGGCTGCGGGAGGCTACAGCATCATTCAGATGGAAATACTGTAAACTTGGTTGTTTCATAGAGTAGATTAGACTTTGGTACATTTTCTGAACTTTCCATGTCGAGTGGAGTATTTCTTTAATCTGTCGCTGCATGGCTGTGAAATGTAATCCTGCTGTGCAGCATGCAAAGCTACAAGTGCATCGTATTAATGTTAAATCATATGTTAATTGTTCCTTCTTTTTTTTGTCTGCATGTCCTTCATTAACTTCACCTCAGGAGGCTCAGAGTCGCCGATACCAGATGTGAGTCCTCACTGGTTATTTGCAGGTTTGATCATCAAGAAGTATTAAACAGGAGGTGTGATCCTCCTAATTCTTCTGGGATTTGTGCAATTTTTTTTTTTTTTTTTTTTTTTTTCAGCTGCAGGTTCCCTCTATCGGTGCGTCGTCCACACGCTGGTCCTGGAACGCCGAGGAGGAAAGGAGGAGACAGGAGAAATGGCAGCTAGAGCAGGAACAACATCTGCAGGTAGTGAACTGTAGGAGGAGGAGGGACGGATAGTGCGTTTGTTACACTCGAGTGCGAATTACTGTGATGTTGAAGTAACTTGGAGAAAAACAAGACTGCAGTACATTTACTACTGTGTGTCAGGAGAAGTACAGGCGCGATCAGGAGAGACTAGAAGAAGCCTGGAGACGAGATCAGCAGGAAGCGGCGCTGGAGGACAGCAATGACCCTGAGGTTTGGAAACAGACTGGTTTAACTGCAGTGTGATTTTCGCTTCCGTTTCATTTATTAAAGAACAAAATGATATTTTCTCTACTGCCGGCAACATTTAAGTGATAGACTGAAACATTTACAAAACAAGTTCCTCTAATCTGTACATCATAGCAGCTCTTAACCATGGAGCTTCCGTCCATGATTGAACTGCAGTCAGAGATGACTGATCAACTCCTTCTGCCCCAAGAATGTCACAATCTCACTGGTTGAATTTAATATCCACAAATAAACGTATGACGTACAGATTTCCAGGATTTACTGTAAGCTCCTGTCTTTGTTCCAGTCTAATGAGGAAATTGGGGATAACTGGACTTTTCCGCGCATAAATACGAGTTGAGTTATTCCTATGAGCTGCCTCTAGGTGGCAGCAGTGCATCACTATTAGTGGAGTTTGTGTTCCATCATTTGTGATGATGCTAGTAGTTTTGAGATCATGGTACATTTTAAATATATTTATGTATATTGGTTGGATTTCAACCCCATCTTTATGTATGGAACATTTTTTTAGTGTAATGAGCTGCACTCTTAGATCGTAATGAACACGAGCAACAGCTTCAAGATGTTTCACTGACGTGAGAAAAGGACAAAAATGCTGAACTGCTCATCACACGAAAATGTTCCATACATGAAGACGAGGTTGAAAAATGCTATAGCAGCCGTTTCCAAACTTGAAATCAGTGGTTTGTGTTCTAACCCAAAACTTTACTCACAACACATCTGGCTGAGATCAATGAACACCACACTGTTTAAATCGCTTGGCTTTGTTTTCAATTCGTCCTGGTTATTTTAAAATGTAAACACTTAATCAGATATTTCATGGGATTTAATTACATCTTAATTACAAAATTAAGAAGTTAAAAACTTGGTTATAAATGACCTCCCACCTGCAGTAGCGTCACAGTCCACTAGGGGGTGTACCTCCATCCTGTAGTACTGTATTATTCTAATCCTGACCGTATGCTCCAAGTTATTAACTAATTTTTTTTTGTTCTGCTGAAGCAGGAAGTGTCCTCTTTGCCCAGTGGAAACATCATGTGTTACACTCCGCCCCCTTTCCTGAACCGCGCAGCTTCCGTAGCACCTACTCAGCAAGCGCGAGAGCCGCCGCTCGTCCAGAACAAACAGGTCCAGATAGCCGCAGCGCATCCAAACAAGGACAAACACGACTCATCCTCAAAGACGAGTCAATGGTGAGAGATGAGGGTACAATGTGTTTAATGTACATTTCTGTTTTACAAACACGAACCATAGCGCAAACATCTGATGATTTAAAGGACATTACATGTCATAGTTTATCAGTAAAAAAAAAAATGTTAGTGAACCAGTCTGATGTGTCTGGTGGCCCATTAAAGTTTATTATAATTAAAAAAGAAAAAAAGAAAAAACTGTAAAGGATGCGTCAGGTCCAATACGGCTACTATTACTGCTACTTATATTATAGTACTAATAATATATATAATGTATCTCTTCATTTTAATGTATAAATTTTAGTTAAGTTGAAGTCCACAACTGAGATTTTTTTAGTTTTTTTTTTCCTCTTCATTTATATATATATATATAGTACAGAGCAAAAGTTTGGACACCTTCTCAAAGAGTTTTCCTTATTGTGTTCTTTAGCCCAAACGCGTCTCTTCTGCTTGTTGCCTGTCCTTAGCAGTGGTTTCCTAACAGATATTCTACCATGAAGGCCTGATTCACACAGTCTCCTCTTAACAGTTGTTCTAGAGATGTGTCTGCTGCTAGAACTCTGTGTGGCATTGACCTGCTCTCTGATCTGAGCTGCTGTCAACCTGCCATTTCTGAGGCCGGTTACTCGGATGAACTTATCCTCCGCAGCAGAGGTGACTCTCGGTCTTCCTTTCCTGGGGCCGTCCGCATGTCAGCCAGTTTCTTTGTAGCGCTTGATCGGTTTTGTGACTGCACTTGGGGACACTTTCAAAGTTTCCCCAATTTTTCGGACTGACTGACCTTCATTTCTTAAAGTAATGATGGCCACTCGTTTTTTTCTTCACTTAGCTGCTTTTTTCTTGCCATAATACAAATTCAACCTCTTTTGAATGATAAGGTGTCCAAACTTTTGGTCTGTACTGTATATATAATTTTTATTTATTCTTTTTTTTTTTTGTATAATGTTTTTTTGACTAAATCGGGGCTATTTTGCTCAGATTTATTTCCTACATACAAGGTGGTATCAAAAAGTTCAGAGATTCCCGCTGCACGGATCCGGCTGCTTTCGCTGTACTCCCTTAGACGCCTTAAAACCTGGCAGTGGGATTCACTATTGACGGTCAAAAGGCAACAATCCAGACTCGCCTTTTTCCATTGTGAAGAAGACGAGCTCTTCCATTCGTCTGTCACCGGTAATGATCCTCGTCATGAAAGAGACAGGCAGACGTCAACGTGATGAGGTTTTTCTGCTCCTGGGTCAGAATTTGGCTGCGACACCACGCGCACACACACACTGCCTGGATTGTTCTGTATGACATTGAGCTTCAATGATGATCATGCACAAGTTGCCAAATGGATTGAACGTTTTTGGGTGTTAAGTGCGTTGAAGGTCTTCGTGGTCTCTCGTCGTCTTCCTGTGATGTGATGTGGTGATCTTCCACTCCACATGCCACTCAAAACCCATTTGAACGACTCTCCATCATCGCAGACAACTTGTCGAATAACGTCAAACGTCTATGTGGCAGTTTTTCCCAGTTTCAATCAGAATTTCACACTGCACTCTGTTCTAACTTGCTGTTCATGATGAAATGACAGATGTAGTAATGCGCGTGATCAGGATGGCACCAGTTGCACAGCTTGCGATGTACACGGGACGATGTCTTTTGGCACGCTGACTTATAAAGGTCGGTGCTCCCTGTGACTGACTGTGCTGCCATCTGCTGGCGTGTCTCGAAACCTTTCGATACCACGTCGTAACACCACTTTGTTTACCATGTCTTTTGTCACTATTTAAAATTGCATATGCTGACTAGAATTTTTTATAAGGCGATTTTGGCTGTGCGTTTGCTGCAAATCTCACTGCTTCTGCTCTTGCTGCTTTTGTTGTGCTGCGTCAGGCCGAGCGAGTCGTACGGATTTACCAAGCTAACGGCTTCGGACAGGTCAGTCTGCTTCACGCTTTAATGCAGCGCTCCAAATGCATGTGTGAAACGAAATGTATATCTAATGAAAAGCGAACGGACAAAATGTCGAGGAACATTAGTACCGATGTCCCCGTCTGTAATGAAGGTTTATATGAGAATTCGGAAATATGATTCGATGTCCTCCTAAATGTCATATTGGTTAAATTCTAGGTACATGACTTTACTGTACATGATGTAGACACATGTGGTATTTTTGCTTTAATCAATTTGCTTTATTAATAGGAAAAAATCCAAATCCACTCCCTCGCTTGATGGCAGCCACAAGCAAGATTCCAAAGGTCTGTCTGCTTTTTCACCTTCATTTGAATCAACTGCTTACTTTTGCTCCCTCACTCATTTATTTATTTATTCATTTATCTTCCCGTGTGCGTGAATTGCCTGAAGTGGGCGTTAAGAAGAGTCGTCCGTCTCAGGCCGAGCAGGACCGTCTCCAGATCCTGGCCGAGATGAGGAAGAAGACTCCGGTCCTCACTGACAGCAGCTGGATCCGCCAGCGCAGCACCTGCACCATCCACAAAGAGCCCGTTGACATGTCACCGCTTAAACGGTCTGTCTCCCGTCTCAACACGTTTGACATTTTATTCCCATTACTTCATCAGAACTAGTTTACCTTGACTTACAGGAGTCTCGTATTTACCCTCGGTGTACCTGCAGGGGCGTTCAAATCAAACCAGGACTTGTGATGAAGGCACAAAACTGATAGACTTCAAGCACGGTACGGTGACGAGACTCTTCGCCGCAGTGAGACATTTAAATTTTAAGTGAGGTCAGGACTGTGGCCATAACTTCCAGCCATTTCCATATGTTTGGGTCATTTAAAGGAGTTCCTGGGAGGCCAGGATTTCAGTGACGCAAGCAGTCCAATCATGTACTCAAACCTTAGTGTCCAAGCACGCTTGAATAAGTGCATTAGTGTAGCAGGGGATTATATTGAGAAACTCCTGTTTTTCTGGAATCATCAAAGTGTCCAACAATACTATCATATGTCCCAGTTTAACGTGAACGCCCCCTTATAAATTGTAAGCGTATTAGAATCCAGTTGAGACTGACTCGTCATGCCACATTTTACTCTCATTGAGGTGTCGTTGTGCGCAATCAAAAGTCTCGGTTTGACTTGAACACTCCTCGTTTGCGTTCTCACCATGGATCATTTTCAAAAAGTTTAAAGCAGTAAACGGAACCTGATTTTGTGCTTCGCTGTTTAATTTCAGACACGAGTCTCTGGACAACATCCACAGCAGCAAGTCCTCGTCCAAGCAGTTCTCCAGCGCGTCGCAGCCTCTCTCCGGCCTGAGCGGCATCGTTCCTTACCGAGGATACTCGGGCCGCTGCAGCTTGGGACCCGGTGCTGCCATCTTCGCCACCGCTTTAAAGCAGAGCTCCTGGACTCAGATTGCCGCCATCTCTCCCGTGTCTGACGCTGAGGAGGCGTGTACCAGCGCACAGCAGCGTGACAGGTACTCAACAGCGATGGGCCGGACACGGTGTCTATATATACACAGTGGAACCTTGGATTACGAGCATAATTCATGCAGGAAGTGGGCTCGTATTCCTAAACACTTCCCATAAGAAATAATTAAAACTCAAATAATTCGTTCCACAGCCCAAAAAAATAAATACGAAAAAATTAATACAATATATAAAATAAAAATAAAACAAATTAAACCTGCACTTTACCTTTTAAAAAAAGTTCAAATAAATCCCAACAGATAAGTGTTTCCGTTTGTGCGCGCAGGCGCCATGTATTTGTGCGTGTGTGTGGAATTAGCCCCTTCCCTCGCCTCATCTTACACAGTAAAACTCCTCCTCCCTCCCCCCACCTCGATTTTTAAGTTTCACAACAAACACGCACACAACGGAAACACTGTTTTAACGGGAAAAAAAGAAATCTCTCGAATGACACTCGCTTGAGCGAAGACTAACAATCACTGCTGTAATGTAAAAAAAAAAAAAAAGCAAACAAATAAACCAGCACCTTACCTTTGAAAAGAATTGCGACAGAGCAGAGTTTCTGTGTAGAGCAGTGTGTGTGTCTGTGTGAAGCCGGGGAGGGGGGTTGTAAAGGCGAGAGAGTGTCGGTGTGTGTCGGTGTCAAAAAACTCGGCACTCGTAAACCAAGACATGCTCGTTTTTCAAGTCAAAATTTAACATTTTTTTAAAAACTTTGCTCGTCTTGCCGAACACTGTAAACCGAGTTACTCGCAATCCGAGGTTCCACTGTGTGATATATACACACTCGTGGACAAAATTGTTGGTACCCTTCGGTCAATGAAAGAAAAACTCGCAATGGTCACAGAAATAACTTTAATCTGACAAGTCGTCATAAATAAGAATTCTATGAATGTTAACCAATGAAAGTCAGACATTGGTTTTCAACCATGCTTCAACCTAATTATTTTAAAAAATTAACTCATGGAATAGGCCTGGACAAAAATGAAGGTACCCCTAACTTAATAGTTTGTTGCACAACCTTTTGAGGCAATCATTGCAATCAAACGATTCCTGTAACTGTCAATGAGACCTCTGCACCTCTCTGCAGGTATTTTGGCCCACTCCTCATGAGCAAGCTGCTCCAGTTGTTTCCGGTTTGAAGGGTACCTTTTCCAGACAGCATGTTTCAGCTCCTTCCAAAGATGCTCAATAGGATTGAGGTCAGGGCTCATAGAAGGCCACTTTAGAATAGTCCAATGTTTTCCTCTTAGCTGTGTGTTTTGGGTCATTGTCCTGTTGTTTGCAAGACCCATGACCTGCGACTGAGACCCAGCTTTGACATTGGCCAGCACATTTCTCTCTAGAATCCCTTGATAGTCTTGAGATTTCATTGTACCCTGCACAGATTCAAGACACCCTGTGCCAGATGCAGCAAAGCAGCCCCAGAACATAACAGAGCCTCCTCCATGTTTCACAGTAGGGACAGTGTTCTTTTTTTCATATGCTTCATTTTTCCATCTGTGAACATAGAGCTGATGTGCCTTGGCAAAAAGTTTAATTTTTGTCTCATCTGTCCATAGGACATTCTCCCAGAAGCTTTGTGGCTTGTCAACATGTAGTTTGGCATATTCCAGTCTGTTTTTTTTTTTATGATTTGTTTTCAACAATGGTGTCCTCCTTGGTCGTCTCCCATGTAGTCCACTTTGGCTCAAACAACGACGGATGGTGCGATCTGACACTGATGTTCCTTGAGCATGAAGTTCACCTTGGATCTCTTTAGAAGTCTTTCTGGGCTCTTTTGTTACCATTCGGATTATCCGTCTCTTTGATTTGTCATCAATTTTCCTCCTGCGGCCACGTCCAGGGAGGTTGGCTACAGTCCCATGGATCTTAAATTTCTGAATAATATGTGCAACTGTAGTCACAGGAACATCTAGCTGGTTGGAGATGGTCTTATAGCCTTTACCTTTAACATGCTTGTCTATAATTTTCTTTCGAATCTCCTGAGACAACTCTTTCCTTCGCTTCCTCTGGTCCCTGTTGAGTGTGGTACATACCATGTCACCAAACAACACAGTGACTACCTGGAGCCCTATATATAGGCCCACTGACTGATTACAAGATTGTAGACACCTGTGATGCTAATTAGTGGACACACCTTGAATTAACATGTCCCTTTGGTCACATTATTTTCAGTATTTTCTAGGGGTACCATCATTTTTGTCCAAGCCTGATCCATGAGTTAATTTTTTTCAATAATTCTGTTGAAGCATGGTTGAAAAGCAATGTCTGACTTTCATTGGTTAACATTCATAGAGTTTTTATTTATTATGACTTTTGTCAGATTAAAGTTATTTCTGTGACCATTGTGAGTTTTTCTTTTATTGACCGAAGGGTACCAACAATTTTGTCCGTGTGTATATATAATATATAAAATCCAGCTGTTCCAGTATGAAGCTTAGTGTTGAAATGCAAACCTTAAGGAACATAATTGGTTTTTAAAGAAATATCGGAGGTGTGAAGGTTAATCTGGGGAAATAGTGAAAACGAGCATCACTCAAGCTTTGCCATGTCCTGTAGGCTGGAGAGCCTCAGGCGACCGTGTTCCCGCTGCGAGCGGCCGCTAGTCAAAGGCCCGGCCATGGTGGTAGAGTCTCTGGATCTGTGCTTTCATGTGGCGTGCTTTAAGGTGAGCTGGGACGTCACCCGAGACATCAGCTGAGCAGCACCTGGGCTGGATGTTTATCCTGAAAACTCACTAACAGAACGTTGTATCGGTGCTGGTGTTGGGAATCAGATCACATGCTGACTTATGGAATTAGGACGCAAACATGATGAATAGTGGGAAATGTCACGTTGCTTGATCTGTTTGATCACTTGTTCCATTCATGACATCAAAGCACAAAACTTTGTCGGTTTAAAATGTGACGTGTAAATGTAATAACATTCTCCCTTGATTCATATTGTTTACAATATGAGGGGCGTTCAAGTCAAACTGGGACTTGAAATGATGTGACTGGTAATGAAATTTCTCATGAATGAAGCCATAAGTGATTAATTCAAATGGTACAGTGAAATTAACTTAGTACTTAATATCTCATAATTATAAGATCCTGATCTGATGATTATGCCAAAAGGTAGGGTTAGGTCATCGGGACAATAGAGCAAATATTGCAGAATTTAATTCGTGTTTATCTTTCTTGGATTGAGACACTGTACATTTTGTTAAATTTACTATTACCATCCAAATTACTCAGTGACATTAACATCTCTATCATCAGGCTAAACAATAGGACAGATGCTACTGTACATCTCCATGGGTGTGCAGTGAGGCACTTTCAAGCGAAGGGGTGCAGTAACTTTCGCTTCCGATGTCATGCTCTAAAACGGTCTCCGCCATGTCTGTTATTCTCGGCGAGATCTGGGCATGTGATACACTCGTGTGGTTCTCGCAGGGCTAACTTTAACCTGAAATCAGTCTTTATATCAGTTAAAAGTGTCTAACGTCGCAGTCTGATTGCGGTTCTTTACTTCTTTCTGCTGCATCACACAAACTGCAGAATTTGAACTTGCACTCAGTATTGCGAAAAACAGTTTTGTTGAAAACGACTCGTGCATTTGAACGGTTCATATTTTCCATTATTAATTAAAAATCTAGAACCCCCCCCCCCCTCCCCCAGCCTTGTGCAAATTAGCTGTAGCACACATCAAGAATGTCAACACTTCCTAGATGTCGGAATTTCCCTAATTATCCCCACTTCCTCGAAAACAGTTGATCTGACACAACTTGTTGATGTCATGTTGAAGCCAGTGATTTAAAAAAAAAAAAAAAATGTGGAAATACTTTAAAATCCTCGATGTGCATGTGGTCTGGTTTGCGCGTGTGAGTGAACTTGCACAGAGTAATGGGTCAGCTCTGCTTTCTGTTTCTGAAGGAAGTCTGCTAATCGACTATCTTCTGCAAATCACAAGACTCTATTTTATTAGGGATTCCAAGCAAATCAGCAGGGAACCCATGACACTGCACAAACATTACTGAATCTGGTCATGACCGCTTCAGGAGGTCCACGGAGGGCAGGATGTTCCGGATACGAACGGTTTAAGGGCTTGTCTCTGGATGTTCGTCTTTCACCAAGCTGTTTATATTAACAACTTCACTGTCTCTGGACGTGTCTCGGTGGAGACATGTCCTCATGAGATGATCGATTCCAAGACTCGGGTCTGATTTCAGACGTCTTCTTCGTCCCTTTTCTAATTACAAATCAGTAGGACCGCTTTGTGGCCGATTAAAACCCAGCCTTGGCTGGATGGATCCAGTAGTCCTGCACCCTGGAGATGTTAATGCCATGGCCCAGAGAAGGAGGGACCAAAATACAATACCATGCAGAGTTAATCTGCTCCTACAGTACATGCGCCTCCATCAACAACACAGCTTGTACAGAAGTTGGGGACGTCCCGATGCCACTTCGTGTCAGACTGAGTACAACTTCTTACATTTAGGTACTCGCTGATGCGTGGACAGAACTTTTTTCGGGAACGCCCCATGTCTGAAGCACATCATGCCTTCCGCATGGCAGGCGAGAAAACCTACCACTGAGCCACCAATGCCGCTCCGGCTCTGCCTTATAGTAGTATTGGAGAAATGTACGTTGTGTTGAGCGGGGTATCAGGTCAGTATTGGGATGTCGCTCGAGGAAATCATGCCCAGAGAATGGGCTGTGGCGTCCGGGTCATTCCCTTCCTGAGGGTTTGAGCACTTGTACAAGATTATGCGGTTAAGCATCATAACCATCTCTGTCGAATTCCTCATTTGGATAACCTGATCTTATTTTCAGTTACCTTTTCCATGTCTGTTGCACATGTAATGTAAAGGGACTAGATAGATATAAAAATATATAGACTCTTTAATCCATCTAGGAACGTCTGAGGCCAATGGACAGTTTGTCTTTATTCCCATTTTCACAACTGTGGTAGGACCTCCGGTCAACATTCACACACTACAAGCAATTTGGGAACACCAGTTAGCCTAATCTGCATGTCTTCGGACTGTGAGAAGAAACCTGGATGACCGCCACCAAGCACGTGGAGAACATGCAAACTCCACGCACACCAGAGAATTGAACCCGGACCCTGGAGGCGCAAGGCGACAGTGTTGACCGCTAAGCCACTGTGGTGCTATTCTTTAATAAATAATAAACAATTTTTGGTGCTGACTAACACGGCCTCATCAGAAATCCGGACACACCCCATTGTTTCATTCCTTACTACTGAGCACGACTGTCACTTCTGTCACACTGCACTGGGCAACTGAGGGATTTTTCACTTGCAAGCGATTCTGTTTTGAACGCCCCTGAAACTCCTACATGAGCCTGGTGGTCCATTTTTCTCTTTTTTTTTTTTTTTTTTTTCTTCTCTTCTTTATCTTTCCGTTCTTTATTTCCCCAGTGTGTCAGCTGCAGGACCGAGCTCAGGAGAGACGCGGAGTCTGGCGCCCGGGTGCGAATCCGACACGGACAGCTCTTCTGCGACGCCTGTTACAACAGACTCCGAGGTGAGCCGCACGGCTTTCACACCTGTTGTTCTCCAAAGTCTGCTGGATTACTGGAGTAGAGACGATCCGCAGTGTAACGTCTGTCTGAACTCTCAGCAATGAAGTCTGAAGATGAATATTTAACAGGGTCATGGGTGAACAAATACTTTTACTCAAACAATTCAATCATGAGGACTTTATTAGTCAACACCAGTCACGATATCATTATGGTCATGATTTTATACCTGTCCTGATCCGATATAAAAATTTTTAAACCTTTTAAAAAAGACAAACTTTAATGACTAATTAAATGCAGCCCGTTCCTTATTCTAACATTAGGTTTTCTGACTTAAAAATGAAGGGCAGCATTTAAACAATACAAACCAATACAAAATAATTCACTCCTACTGCACGGGATGATAATGTGCAGAAAGTTCAGAGACCGCCACCTGTAGGATTATAAAGGAACAGTGATGTTTTTCTGCCTCCAAAGTGTCAAAACTCAATTCGACCTGACTGATTGGCGCTCGCTGTGTTTTGAGCCTGGCGTAAGTGTGTTTTGAGGAGGTTTGCTTTTAATGCACAAAAGTTTTGATGATGTAACGGAATAAAAATGTTCTGTTGTGCTACACGGAAGCTTTTGCTCCCAGTACAGAATCTTTTCTATCTGAGGCTGATTGGACGATCGCCGGTAAAACTGAAAACCAGCCAATTCTGGTGACCAGCTGGTTCATCTCTTATAAATGTAAAAATTGTAAAATAAATATATATAATATAATCTATTTTGGTTAACATATTGAGACATAAAAGAACTGATTCAGAACTGAATATGTATTTTTAATGCATATGTAACTTGTGGTGTTGGTCACAGAAGTTAGCAAGTAAATTGTTCTTTATCCCATTAAGCATCAGTCACAGGACTTTGCACGCCCCCCTGCGACTTGACCGAGGGACAACTCTACCCTTTGGCCCCTTTTTCCTTTGCTTATCTCTTTTTTTCTTCTAATTATTTATTATTTTTTTTATAGGCTAATGAACCCCATGTAATCCTAGACACACCACCTTTATTTAAAACTGATTCTTTTAAAACCTGTTTACTTAGTTAATGGTTTTAAGCAACTTGGTGTAGTTCGTTGCTTTCACTTCCGTGACATCAGACCCATTCAGTCATATTCGATATGTTATAGGAAAGTGCTCCTGATTCGGTAAGAACGACTGTACTACTGCGATTTAGAAATGAAGTATCGGAAGCATTCAGGACGCATGCTTTCTCCTCATCTTAATGGAATCCAGCAGACTTTTTTTATAGAGAATTATACAACAGTTGGCTTCGATGGAGTGATCTGATTGGACGTGGGGCATTGCATCAGCAATGATGTCGTGCATAACTCGGTTGCAGTAGTTCCAACAGTCGATAACTCCTGATCAAGAGCACTACTTGTACAGTACATGGTACACTCGCCTTCCATTGAAAACTATTTGGGATTCAATCCCGGAATAATTAGTTAGCTAACTAAGGCTATGCATGTTGATTAGACTGACCGTCAGCTCTGCCAGTCGCAGTAGTTTTTCCCACTCCGTCCGTGGTATTGACGCATCTGTAACGCCTGGCAGATTTGGTGGGTTAGAGATGTGGTTGGAAACCACCGGAGTATGATGAGGGTAATGATGATCTCATGTAAATATGCTTGAAAATTACTCGCGGTTGAAATGAAGACTCTAGTTAAATTTCAATAACATGGTGTGTGAAATGGATTTCAAGGATTTTTCCTTTAACGAGTATCCGTTTCTTTCCAGTCCGTCCCGGCATTCCCCAGCGACCACAGTGCACCGGGGCAGCTGATCATGGAAAAGACTTTCCCTGAGGACGAGTCGAACACGCAGGCCACGCGCTCGGCATGATTTCAGATGGAGATTACCTACTGTATAGAACCTGCCGCTTATCCTCCCACTCGTGCTGCAGATTTAATAACTTAATGTTAATATGCATATTTGTGCATTGTGCAGTATGTAGATACTATCTGATTCTGATTCTCTTTTTTAATTTGTTCTTCAATAAAGTTAGATTTGCTGAACTTATTAAACGAACACTGAAGTAAGTAGACTTCATCCTTGTCCTGCTAATGCGGGCTACGGCGCTGAAATACAAAGTTAACAACTTTTTTTTTTTTTTTTTTTTTTTTTTAATATATATATAGTTTTGTTTTTGTCTTGCTTTTTAAATTACCGAAGTTCTCGTATCCTGACTTCTCTTGCAGCAGCACCAGCTAATTTTTTCTCGCACAGATGTGAAATATAACGTATGCGTGCATGGGCGTGTACAAACCCATTAGATATTTCAGCACTTTCTTTTTCTTGGTCGTGTAATGCACCTGGTTGATTTTATTTTTGGTGGGTTTTTTTTGGGGGGGAGCAAGTCTGTGTTTAAGGAGAAACTGCAATGATATTTCCTAAAGTTTGTAAATAAAATGATATACTATGCATTTTATTTCAATGTTTTCTGCCATGCTTGTGTTGATATAATATTTTTTTTCTTTTTATTATGTTAACCTGGCGAGCCACTAGATGGCGCTGTCAGTGACTATTTTTTTTTTTTTTTTGGTCTCAAAGTGTTACTGAATGGCAAGGTTGCCAGGTCTGCGGCAAAATCTCTACAGAATTCACCAGTGTATCACCCATCATAATGTTTAGAGGTAATAATTCTGCTGGATTTTAAAACATTTGACATTTCCGTGGTTGGATTTATTTATCCAGAACTTTAACAAAGGCAGGAAGGTATGGAGTTGTACCTGGATGACCTGGATCGTGTTCCTGTAATTATTCTCTTTTCCTTAACTATATATATTTCAGTGATTGTTAGCAGATGATGGTTCGAGCATATCTGGTGCCTTTTAAAGTGTCTTTTCTGTGCTGTCTATCAGACAGTGAGTCATAAAGGGAGCTGCCTTTAGGTTTGGACACAAGCCCATCATGAGTGAGTTTGCAGTAGGAATTGTACTATTTAGTTCTCCTGTTGATGTGTGTAAAAAGAGCATTAGTCTGTACAATTTTATTGGTTCGTTCATAGCGGCACAGTGGCTTGGTGGTTAGCACTTTCGCCTTGCACCACCAGGTTCTTTGATCAATTCCCGGCCAGGTTTGATTCCTGTCTCTGTGTGCATGGAGTTTGCATGGTCTCCCCGTGTTTGGTGGGTTTCCTCCGGGTACTCCGGTTTCCTCACAGTACAAAGAGATGCAGGTTACACTAATTAGGTACCCTGTCCTGGGTGTGCCCCAGCTCTTGCCCCAGGTCGCCTGGGATAGGTTCGAGGCCCCTCGCGTACCTGTATGCAGGTTAATATGGTATAGCCAGTGAGGGAGTAATGTGTTTCTGTTGATCAGTGAAATCTAGAATGCTTGCATATGAATTTTATACATTTTGTATTTTTTATTTTTTTTTCCATGATTTGAAATGGACACACGGTTTGACCTAAAGGTCATTAACACTAAAAGACCAGTAGTAGTTGAATTTGTAAAATTTAAAGTCCAATTATTTTGGAGAACGAAATGGAAGTTTTTTTTTTTATTTTGCCATTTAGTCTCTCTACACCACCACATTCAATTTAAAGAACATTTACATTCACACTGAAGATGTGAGCAAAATCAAGGCCTTTCAGTTTCTAATTTGATGGGTTTGACAGAAGTGTGGAATTGACCATTTAGGAATTGCAGCCGTTTTTAAACACATCCCCATTTTGGGGGCTTATAAATAATGGAACAAATTAACATTATTACAAACATAAGGGTTGCCTTAATTAATGGACCTTGGTGTATGACTAGAAATCTTAAATGACCTTTATTATGCAAAAACAAAACCAAAAAAAAAAAAGGAAAATACATTCCCTGCTCCATTTTTGTTTTGGACAGGGCTTAAACAAACGATTGGATTTAAACATCCTCCCTCACATCATCTCAAAATGCAGATTGGATAAACCCCCCCTCCCCCATTCCTGACTTGTTGTTTAACTCTGCTACAGTATAGTAGACACTGAAACAGCGTGTTCGGATGAGGAGTGAAACTGCATTATCTGAGGGGTATTTCAACTGGAGCATATACAGATACACTTTGGGGAGCTCTGAGATCTGTATTAACTTGTTAAAGCAATAGTAAAATATTGGACTCTCTCCTACTCGTTGTCTACTGCTTTATCCTATATACAGGCTATTCTAGGAGACTTGGGGCACAAGCCAGGGTAAAATACATATAAATGAATTATCTGCTTTTCTCCCTGGTGGTTTCTGCCAGCATTTCTTTCGTGGCAGGTGAACATAATTATAGGATGTTTAGGACGGTGTGAGATGTACAGTATGCTGTCTTCTAAAACTAATCAGATAAAGAAGGCAACATTTCCTTGGAAGCATTTGTTTTAGATCTGACTTGATGCTTTTCTGTCTCAGCCGTAAAAGGCAGCATTTTATTTTTCATTTGTATTTATTTTGTTTTAAGATAACCAACGTAGCAGCATTTAGACATCAGAGCCTAGACGAAACCATGGGAAATATCAGATGTCTCGGTAGCGTGCTAAGAAAAGAAAAGCCAATAGAGAGTTACGTTATATGCACTTTGCTTGCACTTCACAGCTAACCGAACTTCCTAGGGATACAGTATGTTGTACTGAGAAACTGCTTTACAGTACAACTCATGAACTCTCCGCTTCAGAGAACATTTCAGGGTCGTGGTGAATATCCCAAGAGACGGCCGTTGAGAATGTGGAATCTGCTCATAAACACTGAGCACATGACCGCTATTAAACACAACATAAAACTCGAACGAACTCTGCCTTGGGGTCTCCGTGCATGATACAGCTCTACCGGGAACTGACCGAGGGGCGTGTAAGCCAATCGACTTATGATCGAATTATGGGAGAACAGTGGCTCTGGCTTGCAAGAAGAAATGTAAACAGAGATCTGAAACTTAAAGAGCAGTGTTGGTAATATTTCCTGTTTCCGCCATGATATTTTAGAATTGTATAGCAAGGGAGGGTGCAGGCTAACATGCTTCCTCTGATACACGTGAAGCCTCTTCTGATAAACATCTTTGTGAACTGTTGCTCAAACACCATTAGGGAGCGACTTGACAAATTCTTAGAACATCGCTATCTGAACCCTTCTACTTGCATGAGCTCTCAGACTCCCATGATTGTCTAGCGCTTCTACTGTATGAGCATGGGAGAGTGTGGACAATCTCTAAGTTCCTGGCTACTAATAGCTGGAGCATCACCTGGGAACCGAACTCGCCATGTCCAGATGATGGCGGGCATTTTACCATTGTTTTCTTCTTTTCAGATTGGAAGATCTCCATATCCAAGCATTCCTAGAAGTGACCATTCCAACTAAGCCTAACCTTGATTTTCATAGATACCAGGTTGTTGGTCAATCTGCCAGTGGACTGTTCCAGAGACAAAACATCTAGGAAATTGTGAAACATGGATTTGTACTATTAATAGAATTCTAGCTTAATTTATAGACTATGGGAAAACCCTTAACGGAGTCCAGAACTGGTCAAACTCTGTCTTCTGAAGGACATCTTTGTGCCCTGTCTTTCAAAGTCTAGGCGAGTTGTTGCTCTTAAAGGAAGCTGCTTAAGGGACATCTTACTTTACTTTTTCCAGAATGTCACATTTTGTTCTATACATTTTTATCCTACATCTGTGAGTGTCTGTGTAATCTTGTACTGTATGTTAGAGAAATTCTGCCTCCACAGCTTTACTATAATGTCCTTGTTCAAATACATTATTGTTTCTATCCTTCTTTTTCTTCTTCTTGATCCCTAACCATCGCTTGGTAGATTGGGTCGTCCTCTCAGCCAATATGAACATAATTCACGATCCTCTTCCACTCTTGTCGGCCTTCAGAACTGCACTTGGCCCCATCAATGGTCAGTCGTTGGCTCCGCAGATCTTCTTTGATTTGTTTGATTCTAATTTTCTTTGGTGCTGCTCGTCGGACCCTCCAATGGTGTGGCCGCTCTCTTGACATGATCTTGTATAGTAGTATTCATTCTGCAGACGTCTTCAACTACCGGTTAATGGTCGCACCAGATTCAAATTGTCTTTTTTTGGTGATGGTCCAGTGAAGACACGCCTAGTATCTGGCGAAGGCATTTCATTTGGAACACCTCGACACCTATTGAACACCTATTGTTTCTATAGAACATGAACAGGTACAGTCTCATCTTTGAAATGGAGACATTTTTTGTAAGATGTTTTAACATTTATGGAAGGAGTCTCCAGTGTCGACTATTTGTAGCGCTTAGGAGGTTTTTCCCTATGCGGAATGTCTACGGGACAGAGAACGGCATGCTTTCTTGTTTTCTCAAGTTTGGTAATAACTGTTTTATAGCTAGTGAAATGAGAGAAATGCTAACCGACTTATTTTCCTTACTGGCTCAGATGATTTACCTGTAACAACATGCTAACATTGTCGGTTTTATTCCTGGATTATTACAAGAAACCTGCATATCTAAGGCAGTTTATACAGCAATGAATGGAGTGTTGTTAGTGGACTGGCTTTAACTCTGCTAAATGGTTTCTGTCTTTCTCGTTGTCTCTCTTAGATCCTTAGCCTTGCCTTCAGTTCCTCAGTGTAAAGTACACGTAAAGGAAGTGAGCATTCAGGTTAACTACTGTACTTGCTCAACCCAATCAGTTTCCTTGCAGCTGTACTGTAGGGTAATGTTTCCCCTCGAGCTTTCAGGAAGTAAAAGTGTGCTATAAAAAAATGGGATCGATTATAGAAAGAAATTATATAAAGCAGTCAACGTGAATTCAAGCCAGTTTTCCACATGTGCCCATGGCTGCCACCTGCAATTTTTCCGTAACTGCCAGATGTCTGAAACTCTAACCCAATACCCTTTTCATCTTTTGTTTTTTTTCCCCTTGGCATTTAGTCTCTTTCTTATCTAGGCCTTGCTTCATCCATTTATATGTTGTTGTTTTTTTTTTATGTGTGTGTGCTGTATCTTCAAGGCAAATTCAGTGCCCTTTCCTAAGAGCAGAGCAGCAGAATCCTGCTGCTACACAGGAATACCAGATCACAACATTTGGGTCACTTAGCGGCCTTTTCTGTCGCCTCCATACCAGGAATCTAGTCCTTTCCTCACGAGTCCCTTGTGTGCCCGCTGGGCTTGTGGTTGTTTTAAAATCCTCAGTCTTTCCCTAATCTCTACCAGAAGACGACATCCTTGGGAAAGGGCCGGCTATGAGAATGCTCATTACTGTGCATTTGGGATATGCATATAGGCTGTACTGGACTGCTTCTGAATCTCTGTGGTTACAGACAAGATCTCTTCGTCTTTCCTCTAGTGAAAACATTGGTCCTCATGCAGTTATAATCCACACAGATTAGTGAAATGGTTTCCTTATGTTGATGGAACGTTACAGCTCATTCGTCAAGAGAGTTTCCTCTCTCCCTAAGTGGACTTACTAAATCTGTTCCGGGAGGTTTATATCTTCTGTTAATAAGATGTAAACACAAAGTGCTTAGGATGTTAAGAGGATGACGAACACAATTGTCGATTTCCCACAGGAGAAGAGGTTTTTATAAGAAGTAGAAAGACAATTTAGCACTTTGGGCAGGTTTTGATCTCCTGGTGATCAAATGGACCCACACTCATGACTAAATCATTAGAGGGAGGGAAAATGTATTGGATGGGATACTTTGTCCAATACATCAATGTCATGGCTGGATTTAGAAATGTCCACCAACTAAAAATCAGCAGCAGTGTTGTGGGCAGTGATAAACGCTAGAGTATGATTAGCGCAAAAGATGATGGGCTTTAGTCTCTACGGGGATTCTACTTCTTTTTCAACCGACAATGGACATCCAACATGTAACCATATGTGGACCATCCCCAAGGCAGGCACAGAGTGACGTTAATTGCTATTCTCCAAAAAGACAACAACATGAAGGACAGTGTGCTGGAGAAATATCAGTCTTACGTGTACCTCCAAGCTAATGTGAAGGTGTTAAAGCAATCTTTGTTACTAATAATATGTGCAGCGTTGCGTTGTACCTCCCCGCCTTGTCGACAGTGCCTGACTTCTCCAAGGCTCTCCTAATAGCTGAACCTAGTCTTTTCAGAAGAGTGGAGGAACGAGGCAGGGTATACCTTGGATAGGGTGCTAATCCATTGCAGGGCACAAACTCCTACACTATGGGGAATTTGGAAACACCAGTTTCCAAATCCGGGGTCCTCGGAGAAAACCCACCAAGCAAGAGGAGAACTTGCAAACTCTACGCACACAGAATCCGAAGCGGGAATCAAAGCCGTACCCTGAAGATGCGAGGCCAAAGTTCTAAAAGGTACTGTAGGTACTAAAAAGGTACTGCCACCTTGTTGCCCAGTTTAGTTCAGTTTTATTTTTATACCAGTTTCCACAGTGGACGTCGTCGCAAAGCAGCTTCTCGTATATGGAAATTCTAGATACAAATATAAAAAGTCTATATAGCTTGATCAGTAATAAAAAATACCAGAGGTGCTGGTGGCAGGTACAATCTCTAAGATGACATGAGTAAAAAAAAAAAACCTTGAGAGGAACTAGACTCAAAATGAAACCCATACTGCCTTATACCAGATAGCGCAATACTAAAAAAAAAAAAAAAAAATTCTGTAAAGGTGAAAAGTGCAATTGGGAATGCGTATTGGTTTTAATGGACGGAGACTTGAGTACAAAACCTGTTCAAGTGATTGACCTAGCGATTGTAGTGGTACATTGTGGGACAATCGTACTGTATAATGATGGGCTATAAGACGAGCTATTAAGCAAAAGATTTACCGGCTTCGTCTAGACGGTCTGTTCCGAGAAAAGCAACAGAGGAGACAAAAATCCATTAATAGCATCCATATCTCCCAGCGTCATCCACGTTTAACGACAGTCATGACAAGCTTTCATCATTATAACCGTGTAATTCTTGGTGAGTGTGTGTGCATGCTTGCGAGAGAGAGAAAGTAAGAGAATGTGTTTATGACTTTGAGTCACTTTGGGCCACTTCTTTTTCTCTCAGCAGGTGGTTCATTATATCCAAAAGGAGAAACATTGTCCCACTCAACCTCTCACTTGCTCTTCCCTTTCCTCCTTGGGGCTTTCCTATTGTGAACCCTGATAGCATCTGAGCTCTCCAAGTGCTCGGCTGTTGATATGCAGATCAGGAATGCTAAAGGTCGTTCTGTGGAAATGTATTTAAATATATGGTGATTTATTGTGTTATTACGCTTTTATTCGACTTAATAAATGACTGTATGCATAATTGAGCAGCAGCTCAGGAACATCGCTGGCCTGAAATGTTTTGCCAATAAACACCGCCCTGTGGCAAAGGATCTGAGCGGACGAACTGAAAAAAACGCATGGAAATGTGGAATCACTGAGGAATTAAAGTATTGCGTAGGTCGAACTTTTTATTGGTTTATTGCTCCTTGTTTCTAGGCGTGTGCGGGTTTGGCTCGCTGATTGGCTGAAAGCAGAATTCTAGTTTGGGTTTATGTTCAGGAACAGGCTCTAAATTAAGACAGTTTATCAGCAGGACAGCGCCTCTGGGACAACTCAGGTTGTGTCTCAGTTTAGAGTTGTCAGACTTTCAGTGGACGTGAAGCAGCCTGAAGAGGAGAAGGAGGAGGAAGAGAGATGGTGAAGAAAGACGACAGGATGACAGAGATAAGAGCTGGTGGGTGGATACTGAAAAAGAAGGAAGTGTTCACACCGACGGTGACCCAATGAACACACACACACAGTCCATTCCAGGTCAAATTAAGTGTTTGTTTCTTCTTTGCTTCCTGCTTTTCTTTGAAAAAAAAAATTGCTTCGCATTTTGTTTCTCTTTCATTTTTTACTTTCAATTCCTCCTTTCTGGTCTTTCTTTAGGTACTCCTAAATTGCTTGGCTTTATATTCTTGCTGTCTTTATTTTCCCTTTTTATGTCCTGATATATTGGTTATTTTTGTTTGTATAATCTATCCTTCTTTTATTTTTTTTTTTTATTTTGTCTATTTACTTACTTTTTCTTTTTATTTCCTTGTTCATTTTCCTTTTTTTCATCTAAATTATTTCTTTTTTATTCATCCTAATTTTTTTCATTATCTTTTTATTTGCATTTGCTTTTCTTTTATAAAATCTTAAATTATTTCTTATTTTTCTTCAAATCTTCCTATATCTTTCATTCTTTATTTTCTCTTCTTTCTGTTTCTTAATTCTTTTTATTTCCATTCTTCTTTAATTTTTTATTAACATTTTAACTTTTCACTCTTTTTAACTTTGCATTTTAAATGATTTCTTTTTTTTCATTCCTTAGTTTTATTCGTTTTTTTCTTTCTTTTTATCCACATCCTTTACAATTTCTTTTTCTTCCTTTCATTCTTCATTCTTTTCTGTCTTTACCTTTTCTTTCAGCTGATTCCATTTTATTCTTAATTACCTTCTCTCTCTCTCTCTCTCTCTCTCTCTCTCTCTCTCTCTCTCTCTCTCTCTCTCTCTCTCTCTTTCTCTCTCTCTCTCCACCATGTTCATACTGCAGCTCCATCCATCCTTCTCTTCAGGGAGGACTAAGACATCTTAATCCTTAAATCACATTTGCTCCACTCAGCTTGATGAATGGAAGAGTCAAAAGTTTACCATAACCATTAATATAGACAAGAGCTGTTTACATCCTAAAGGTCACATGAGTAATCCATCACGGGCGGAAATCTTTCGGCCTATAATGACTCCGAGCGTAATGAAAACACAGCCAAACTCCACAGGGCGCAGTCCAGGCGACAGGTTTTCAGGGGAACAAAAAACCTGTTGCGATTACAAGAAGATGGCCTTTAGGTTTTGCCTGATTGAACAGCTTTTGAACAACTACATCTGTTTGATTCTGTGATGAAAAACAGGGGCAATGCTAAAAATAAGTGTCTTTGCATGACTCACCATGACAAGACTGAGGCAGTCTGTTTTCCTCTTTTTTTCGGCGCTGTGTGATAGATGTGCTACTGTTTGCTCCATTCTGGGAAACTGTATTGTTTCTGCTGTATCTGTGTATGAAAGTTTTTCCTGAGCATGCCAAAAGCTCTGTCATTTCTGAAGATGCTGCAGTTTGGCTCAGTCGCCCCATCATGCCTCAGGTCATTCAGTCTCTTAGACTTTACGTTTATATGCATACTGTTTTCTGTCAGGCCTGCTTGCCTTGCACATTTACATGCTGTCTCTAATTTCCTGTCTGTCTGTGTCATTGTGTGCATTCTCATTATAAAACACATACAGTATGAAGCCTTTGTGCGGTTACCAGGCAGTCATTTCTTTTTCCGCTGTCTCTAATAGATATCTTCCTTTCATTGGTTTTTGACTCATCTCTGGATAACAGGGTGACACTGGGCCTTATTTAAAATTCCAACGATATACAAACTTCTGTATTTATACAGCGAGAGAAAGAATAGAAAATTAGGGGAGATGGATTTTCCCTCTGTTCAAAATAAAGGTCAATCCTGTTGTCCTGGGTCAAACTAAGGTAATGCTTAGCTTTGACATAAAATTCTTTAACAGTAGAATATCAAGGACTTTAAAGTTTTAATCGAATATAAAAAAAAAAACTGTTGCTAGGCAACTGGAAACCTTTTTACCCTGAACTAGCATAAACTAGCTAATCTATGAGCCTGCAGATTTAGCTAGCTAGCACACATTTTGTTTATATGTATAATAGAGAGACGGCATGCTGGCTTAGTGGTCATGTGAAGGAATTATTTGTGCGAACATAGCACGATCGATTTGTTCGGAGTGATTTTTATCATCATTTTTTATGGAGGAAGGTGTATATAATGTAAATATGAAGATATAAAATGTCTGCAGAAATGGGTAAAACTGTAATTAATACCAACATTTACCTCAGATATGTTGTTAAAATACTAAGAAAGAACGTATGATTGAATGCGCATTCTAATTTCAGTTAGCCTTGACCGCAAAACTAACAGTGTTCTTGAAAACATTGTTGCTAGGCAACTGGAAGCCGCATATAAGCTAGCTTATCTCTGAGGCTGGAATCAATGTAAAGATAAAATGAGAGCGGATATAACACAAAACTGTAAGGCGTGCCAGCATTTACTTCAGATATGTTCCCTATACCGTACCATATGTACAATAACACTTATTACTGTACACTTGAGATCAAACCTGAACTGAAGCCGTTTTTTATTTCATTAAATTTTTTAAAAGACTTTAAAAAAAAAAAAAACGACAAAGAAAATGAAAGAAATATATTTACCTCAGATATGCTGTTAAAATACAAGCGGAAACCTCCACAAAAGTTTGTGTATTACAAACTGAACAATCTTCAAAACGTTGTGGAAACACTAGGGAAGCTTTGAGGCTTTTACTACTTAGCACATCACAGGCATGGCTTTTTTTAAAAATAAAAACGATATAACGACAGAATGACAGTAGAAGTGAGGCAAAATGTTAAATAACGGCAACATTTATCTCAAGTGTGAACATAGTGGTTTGAACGTAACAGTGTTAAACAGTGTTACTAGGCAACAAGAAAATATATTGGATTTAGCATTTAAACTAGCTAATCTGTGAGGACTGAGATTTTGCGACAATAGCTAGCACATAACCATGAAGTCTTTTTTTACAAGCAGTTTAAAGACAGAATGATGACAGAAACAGAATCAAATGCCAACAGAATGTCAACATGTTACAAATTCATTACATTTACCTCAGATATTTTGTTAAACTATTTAACATAATGACACTCAAAGTTATTACACATTAATAAGCATCTAACGTGCATGGGAAATGCTAACGGCATTGTGGCCGCACGGTGGCTTAGTGGTTAGCTTAGCTTAATTCCCGCCTCTAGGTCTGTGTGCATGGTGTTTGCTTGTTCACCCTGTGCTTGGTGGGTTTCCTCCGGTTTCCTTCTGAAGTCCATGGACATGCAGATTAGGCTTCCAAATTGCCCGTAAGTGTGTGAATGTGCATGCGTATGTTGACCGGAGGTCCTACAGGGTTGTAAAAATAGGAATAGTTAACCATTGGCCTCCACAGTCTTAGACGGATTGATGGAATGGCATTATGTGTTTTTAATCTCACTTCTAGAAAGCTGAATAATAAATATAAAGCAAGAACACAACATCCCTTTCAACACCTTTGTTTAGAAAGCTTCAACAGTTCTGGCTTTTAACTGATTTATGGTGGCTCTTGGTGGTCCAGACTCCTTAGTTAATAAACCTTCATTCCCCTGAAGGCTGCAGGTGTATGAGAAATTGCTTTAAGGTAATGGCCTCATGCTGGGCCTTATGGGCAGTGGAGGCTTAATGATGCACAGAAGAAGAAGCAGAGCTTTAGGGTATAGGACGGCACTTCTTAACTGTTTATGTAGCTCTTTTGCTAATTATAGGTAGGACATATGGAAAAGTAGCGCACATGTGGACAAAGGTTGGAAACATAAGTATGTAAATTGTATATTGCGGATTTTGGTAATAATGGGTTGTACTCAACGACGACGAACCCCGCCAATTTATTTTTGGTCGGTATTTCTCTAGGAATTCTATGGAGTATGTTAAAGAGAGGTTTTTTTTCCACTTCTTCTTTTTTTATATAAATATGCATTATTTTACTGTTGCATTAAAAGTAGTTCATATTGCTTAGCTTTTGTTTGTTGTCTGAACATGACGCCACTTCACTGTTTAGTCATGTACTTACATAGGCATGACTAGAGCGGAGCTGGGTCCCTATCAGTTTGTACAGTGGATCTGTAATTAATCATCACAAGTGGCAGACATAAATGGATTTAGACAAGGTTTTGTTTTGTTTTTCTTGCAGAATATCCAGTAAGGATTTGAGGATGTTGTTGGCCAATGTTTTTTTTTTTTTTTTTTAAATAAAAAGAGATTAGTGGTTCTCAGCCCTGGACCTGTAATAACGGGACTGTGCTCCATCACACCTGTTCTATCACTTATTTCTTGCACCTCTTCCTGAGTAATCATACAGTAGGTGTGGACTTCAAAATGATGTTTTTAGTAGGGTTGTACTGTAGTTTTTAAGAAGCACACATTAAAAACAAGCTGTATTTTAGGTATTGCAATTAAAACGTACACACTTCCTTCATTTGCACTATAGGGGTAATGACGACATGTGGAGCAATATCGAATTTAGGTCAGAAATCAATCTTGTGGGATAATGTGAAGTGGTACACAGTGGACATCAGTGTCCTGTTGTTTCAGCCTACAAATTCATGCGAATTAATTTGAGATGAAAAGAAAAACAATCACTGCCCGAGTGAGCTGCTCGATGTGTTCCTTGTGTTCATTAAAAAGGAAAGAAGAACTGCCTCAAGCTATGTTCAAACCAAATCTCTTAGATAAAAATATACATGCATACCGTATGAATTGACTTAGTGGATACATGTATTCACACCGAGATGCTTATTTATCAATCCTACTGATAATGTAACTACGGGTATAGCAATTTCAGTCAACAGCATTACCACAGTTATATTTGCTCTTAAAAGGAGAACAACATACAAAGTCAACTCTTCTCCACTTCGGCTTTTACACTTCCTCTTTTTGTTGTTCGCTAACGTTATTAGTTTTACCACTTCCAAAAAGGGGATTATTTTTGATTCTGGTTGGACAAACGGCTATACAGTTAACACAGCAGGGTAGCAAAATATGATGAGGAAGTGCCCTATAACCTACAGTATAACTGGCTTCATTCTGCAAGCATTTAGAAAAAAAACATGCCATATTTCTTTACAAGCAAATAAATCAAATGATTTTAAACGCCGAACTACATTAGTGTGAACATTAGTGTAACAATAGCGTTACTGTAACAAGTCTTTTCATGTTCTGATTTCTTGGCAAGAATAAAAATGAGTGGCTTGTCAAAGCAGTTTATTCCCTGCTATAAATTCAAATGATAAGAAAAGAGGTTTTTGATAGTTATTAGTCAATGGTACATGTTTGTCTGAAGGAATAAAAAAAAAAAAAAAGATTTTTTTGCGTTTGTAGAATAAGACATTCGCTGTTATAGCCAAACTATGAACAATGCTTTGTGTCATGTTACATTGCATCATTCATTCAGTGATGATTTCACCTCAAAACGTTATATTTCTTATATTTTTTAACAATTAAAGTAGGGTGTCCGAGTCAAACCGAGACATTTGGTTGTGCTGAATAAGAGAACAGCCTGCATTTTTTTAAAAAAATATACAGTAATCCCCTGCCTCATTAATGCACTTATCCCAGTGTTAAATAAATCAGCTGATTTCAAACTCTGAACTATAGTTCGATCTACTATAACATTAGTGCAAAGTCTTTTCATGTTCTGATTTCTTGGACCATGTTCTGATTAACTAAAATTAAAAATGACATAAATCAATCCCCTTCCCAATTGTGTTTGACACTTAGTTAGTAACCTTGTAACCCAGTGTAATTATCTATCCAATGACCGAAACTGTAAGTCACTCTGGATCAAAGCGTCTGCCAAATGCCTAAAAGTAAACTATTGCTTGGATACCATCAGGGTATGAAAGTTTTCTCTGAAAAGTTTACGCTGGAGCCACGATCAGACTTCCTGCTCCATGCCTCGAAACTTTTATTTATGGCCCAAACATGTGGAAATGGCTTGGAGCGAGGTCAGGACTGTATGGGGTTCCGTAACGTGCGAGTGCTGTTGGTGAATGATTGTGTGTACAGTTCCCACAGACGGATGCGCCTCCTCCACAAGTGACAAGTTACAGTATTTGTCGATTTTCAAGGATCAGACGCTGAATGTTCACGGGAACGACTTCTTTGTCCAAAATGTTCGCACCATTTGCGGGTAAGAGTCTCATAACTGTCCTGCTCTTGAGGTCACTTTTACAATCGATTTTCCTCCCTCATCATTCATGAGAAGTATAATCGCAAATCCCGGTGTGACTTGAGCGTTCCCCTTGTGTTTCCCCCAGGGTATCACATGGCAAGGAATGTTTTTATATTTTTGACGTCATGGCATCACTGTGGTTTTACTGTGGTTCTTATGTAATACTTTAAATGATACAAAAACCGAAGTAGCCGTATTATAATGATGGTGCACATGGTTTGAAGCATGTTTTCAAGTTGTTCTTCATAACCAAAAGGCTCAATGTATGATTATCATCTGATTATCATTAATTGCAACAATTAATGATAATAAATAAATAAATAAAAAGCCGTCTTTTTATTTATTTATTTATTTATTTATTTATTTTTTCAACAAGAATTTGGAAGTTAATTAACCTCGTGTGTTTCCTGGGAATAACACATACTTGGCTTGTATTCATTTTCATTTTTGGCTAGCGGCCCAGAAGATGCCTTGGCAGTTCCTGAGAGAAACTCCAAATTTAGTCAGTTATAAGGTGATTTCTGCTTTCATGGGAATCTATCGCTTTTTGCTGACGCACAGTAAACACGAGTAGTAGTGGGGTGAAATCCTGCTGTTTGGGACATGCCTTTCCTTTCTTTTTTTGCCCTTTTGGACAGACATGAATGCGTTATTTTCTTAAATGTGCTGCGAAATACAGTATGTGCTGCAGAAATTGTGGTGGTTTCCGCAAGACATCTAAAACCGTCCATTTTCGTTCGGGACTTATAATTATATCGGTTGAGGGTCCGCCTCCATGGTCTCGCCAACAGTGAAACTATACATTACGCAGTGTTTTTTTTTTGTTTTTTTTGTTACGATTGCAAAAGTTATTTGTATTCATCCGAGCCACCCAACTGTGATCCCTGAAGCCACTGGCACAGTGTAGTTTCGGTGTAAGTTCAGACTTGTGTAGTCACATTCTCTCCTCTAGGCCTGGTGTGAGAATAAACTGAAAACAGCACAGGTTAGAAACTGTAAATGGCTTGAATGCCTTGTCCCAGCTTAGTATTCCTGTATTCAGCTCTGTGTGTGTGTGTGTGTGTGTGTATGTGTGTGTGTGCGTGCGTGCGTGTATGTGTGTGAGCGAGTGCCCGAGACTGGATGAGCATTGAGTTTCTTCACGGTCAGTAGACCACCAACTGCAGCCTCCTGGGTGGTCGTCATAGAAACAACAGCACGAAGGGGAGGACAAAAAGGTATGTCGATGACTCATTGAAAAGAGTGTCCACGTGTGTGTGTGTGTGTGTGTGTGTGTGTGTGTGTGTGTGTGTGTGTGTGTAAGTGTGTGTGTAAGTATTCCTCTGAGATCTTTCTTATTGACTGTTCCATGAAGGCTTAAGCCAAGTTTCCCCTCGGTTGATTAGAAACGGAGGCGGTTTTTGTTTTAAGGACTGTCATCATGAAGTGGTGGGAGATGGAAGCAAATTTAGCTCTTTCCATCCACCAAGATATGACTGAAATGCACGCGAAATCACTCTCCCATATCAAGCGTCCACCGTCATCATCCTATTTGCCCTCCTCCTCCTCCTCCTCCTCCTCCTAGAGTCCTTTGGTTTTCTTCAAATGGACAACAAGTTCGAGGTGCAGTTTTTCTCCCCCCTTTCATGCGCCGGCAAACACTTGTTTACAGGGAAAGACGGCGGTCTAATGTGCAGCATGCAGGAAACAGCTGGGTTTCGATTTCATTAGCATGTCTCTTTTGAATGCTGAAATGAACTGTAATGAAATTCTCCCGCCTGCGTCTGTACTGTTCTTCCAGCGTCCGCTGAATCGTCCTGAGCTCGTTACGATCTTTTTAAATGATGATGGAAAAACAAATCCAGACCACGTGTTCGTCAATCGATCATCTTAGAAAATAATCATTCTGCAAGGTATTGTGCTTGAAGGTTCTTTGGATCATTTCATGTTCTAATCTTGTGAAAATGGCTCCACTTGAAACGTCCAAAGTCAAACAAACAAAAACATTTTCATTCATTCATATGTTTATCTTTTATCCGGTTTATTCTGCACAGGATAGTGGAGACCTGGAGCCTATCCAAGGAGACTTGGGGCACGTGGACGCCCTGGACGTGGTGTCAGTCCATCTCAGGGCGTGCACACACACTACACACACTACATTTGGGAACACCAATTTACTTAATCTGCCTATGTCTTTGGACTGTGGGAGGAAACCGGAGTACATGGAGGAAACCCATCAAGCACTGTGAGAACATCCATCCACGCAGACGGAAATCGAATCCAGCTCCTGGAGGTGCAAGGCATTATGGGTAACCACTAAACCACATACTGTGAAATATTTCATCATTATTTATATCCATAAGCTCTCATTAATGGTCACTGTTACGATTACTCCGGAATGTTAGTCACTTATCTTGACCTTTATGCTGGCAAGGATTTTTTTTTATATTTAGTAACCGGACCTTCTTCTCTTTCATGTTCTTCTTTTTAATACCCCAGACTTACGGATTATAAATGTAGGCCGGGTGCGTCAGACCGCAGTCCCACAGGGTCGCAGGCTTTTTAACATGCCGTATTCAGTCCATGAAGGTTTTACTAATTAGCTGAAGTTCGAAATGAGATTGAACTCTGAAGTACTTTGGCCCTCAACTCCCCTACCCTTCATTACTGCTTCATATATTGTGAAGTGAGCCATAGCATAATAAGAAGCTTTTATTGAAAGCAAAGTGGCTGTAAAGTGAGGGGCGAGATTAATCAGCAAACATCCAGCTCCAGAAGGAGATGAATAGAAAGTTTTGTATTCAAAGGGAATCAGCTGAAAATCGCTCATAGAAATTGAGGCGCCAGAAACAGTGCTTCAAAAAAACAACAAAAAAAAAAACACAAAAAGCTACTATTTCAGAAGCGAGAAATTATTGATTGGCGTCAAGCGAAGAAGACAATTGCAAAGCAAAGCCTAATCCAGAGTGACGGGCGTGTCAGGGTGATGGCGCCTAAAAAGTGACCCATCATGCATAGTGTCCACTGTACAAGCCTCTGGAGACAGTCTTATGATCTGGTGTTGCTTCAGTCGCTCACGTCTAGACTCAGCAACGTTATGTGGCAATAAAACAAAGTCAGCTGACCACCAAAATGTACTGAATCACCAGATTATCACATCTATGGAGTTTCTCTTCCTTGATATGCACGGCCATATTTTAGACAGTGTTTTATGAGAGAGTGGTTCTGGGAGCATGAGGAACCATCTTCACACATGAACTGGCCATCATATTGTGCTCAGTGATCAAAGCTAAAGGCGGTTGAGAGAGCGTGTGACTTTATTTGGTCAGGCAGTGTACTACAGTATATCTTCCCGCTTTGTTGTTGAAGCAGAGAACTGTTCTAAAATACAGTACATTCCCACCATACATGGTATCAAAGAAGGCCTAGTGAAGTGGGTTAGATGGAATGAAAAATATATTTATTGTTATTTAACCGTTAACAGAAACATTTATTTTACAGATTATTATATTTTGCAGTTGCAGTTTTGTTTTTGTTCTGGGACTTATAAGATAAGATCGCTGTACGAGCCCTGATTGGTCCTCATGAAACAAGGTGGGCGTGTGTGCGTTACAGTTCATCATGTCAATCAATTATAGTCGTAGAAATGGATCGTTGCTACTGTATGATGAAATTGTAAGTTTAAATATGTATACTGTGTTATGTGCCTATCAGATATCAACCAACAGCCATTAAACATATACTAAGTGAGATTTTGTTGTTTTTCTCATAAGGCATAAGGAAACATAGTGAACATACAGTACTGAGTGGTGAATAGAGGTTTAATGTAAGCATTCCTTTGAAGCAATATTTAATCCATATTTTCTAGATCCCTGAATTAAATGATATCTTTAAGACGTTGTGGACAAGATTTTCCGGATTTGGTTTGTCGCCATAAAAATGCCTTTAAATGGCTTTGATAAACCTCCTGCTTTGTGGAACACAGTGCATCCTCTGTTCTGGCCGTGTGCGGGAGAAGTTCAGGGTATTCCCGAAGCATGACGCAGACTTTAATCACTGTAATCATTGTCCTCTTCCTCTCTTTTGACAAAACAGAAGAGCGACATACAGAAGGTTATTGTGCTTTTAGCGGTTTGATATGTAGGTCATGACTGTCCCCGTTCTGACTCAGGGAGTGTGCGCCTGACTGTAGTGCACGAATGAAATGTTCAAGAAGGTCTGTGTCTGGACGATGGTCGGTACATAAACCATGCACTTCGCAATAGAAAAAGGATTGTCACCAGGAGGTTGTGAGTTTGAGTCCCAGTGGTGCCACAGCCATCCATGATAAGGAGTCAAGAGAGAAAAAAAACTGACCATGATCTGTCTACCCAAATGTACTGTAGGCAGAACCGCAATCCCAAAAGAGCTTTTGCACCTTTTCAGTCAACTCCAGAATGATCAGAATCGGAATCATATTTATTGACCTTGCAAGGAATTTGGTTCTGACTGTCGGTGACTCGTGAGAAATATGACAACACACAGGACAAGCACTGTAGAGTTTAAATAAAGATTATTGACACCGTTCATGATACGGACCTAAAAATCAATCATACAATTACTGTACAGTATATGTGGAGTCTGTTTCAAAAGTATTGGCACCCCACGCCGGCGGATAAAACCGCTTTATGGAAATAAAAATTATGGTTACGGATAGAGAAAGGTAGCAAATGAAAAGAAAAAAGTATTATTTAGTAATTAAATCAGTTTTGTCCATGATAAGTAAGCCAGGGGTGACGGTTGACAAGAGGAAGAAACCCTGAAAGGAACCAGTCTCAAAAGGGAAACTCATTTGGGTGATACCAGATAGCGCAACCATGAATCATCAGTCCCTGGTATATCTGTGTGCTATAAGGTCGAAAAGTGTTTTAGTAATACAAAGTCCACCTTCACTGATGGATGCCCAGGTGCAAAACATGGCATGTTCATGGCGATTTCAGTTCTCAAACTAATGAGTAACAAGCCATCACAGAAAAACTGGGATCAGCAAATTGTCTGTTTGCTTTCACTGGACTTGTATCATTACCTTTTGTGCGCTTAATCTTTCTCTTTCATCTAGAAATGCAAATATAATGTAGCTTTAGAAAATAATTAAACGGACTATAAGTTACTTTTTAGCTTTACTTGGATAATACTGTATACTGTATACTGTATGCGCCACAACAAGAACATGTTCAGTGCAGTTGTAGTCCCTGAGGGTGTTGGATCAAGAGATCTTGTCATTGTAATGTTTAAGATTTAAAAGATTTCTTGCGTCAGACCTTCATCCAGAGTCTTTTAATATCCTTAATATTCCTGTATTGGTCTGTGCAATGTGTGCATGTGGAGTTTTCCAGACGAGCAGTTTTCAAATCCCGAGGCCGAGGCCAGACATTGATTTTGTGTCCTCACATTTGGATATACGTTTCGGTCATTATCCTGTTGAAAGATCCAATTATGTTCAAGCCTCATGGCAGAGGGAGCCTGGCGATGCCATCAATCTTCGCAAGTGTCCCTGAACCACCAGCCGCGAAACAGCCTCATGCATCAATGACCCACCACAATAACTTACAGAGGGTTTGGGGACTTGTGAGCGGTCCTTAGTTTTCCCCAGATGAGTTGAGCTGTGCATGTGGTCGAGGGCAATGATAGATTAAATATGAGATGAAGGCAATTTAAAAATGATGTTTGTTTTTTTTTTGTGCTTTTTTTTAAAGAATTCAGGACCATTTGTGTGCATTTACTTGTGTGGTTTTGGGCTCGTCATTTTTTTGTTAGACAACCAATACAGTACGTACTTTCTCGAGGTGTTCAGTTTTGTAAAAGGTGCCAGTAGTCTTGTAGTCCGGTTACAAGGACAATCCATCACTGAGTTGTATGCAGTGTACTGTACACAGTTACCTCGCACCATCAGGGTTGAGAGTTCGACTCCCACTTTGGGTCTGTATGTGCGTGTTCTCCCCCATGCATGGTGTTTCCAGATTTCCCATAGTGTATGAATGAGTGTGTGATGAATTGCCACCCTGTGCAGTTCACCTATAGTTACAACATAGTATATAGTATTCTATGGTTTTTCATTTAGTGTCCTGTTATTTATTGATAATTGATTTATTATATACTTAATTAATTAATCCTGGCAGTAAACAGTGAGACGTATGAGAAGACTCTAAGAAGACCTCAGCATTATAACCGTGTTAACCTTTTGGGTCTCTCCCCAGCCACACGCTAACTGATTATGAATATTTACTGATGTTGGCTAAAGGTGATGAATATTAATGGAGCGCCTGTTCCTGCCTCGCGTCCGGGCTCAGATGAGACAGTCGTATGCGCGAACACACAGAGGCAGCGCCGGCTAACAATCTGGTTACCTGCAGGTGAGGGACTCGAGGAGTCGAAGAATAAATAGGACCAGGAACATCAGGTGAAAGGTGGATGGACATATTCTCCTGCAATTTATACAGATAATTATGTACAATTTTGGTCTATTTTACAAGGTGACTAAAATATTCATGAACCAGAAATAACATCCAAGCCTCTCTCACACATTTAACTTTCCCTCTACATGGAAGAATATGATCATTTTAGTGTTGAATGTTTTCTTATACAAAGGGAAGTTTTTATAAGAATACTTTTAATATGGCTTAATGTTTCCCCCCTTTTGATTAATTAGAATTTACAGCTGAACTTTAACATAAAATTCACTTTTTAGTAGACATTAGACTCCAGTGTACAGGGTGGGCCATTTATATGGATACACCCTAATAAAATGGGAATGGTTGGTGATATTAACGTCCTGTTTGTGGCACATTAGTATATGTGAGGGGGCAAACTTTTCAAGATGGGTGGTGACCATGGTGGCCATTTGGAAGTCGGCCATCTTGGATCCAACTTTTGTTTTTTCAATAGGAAGAGGGTCATGTGACACATCAAACTTATTGGGAATTTCACAAGAAAAACAATGGTGTGCTTGGTTTTAACGTAACTTTATTCTTTCATGAGTTATTTACAAGTTTCTGACCACTTATAAAATGTGCTCAATGTGCTGCCCATTGTGATGGATTGTCAATGCAACCCTCTTCTCCCACTCTTCACACACTGATAGCAACACCGCAGGAGAAATGCCAGCACAGGCTTCCAGTATCCGACTTCTAAATGGCCACCATGGTCACCACCCATCTTGAAAAGTTTGCCCCCTCACATATACTAATGTGCCACAAACGTCCTGTTAATATCACCAACCATTCCCATTTTATCAAGGTGTATAAATGGCCCAGCCTGTACATTTACAAACAAAAAGTGAGAGAAAAAACATACTCTGTTTTTTCTCTCTCTCTTTTTTTGTTGTTGTTGTTTTAATGGCCTATTAGATTTTCCCTCTTAAATGTGACCTCATATAAGGAGATGTTGCTCCAGTGGGTGTGGCTTAGCAGTAGCACTAAATTTGTGTTTTCGGAGAGGAGTAAAACAAAGTGAGTTTGAGGAACATCATCTGAGGGGTGTTTCAACTGGAAAAAACACTTTGGATCGACTCTGAGAACTGTTTTAATCTGGAAACTAAATAGTCAAATATGGGACCTTTAAAGTGACTGCTTTTTGCATTTGTGATTGTTACAACATGTTGATGCTGGAGACTCCTTTAGGAAATCTTTAACATGTACTCTTCTTGCATTAAACTTCATTGTATCAACAATCGATACAACTCATTTTTTAAATGTAATTTGTAAGGCATCACTATCGAAATGACAGCATATTAGAACATCAATCCATCTACTTGCTGTTATGGAAAATTAATCATCACCTATAGGGATTGGACAATGAAACTGAAACACTGGTCAATTTAGTGTTGGAGATTTCATGGCTAAATTTGACCAGCCTGGTGGCCGAACTCTCATTGGTTGCACATTCCACCAGTAAGAGCAGAGTGTGAAGGTTTAATTAGCAGAGTTTTGTTTGAAATATTGCAATACACACAACATTATGGGTGACATAACAGAGTTCAAAAGAGGACAAATTGTTGGTGCGCATCTCGCTGGCGCATCTGTGACCAAGACAGCAAGTCCTTGTGATGTATCAAGAGCCAAGGTATCCAGGGTAACGTCAGCATACCACCAAGAAGGACGAACCACATCCAACAGGAGTAACTGTGGACGCAAGAGGAAGCTGTCTGTTCACTTGTGCCAATGCCAAACATTTCAATGGTGCCAGCAGTGAAAATCTTGGGCTGTGGACAATGTGAAACATGTATTGTTCTCTGATGAGTCCACCTTCACTGTCTTTCCCAAATCCGGGAGAGTTACGATGTGGAGAAGCACCAAAGAAGCGTACCACCCAGAGTGAAGCATGGGGGTGGATCAGTGATGGTTTGGGCTGCAATATCATGGCATTCACTACTGTAGGTCCAATACTCGTGCTAGATGGGCGCGTCACTGCCAAGGACTACCGAACCATTCTGGAGGACCATCTGCACCCAATGGTTCAAACATTGTATCCTGAAGGAGGTGCCGTGTTTCAGGATGATAATGCACCAATACACACAGCAAGACTGGTGACAGAGTGGTTTGATGAACATGAAAGTAAAGGCGAACATCTACAGTACCATGGCCTGCACAGTCACCAGATCTAAATATCATTGAGCCACTATGGGGTGTTTTGGAGGAGCGAGTCAGGAAACGTTTCCCTCCACCAGCATCACGTAGTGACCTGACCACTATTCTGCAAGGAGAATGTCTCAAAATCCCTCTGGCCGCTGTGCAGGACTTGTATCCCCAAGACGAACTGATGCTGTATTGGCCGCAAAAGGAGGCATTTCATTGGTTTCAAAACCAGGTGTTTCATTGTCCAACCCCTGTAATTCTTAACTAAATCATGGATGTTCCGCAATGGTAAATGTAGCTATAAATTCATTTTTTAAAAGTATTTTCTGCCATCATTTAATGAATAAAAAGTCAAAGGGCGTTCAGGTCAAACTGGGACTTATGATAACATTTCTTGTGAATGAAGCCATAAAAGCCAATTGACATTGATCGAAGACATCAAGCACAGTATTTCCATGAGACTCTTAGTCACGGTAAAATGTTTGAACGGTGCAAACGTACATCCGTGAATGATGATCCCGTAGCATGAAGATCACTGCAGTCATTCCCATGAATATTCAGTGAGTGGAACAACTGGTTCTTTGATGTAAAATTGACGGATAACTTGTCACAAATTTGCAGAAGAGAGGCATCTGTCTGTGCGAACTGTACACACAATCATTCGCCAACACCAATTGCACATTACAGGAACTCTGCTGGGAGTTATTGTCACGTCCCCCGTACAGTCCTGACCTTGCTCCAAGCCATTTCCACATGTTTGGGTCATTAAAGGACGTGAAGCAGGCGGTCCGATCATGGCTCCGGTTTACTGAGAAAACTTTCTACCTTGATGGCGTCCAAGCACTAGTGAAACACAGGGATAAGTGCATTAGAGTAGCAGGAGATTATATAGAGAAATAAAGGGCATAGAACATTCTCATAACTGTTTTCTGTTATTGGGCACAATCAAAAGTCACGGTTTGACTTGAGCATCCTCGCATACTTTCACAGCACTGTTTTGTTTTCTTTACGCATCATTAAGATTATGACCAGCAAAGTGTGACTGAAGTTTGGTCTTGGCAAATTGGTGTTAATGGTGCTTTAAGGGATTAAGCTTTTGGGCTTGTTTATAACAAAGTAAGTGTGTGAGAAATCTGGTGGTGAAAAGTAGACGGCTCTTAACAATAACATTCACTCATCATCCTCAATACATATATATATATATATATATATATAATTATTTTATTTATTTTTTTTGTATGTGTGTGTGTTATAATTTTGTCCTTGCAGTGTGACTAATTTGAAGTTCCTGGTATGCGCCAGTGTTTGAGAACCGAGGCTGATGACAGATGGAGGGCCACAGCTGTTTTTCTCTCTTGCCTTCGGACACGGACAGACACACACACACACATGTTGTGATGCAAACATTTATACACTGGCCAATGGGGCTAAACTCTGAGTCTGTGTGTCTGGGGCCTAAACATGTCAAATGTTATATAAGCACAGTTCTGTAACGTCTCAGAAATGTCTAAATAGACAGAGTTTCAGCAGTGTGGGGGTAGAATAATGAAAAATCATGAATGGCCGTATTGTACAGCATTCATAATGGTGGTACAGTAGATGGTAGTTATATTATCAATTGAGGCAGCGCTACAGTATTTGTATTTACAGTAAACCAAATCATAAGTTTCCTGCCATTACTCTGATTCTATTCTGATTATATAATAAGAATAAGTATTGAGGAACAGTTCTCCATACTTCTTCACTTCGGCAAGTTCTTGTTTCTCATGTTTTTGCTTGTTAAGCCACACAGTGACCTATGAACCACTCCTAACTTAAGGCATGAACCAGTGAGAAACAGGTGCGGATGATCAGGCCGGTGATTAGTATACCGGTGGTGCCGAATGCTGAGTGGTTGGATCAGACGAGAGGGGAAATGAGGTCGCTGCTGAAGTTGTTTTAGGCACCGTCACAGTAGGAGGACGGAAGGAGTCTCCAGTGTCAGCGCTGTGAAGCAAAGCTGTGATTGAAAGCTTTTGTTAATGCGCAAACCGTATTG
Organism: Clarias fuscus; assembly: GCA_030347435.1. Lineage (NCBI taxonomy): Eukaryota > Metazoa > Chordata > Actinopteri > Siluriformes > Clariidae > Clarias > Clarias fuscus. The sequence goes on along the minus strand of CM059227.1, from coordinate 18,598,776 downwards.
TTGCAAATTTGCTTCGGTTCAAGTGCAACAAAGTGCTTCAGGGTGTGCCGAAAATAAAAAGTGTTGACTGTGTCACACCACCCAGTCGTTAAGGAGTTTTCCTAGAATAGCACGACTCCAAGTACTTTATTCATTGCATTATAAAGCTGTTCTGAGAAGCATGCAGAAGTGAATATGAATGCTAAGGTAAACAGAGTTTGATGGAGCTAACATTGGCTTACACAGTGCTCCAGGAATAACCAAGACTGGCTTTTGTCAACAGGCAGTGATATGATCAGGTCTGAGAAGCAGAAGGAGAGGCTGCTGCTTGTCATCTTGCACTAAATTGGATTTCAGGCTGCAAACAAACAGCCGTTCGTTTTGGATGAGCCCTGGCGCGAGGAGAGCAAACAAAGGCGGCCAGTAATTAACGCTGATATCGATCTATCATGCCATTGATGCTCGCGCCCAAGGTTGACGTGCGACAGCGTCCTCCACTTTAGAGTGTGATTCTCATTCCTAGAAGCAAATCGAGGCAGATCGCTCGTCGGTTTCCTGTTAGGGGATCCATCTTGGAGCTGAAGAGTGTCTGCAGAGTGTCAGGTGGAGTTCAGAGCTCGCGGCTGGATAACACTGTCCAGATACAGGAGACAGGAAAGATACACGGCATGGTTCGCAAATGGCTCCCGAGCTGACTAGGTAGGGGGCTGAGTAATGGCTCTTACGTAATACGGTACACGTTAGCCGTATCAGATCCAGCACCAGATTTATGTCATTGTGGAAAAACAGCTCAGGGCACACCCGTGCGCTGGCACTGTTTGACCACATGGGGCGCTGTGGATCACTGTGGTGTGTATATATGGGTTAATGGCTCATCAAGAAGACCACTGAATTCTAATCCATTTTAATTCTCGGCTATCTATGGACTAATATCTCAAATATGTTACCCAGGAACAATATCTTTATCTAGATTACAATTAATGTTACAAAGTGCATAAAGATTGTGTCGTACCCCAAGGAGACTGGAATGAGTATAGAAATAAATATCAGTTTTTTTTTTGTCTTACAATCCTCTTTGAGATCCCGGAAGTACTATTTTCACCCACATGTTATTTTATCTGGCTCATGAGAGACTAATCCTGATGCTTTTTCAGTCGTTTTTTTTTCATCCCAATAATCTGCTTGTAAGCCATGTATAAAAGCTGCACAAAAGCTGAGAGCCAAAGCTCACGGGGCATGAGCTTTCGGCACATTTCCTGCTTGTCAGTCTGCATTTCCTGGTGCTATGTGAAATATACTGAGGCAGTGGATTGCTTAAGGGCCTTCCTGTGCTGCCGTTGTGTGTTTGCATGTTTGCACCGAGTGCGAAAATGTATGCTGTGCATGCGCTATTAATAAATCCATCTTTGTGTGCACAATGTCCTTACCTCGGAGACGATGGATTCCCCATGCTTTCTCGCTCCTTAGTTCTTTCCTGGCCTTTTCTGTGCCCAGTAGGAGCCTTTTTTACTCCAAAAGGGCCCAGTGTTGGGGCTGGCGGGGGGCCAGGATGCTGAAAATCATAGGCCTGCACCCTTGCTTTTGTTCCCTGCCGTTGACTGATGCTGGCGGCCTTTAGTGCGCTCGGAGAGCACAGCGTGAGACGTACCGGACTGCCGTGGCGCGGAAGCCTGATTTGGCAAAGAGAACAGTGTGAGGGAGAACCACCACGACATTTACAGAAAACAACGGCTTGCAGCAGGTGACAGGCTGCCCTTTTAGCACTGATCCAGAATCAGATTTTCACGCCTGTCACTTAAATTAGCTCTGCATGTGCAACGGTAGAGTTGCCGTTTGGATCAGAGTTAAAAAGGCCGATTCGAACGGAAAACCAGTAGCTTTTCATTCATATCACCAGTGCACTCCATAGATCACGGATCATCACAGGAGGAGGGATGTCGGAGACAATATGGACTGATCTTGGATCAGTTTTGTTCAAATGTTTGATAACATGCGCTGGTCTATTTAATAACATGCGCTGGTCTGAGATCAGCTATCACAGCACTCTCGGCCTCACCAGGGGGGGTAGAGAGAGAGCGCAAGGAAAGATCAAATCTGTTTTTATTAAACTCCTGGGGCTCAGGGATAATAACTGTAGCTTTATTTGACATAAGCCCTTGCAGGCCCAGTAGAACAGTGTTATATTAAAAAACTCATTTTGTTGCAGTTCTGCTCAGGGCTCTGGGTGTAGACTAGACCCTGCCTAGAACATCTGGAACAATGAAGGTTTCTTGTGACGTTGTTTCATTTAAAACAAAAAGGAGAAGAAGAAAGAAACTAAAAATAGACTAGCAATAACAGGGTTGTGTGTTCACAAATGTGTCACAACAACCTGTTAGCACTGGTAAGTTAAACAAGGTAGTTGTTTTTCATTACAGCAGAGCTCACTTTGTGTCAATGCTGATTCACCGACACATCTGTGGCAGGTTGACCTTCTCTCTAGTCAGCAAAACTGCTACATGCTACAGTACCTAGACATACACTATCATTCGCCTCAGTCAAGGATAGATATGCTAGGCGTTCATATTTCACGTTTGCCTAGTCACACAAGTATTACCATGTGATTGATTGATGTATCATGTGTTCACGTTTACATATAAATAAGGATCTTTTTTCAGTTTCCTTATAAATGGACCATGAGTTCATGCTAAGAGATTCAGACTAGCGTTGTGTGTTCATACAGTACTTCTCAACGAAGCATGGATATTAGCAAACAGTAATGGAAATGTACCTGGATTGTTTTAGAGAATTTATACTTTAAGCTTTACTGAATTTTACTGTTCTGAATTTTAATTCCTTACATTTCATTTGGAATGAAATGTATATATTCATTAAAAACCATAAAAATTTAGATTTTTTTTCACTCTGACAGAATATTATCATATCCATCCATCCTTCCATCCATCCATCCATCCATCCATTCATCTATTCTTCCATCCATCCATCCTTCTTTCCATCCATCCATCCATTCTTCCATCCATCCACCCATCCATCCATCCATCCATCCATTCTTCCATCCATTCATCCGTCCATCCATTCTTCCATCCATCCACCCATCCATCCATCCATTCTTCCATCCATCCATCCACCCATCCATCCATTCTTCCATCCATCCATGCATCTAGGAACCTCTGTAGTCTAACTAGGAACTGTGGAAGCCAGTGGTGACCATTGTATTTATTCCCATTTTTATGACCATGGTAGGACCTCCGGGCAACATTCACATACTCATTCAAACACTACGTCGATTTGGAAACACCAATTAGCCTAATTTGCTTGTCTTTGGCCCTGTGGGAGAAAACTGTGGGAGAAAACCGGAGGAACCGGAGGAAACAGTACTGGGCAGTGGTGGCTCAGTGGGCTAAGGCACTGAGTTACTGATCGGAAGATCGGCGGTTCGATTCCCAGCTCAGCCAGGTTGCCATTGTTGGGCCCTTGAGCAAGGCCCTTAACCCTAACTGCTCCAGGGGTGCTGTACCATGGCTGACCCTGCGCTCTAACCCCAGTTACGCTGGGATATGTGAATTTCACTGTGACAAAATAAAGGCTTTACTTTACTTTAAACCCACCATGCACAGGGAAACCAAGTCCTGTGGGGACTTTACACACAATCACTTGCACATCACAGGAACTCAGTTGGGAGTTATTGCCACATCCTCTGTGTTGTACAGTCCTGACCTTGCTTCAAGCCATTTCCACATGATTGGGCCAATAAAGGAGTTTCAAGGCGTGACGCATGCAGTCTGAGGAGCTTTTACTCTCATAACGTCTCCTAACACTCCTCGTAAATACAGTAGTAGCGCCGGTAGGACATTGTGAGTGCAGCGTACGTTCAAGTTCTTTGTTTACAACTTGAAATAATGAGAAACTTGCCATAGGTCTGAAGATAATTGCTATTTGTAATGATTGGCGCAAAATCATTTGGCTCAGTGGTTAAGGTTTATGGTCTATGGTTCAGAAGGTCCCAGTTTCAAACCCCTCAACCGCCATGTTGCCACTGTACCCTCGACTACTCAGATGTATAATGAGATAAAAATGTAAGTCGCTCTGGATAAGGGTGTTTGCCAAATGCCATAATGTAAAAATATGGTTAGATTTTCTTCACATTTATATATATATGTATGCTGGCCCACTGGGAAATTGGCCAATATGCCAGATAACCAATCCAGACCTGATGAGTACTAGTATTACAATGTAGGTCTGAAGAGAGATGGCTTTAGGGACAGTGCTGGCTCAGAGGGTTAAGGCTCCGGGTTACGGCCCCAGGGGGCCAAATTGTACTGCTGGGCTCTTGAGCAAGGCCCTTACCCCTATCTTCCTATCTTCTCCATGGGCGCTATATCACCTCTGTATGAGACAAAAAAAAAAATCAATTTACTGATTTTTTTGGTTAATGGTTAGTTCACTTTTTCTTTTTACTTTTCTTGGAGAAAAGCACGACTTCATTACTATGACCACGGTTCATCAAGTGATCCCTTTTTCAAACGAACTGGAGCTTTAATTACCGTAGTACCGAATAATGTTTAACCAGATTCTTCAGGCTTCAGCAATCCCCATGCATTTTCCCCTCTTTGATGTTTCAGTTTTACAACATCGACTGTTTGAATGTTTCTGTTGCGGTGGTAAGAAAGACAGTACTATTTACAGCAGCAGTGCCTGAATTAGACTTGATTTCATTAGAGGTTGCTTGCGAGCGGTAATGAAGTTCCTTTAGCGCATGGTACATTGAATTTTCCTTTCCACTCAGTCAGGGGATGAAAGAAAAAGAAGAAGAAAAAAAAAAGAACGCCCGCTGCTTGCACTGACCACTAAATACAGTGTAGTGTTTATATAGCCGCATGAGCATATTTACGTATTTATCTGCCTGCATATTTCTGCTGTACTTCTATTTGCATGCGTCAGGTTTGCATGTTTGTGTGTATGCATGTGTGTGTGTAGTGTGCATGAGATAAAGGAACAATGTGAGGCTTCTTGTTAACCCAGAATTGGAGTCTTTCATGGGTTTAGTTGTATCAGTAGTGGGCCTTTATTAGACCTGAAGCATGTCACTAATGATACTGTCCAACAACAGGATTATAGGCATGCTACAGAAGTAAATGTGACTATATTAAATGTACTGTAGCGTGGTCGCTTAATGGTTAGTTCTGTTGCCTCAAATCTCAAGGGTTAATGGTTTTGATTGGTGTTTCCAAATTGCCCGTGATGCGTCATTAATGGATGGATGGATAATAATTACTGGCACAACTAACAATATGTCCAGAATCTTGGTCTACTCCATTCCACTCTCAATAGCCACTTCATATCTAGAGGTTGTGGAATTGCTGCAAATGTTTTAAGAACCTTTATTAGTGGATGAGTTGTAATCTGCTGGTAGAGGTAACCAGGTGGTCTAAAATATCTTGGTACAGAATGTATAATGGATGGGTGGCCAATTTTGTTGGTCATATTTCTTGAATGCTATCAAATGCTTCTTATAATAAATAGAAAAAATATGTTGATGTTCAGTTCAGCCTTTATTCATCACACATACATTACTGCACATTAAAAGTCTTTATTCTTCACATATCCCAGCTTCTTCTATTAGGCTAGGGTCAGAGCGCAGGGTCAGCCATGATTTGGTGCCCCAGGAGCAGACAGGGTTAAGGGCCTTGCTTAAGGGTCCAACAGAGGGAGCCCGGCAGAGCTTGTGCTCGAACTGCCGCCCTTCCGATCAGAAACTTAGAGCCTTAACACACTTGTAAGAGACAGTTTTAGTTGCTCCAGCATGTTGCTTTTATAGGTATTAATGTTACACTATACAGTCAAAAGTATGCGGCCAAACCTGCAATGACATTGTATTCGAATACATATACTTCAACATGGACTTGGTCCCCCTTTTGCAGTTATAACAGCTTCCCCTCTTCTTGGAAGGCTGTCCACAGGATTTTGGAATTTATTTTTTATTTTTATTTCTATTGCGCTTTTAACAATGGTCATTGTCCCAAAGCAGTGCCCATTCATTCTGTAAAGCATTTACTGTATGAGGTCGGGATGAGAAGGCCTGGCTCGCAATCTACGATCCATGTTCATTCCAAAAGTGCTCGATGAGCTTGAGGTCAGGGTTCCATGCAGGTCAGTCAAGTTTTCTCACACTGAACGTATCAAACTTTGTCTTTATAGTCGGAATAGAAAAGGGCCGTACCCAAACCGTTGCCAGAGAAATTGGAGGCATAGCATTGTCCAAGATGTCTTGGTCTGCTGAAGCATTAAGATTGTCCTTCACAGAGAAGTGACTGATTTAAACACCTGAATTCACTAATTAACAGGTTACTTTTTGCTTTTGAAGGGTGCCAATATTTATGAACAAGCTTCAGGATTTAAACGTTTAGACCAGTTAGTTAGATGGTAATCAATAATTAGTTTTATATACACAGTATACAGAGTCAGCCAAAATTTTTTATGAAAATAGTATGATGTATATAACATTAATATAATATAACATTAATAATATTGTTAGATTACTATTGCAAGTTTCAAGTTTGCAATTGTCCTATGCACAATAAACAAACATCTATGAAGAAATTCTTACTCTGCTGTCCTCCAATGAATGCCACTAAAAAGTAAAAAAAAAAAAGAAAAAAGCATAAAATAGAATAAAATTAAATAAATATACTGTAGGTATATAGAGAATAGGTATAAAAAAGGATATATATATATATATATATATATATATATATGTATATCAAACATAGAATTAAAATATGATACAAAATACAAAATATGGAAATGTGAAAAAATATTAACTGAGAATATAATTATCCTAATATTATCATGTATATCAATGTATAATATATAGAATTCAAATATTTATACAAGTTTTTGTTTTGTTTACATTTTTTGTCTATAATAATAAAGTAATTAAATGCAACTAATAAAAAAAACCCTGATATAACTAGGAAATATAACTATTCTAATGCATTTCATGGCTTCCTTTGTGGTGCACAGCAATCAGTTCATCAACACACTCTATCTCAGCTCTAGCTATTACCACTTCCTACTGTATACCTCGGCTTTCTGTTGTCATGGAGATCTTATTGTGTCACGGCCACCCTGTTTGGCCTCATGAAAAACCACATGAACCTGATTTTTTACCACTTCTGTAAAAATATGAGCATTCCAGGGTCGAACATGTCCAGACACACTGGGGTTTGCATGTGACAGCCTGTGAGAGCTACTACACCCAAAGCATTTAGTATTTTTTTTTCCCAGAAGTGGTTTAAATGTCTTATGATTCAGGGAACGTGGGCTAGATGATGGTCGAGGCATTACTAAATAGGGTCAATCCCATGTAGTGGCTGATGAGGCAAACCTCCTGGCATGCTCTGGATTCCTCGCTCTGCTGCACACACACACCTGTCATGAGAATTGATTTTAGTCTCAGAAAAGATAAGCATTTTATCCAGTTCGGTGAGTGGATGTTTACTTTCACCCGGCATTTTTGCCTGGCCTTAAGAGGTGCCAATAATTGTAAAGTAGAATGCAAACACAGTCTGCAAAGGAAGCTCTTTTGTTGTCATGGAGATGATGATGTCATGTCGGTGTCCAGATAACGGACTATGTTAAAGCAATCCTATTCCTGGAAAGAATTGAAAAGTGCTTAACACTATGTAAGTCTTGTAACCTTTTTAGGATTTGAATGAAAGTTCAAAAATGGAGCTCAGTTTTGGGTCCCTGTTTTGGGAGTTGAAAGGGGCCTCATTGGCCGTGCTCTCTGGGATGTGCTGTAGGGTCTCCCCTTGGCTGGTTCTGCTGTGCGCATCTATCAGCTCATGCATGCAGAAGAAGGCAGATAGCACACTGATGTCAACCTCTGGGAGGGAGACAAAACAAAATGAAAACTTTCATTGCAATGCAAATCTCAGATGCCTCTATGAACGGACCATGTCTTTAAAGTGTACGAAAAACTTTCAAACGAGGGAAAACCACCTGACCCGCGCTCGCTCTCTCTAATCCATTGCATTGCTCAGCTCTCGTAGTCATGGAGCTGGTTTACACAGAGGCAAAGTCTCTTCTGCGGTTTATGACCACGGCAATCAGTAAAGTGTATTTACCTCCCCGTCATCTGCTTCTTACACAAATATGATGTGTAAATAATATTAGCCTTGTGCCTTTTTCGTGAAAAAAAAAAAAAGCCAGAACTCTTGTTTTTCCTTTTTTTGGGCCACGTCACGATAATCGCCTCGTCCAATTAAAAATTTTGTGCTGCAGGTGATTTCTTATTATGAGATTACAATTAAAAACTAACATGAGTGCCATTTTATTAACACCAATTTTATTGGTGGACCATTTTACTTATATAATAATAATAATAATAATAATAATAATAATAATAAAGTACTTCATATGTTCACCTCTACTCAACATGTATTTGTGCCTGAATTTTTACGTCCTCTTTTGTTTTAGTGTGTCTCCTGTGCGATACAAGTCAATGAGTTTTTTTCTGTCCTCCTTTCGAGTATTTTCTGCCTTTTATAAACGACACTTCTTCCATCTCAATGGAATAATCACATGCTCGGTATTCATTCTATTCACCGCCTACCGAACGCTTCATAGATATGAATTATGGCTCTTTCTAATGTGTGAGCTCTTACGTAGCGCTGTAGGAATCTTCAGCTAAAGCCTCAAAGCTCAGTGATTCATCGTAGATTTTAAGCTTTAGACAGCTTTGTTCAGTATATTTATTAATTTATTTATATTTTCCCCACATTTTCCAGTGAACTCGCCACTATCAAGGGGGAAGGCTGAAGCTTAGCTTGTGCTTCTATTGAGACACGTCAAGCCAGTGAACAGGATCTTTTGAAATATGGCTGAGAAAAGAAAAACGCTATCAGTGTATACTATCAGTCAAAAGTTTGGACACACCTTATAACTTCATGGACTTTCCTCATTTGTATTTCTTCCTTCGCTGTAAAACAATACTGAAGGCGTTTATCCAAAATATACAATAATGTCCTTTGAACAGTGGATATTGAGATGTATATCTGCTACTTCTGCTCTGTAAATCCTTCATAACGGCTCTAATCTGAGGTGCTGGTTGTTACGTTAATTGGTGATTTCTGAGGCTGGTGACTCGTTTTGGTCTTGCTTTCCTGGGAAGATCTTCATGAGAGTCATGGTGCTTGCACCGTAAAAAAAAAAGATCCAACTAGATAAATGTCAAATTAATTAATATTTAATATGTTCCAACTTCTTCCAGTGGTATTTGTTGAGACAACAGGTAACACTGTGTTCTTGAAGGCACAGGCTGAATACACTAAAAAACTCAGGTTGAGCCAGCAATTTACCCTCCCTGAGATGCAAGGACAATTTCTAAACGTGGCTATTACATTAGCAGGATACAAACGTGCCTCATCTTAATAACACACACTCTCCTTTGTGCTTTGCACCAGATCTATAAATCTAGCTTGAGTCACTAGTTAGACCACATGGCAGATTTATCACACCTGCTTCTAATGTCCATGAACATGCAAATTTCACTGTAATGCACTTCCTGATTTTTTTTTTTTCTGTATCTTGGTAGTAATAGTATCTATGTACCATCATGATATCTGCATACACAAATCTACACCCACATAGTCTGTGGTCAAGTGACCAGGAAGCATAAACAATATGCCAGGAATCCTTGTTTTAGGTCTCACCACCAAACTGCACTGCCAGGAACATCATATGATTATCAATTACATACCAGTAAACTGGTGATGGGATCTTATGCCTGTGGGAAGCCCGTCCGGTCCGATCCTACAGAACCGTCAATGTAGCATAAATTGCTGGAAAAAAAAAAAAAAAAAAAAACTGGGCATGCAGCAGAACACCCATTGCATCCCAGCCTACCGTGTATGGGGCTTCCAAACGTCCTGGATCCCGATCAGATCGAGCACGCCTAGGACGCACAAGACACACTCGGTCCAATCCACGAAGGGGACACACCCCACAGCATCCAAAGGGAAAACCAAAAGGTGGTTTTAATGGTAAACGTTGATCAGTGCATACACACGCGGACAAAATTGTTGGTACCCTTCGGTCAATGAAAGAAAAACTCACAATGGTCACAGAAATAACTTTAATCTGACAAAAGTAATAATAAATAAGAATTCTATGAATGTTAACCAATGAAAGTCAGACATTGCTTTTCAACCATGCTTCAACAGAATTATAAAAAAAAATAAACTCATGGAACAGGCCTGGACAAAAATGATGGTACCCCTAACTTAATAGTTTGTTGCACAACCTTTTGAGGCAATCACTGCAATCAAACGATTCCTGTAACTGTCAATGAGACTTCTGCACCTCTCTGCAGGTATTTTGGCCCACTCCTCATGAGCAAGCTGCTCCAGTTGTTTCCGGTTTGAAGGGCGCCTTTTCCAGACAGCATGTTTCAGCTCCTTCCAAAGATGCTCAATAGGACTGAGGTCAGGGCTCATAGAAGGCCACTTTAGAATAGTCCAATGTTTTCCTCTTAGCCATTCCTGGGTGTTTTTAGCTGTGTGTTTTGGGTCATTGTCCTGTTGCAAGACCCATGACCTGCGACTGAGACCCAGCTTTCTGACACTGGCCAGCACATTTCTCTCTAGAATCCCTTGATAGTCTTGAGATTTCATTGTACCCTGCACAGATTCAAGACACCCTGTGCCAGATGCAGCAAAGCAGCCCCAGAACATAACAGAGCCTCCTCCATGTTTCACAGTAGGGACAGTGTTCTTTTCTTCATATGCTTCATTTTTCCATCTGTAAACATAGAGCTGATGTGCCTTGGCAAAAAGTTCCATTTTTGTCTCATCTGTCCATAGGACATTCTCCCAGAAGCTTTGTGGCTTGTCAACATGTAGTTTGGCATATTCCAGTCTGGCTTTATGATTTGTTTTCAACAATGGTGTCCTCCTTGGTCGTCTCCCATGTAGTCCACTTTGGCTCAAACAACGACGGATGGTGCGATCTGACACTGATGTTCCTTGAGCATGAAGTTCACCTTGGATCTCTTTAGAAGTCTTTCTGGGCTCTTTTGTTACCATTCGGATTATCCGTCTCTTTGATTTGTCATCAATTTTCCTCCTGCGGCCACGTCCAGGGAGGTTGGCTACAGTCCCATGGATCTTAAATTTCTGAATAATATGTGCAACTGTAGTCACAGGAACATCTAGCTGCTTGGAAATGGTCTTATAGCCTTTACCTTTAACATGCTTGTCTATAATTTTCTTTCGAATCTCCTGAGACAACTCTTTCCTTTGCTTCCTCTGGTCCATGTTGAGTGTGGTACATACCATGTCACCAAACAACACAGTGACTACCTGGAGCCCTATATATAGGCCCACTGACTGATTACAAGATTGTAGACACCTGTGATGCTAATTAGTGGACACACCTTGAATTAACATGTCCCTTTGGTCACATTATTTTCAGTATTTTCTAGGGGTACCATCATTTTTGCCCAGGCCTGTTCCATGAATTTATTTTTTTAAATAATTCTGTTGAAGCATGGTTGAAAAGCAATGTCTGACTTTCACTGGTTAACATTCATAGAATTTTTTTTTTATTATTACTTTTGTCAGATTAAAGTTATTTATGTGACCATTGTGAGTTTTTCTTTCATTGACCGAAGGGTACCAACAATTTTGTCCACTAAATTCCAACAGACCTTTTTTTTTTTTTTTTTTTTTTTTAGGGGTCCTCGCTGATGGTCTTCGTTTGACGTAAATGGGACAATTTGTTTTGTCGTTTTCCCTCCTGTGACTATTATTCTAAGTGTGAAAAATTGCCACCTGTCTTCTATCTATATTCCAAACCCGCTGACAATTTCCACATTTCTCCCTGTGCCAAAACTCACAGGATATCAAAGAAATGTTTGTGGAAAAAATTATTTCCTCGAACGTCCTACAGTATATAACCCTTCGGCTTGTCTCCCGTGATGTATGTGCAACAGTTAGATGGCTGACTGCATCCAAGAAAATCTGTAAGAAAGGAACAAAAGAAAGCCTTTCTGTGAGCTGGACCGTCTGGTGTCTTCCCTCTTGGGTGAACGTCTCCGGTTTAAATGAAGGCCAAATAAAAAAAAAATTTTTTTTTTTTTTTTTAAGAATTGGATCCCAATAAATCATGTTCACAAGGATAGGAAGACACTCAGATGCTTGATTGTTCAGGGTCTCTGGTTAGAGAGAAGATTTTTAACCGTGGTAACGGATAATCCAGGGCACATCTGAAATCTATTTACATTACGCACTGCAAAGTATGAAATAAATAAATAAATAAATAAATAAAAAGCAGTAGTTAAGATGTGTTTCCAAACACCAGTCATGTGATGGGATTGCAACCCTTAGTGGTTAAGGTGTGTGTGTGTGTGTGTGTGTGTGTGTGTGTGTGTGTGTGTGTGTGTGTGTGTGTGTGTGTGTGTGTGTGTGTTTTAGAGACACATGACGGCTTGTGGGTGGCTCGAGTAAAGTTGAGACAGTCAACATACTCAAGCAGGATGATGCATGAACACCACATGGAAAATATATTCAATTCATAGCAAACTGATAACATTTTGTAAAAATAATAATAAGGGAAGAAAAAAAAAAAACCTTTGACATGGGAAATAATCCTACACCGGTTGGTGTGATGCGGCCTGACGTGATGCGGAAAAAACTTTTTCCACCCCAATGCTGATTCTTTTCCAATAACAGAACATCCTGAAAGTCAAATCTATTGACTTATAACATTTTGGAATATATACAAGACAAGCTAGTTCCGGTTATCGCTTATGTTATAGCAGCTACGGTATTGACATGGTGATTCCCACTGAAAAGAAAAGAGATTTGTGGTTATCAGCTATCCAGCGGGGAGATGAGGTTAATCCCGATCAAAGATCCCCGTATTTCGATCACTGGTACTTGTGTACTTAACATTTCATCTTACTGTAAGTAGAGTATCATTATTAAATACTCACGTACTGTAATACAGTACATATCCACAGTACGCACAATGTATTTGTGTTACATTTCCTAATTTACAGTATATCCAAGGTAAACTGGGCCACGACTCATTCTGTGTTCCACTGTTATATATATATATATATATATATATATATATATATATATATCGCTCATCCTGTACAGGGTCGCGGGGAGCCTGGAGACTTCATATGCACTTACACCGGTGTGAGCAGACACGCAGTGACCTCAGTGACGAGTGTCAGACAGCACAGATAGCAGAGTGACAGATACATGGAAAGGTAGGTGAAAATAGATCAGAAACCGACGAGCTCATTAACAGAATGTAAACGGAGCTGATATTCTGCTCAAAGAATGTTTGGATTTCACTGTTAGATAGTTTAACATGGAATAATAGATGATAGGAGAACTGTAAACTGACTCTTCCTAACCAGCTGGAACTGGCCATGGAAGGAATTTCACAGTCATATCCAACAGCTTCAGTCATGTGTAAAAGTTAGTGCCCCTCCTAGGTTTTGTGTGTGTGTGTGCGTGTGTGTGTGTGTGTGTGTGTGTGTGTGTGTGAGTGTGTATCATTTAATTGTAGCGGATCCGACTCTTAGGTAAATACAACCTCAGGCGAACAACAACTTTTTTCATCATGCCAATATTTATTTTTTTTAAAAATATGAAACAAAAAATAAGAAAAAGCATGTGGGCAATAGTAAGTGCCTCCTTAACGCTTCCACAGGAATTAAGAGCCTACGTTGCAGTCAGACGCTACTAATCATCAGTGCTTTAATTGATCAATTCAAATCAATTCAATTGCACTTTATTATTGAATTGTGTATGAAATGTGAACGTGTATGAATGAAAAACGATGAGATAGTCCCTGATGAGCAATGACGGCAAAACCCTGAGATGGCAGTAGGAAGAAACCTTGAGAGGAACCGGACTCAACAGGGAACCCATCCTGATCTGGGTGAAACAGAAAGCAGGGATTGATCTACATTCATACTGTGTGGTAGGAGTTAGGAGGCTGGAAGTTAATATGGAGTCCAGTTCATTATTGGAGGCTCAGGTAGACTGTAGGAAATTCCATTTCAGTCAATTAATTGATCATTAATTGGGGGGGGGGGGGGGGGGGGGCTTAAGTTTTGGCAGTTTGCTGGTCTGGAGCATTCAGGTGTGTGTTAACACAATGCCAAAAGGGAAGAACATATAGTATGCAATGGTCTTGAAGAAGCAAGTGTTACTGCATGACAATCTGAAGAAAAAAAAAGTCCACACAATTTGGAGTTTTCTAAGTAGAAAGCATTCAAGGCATTTGTTGATCTTCCCAGGAGTGGATGTCCCAGCACTTTCACCCCAAGGTCAGCCTGTGCAATGCTCTGAGAAACACACACACACACACACACACAAACAATAATTACATCTCAGACCCTACGGGCCTCATTGAGCATGTTAAATGTTAAAGCCCATTACAGCACAATTAGAAGAAGACTGACTACGTATGGTTTTTTTGGAGAAAACCTATTACGTCTAAAGAGAACATGGAAGCACGACTGAAATTCACAAAACTGAAGCAATGTAAAACAATGCCTTATGGAAAAATTAGACCTGGGTGGCCTTAAAAACCGAACATCATTCATACTCCCTGTCAAGCACGGCGGGGGAGGGGTGATGATTTGAGCTTGTTTTTGCAGCCACTTGACCTGAGCATGTTACAGTCGTCTGTATAGCAGAGTGTTCTAGAGGCAAATGTTGAGGGCATCTGTCCGACTGCTAAGAACTGCTTGGTCGAAATACAGTCATGCATTCGGACAATGATCCGACGCACACCGTTAAATCAGCAAGAACGGCTTAAAAGTAAAAGAATCAAGGTTTTGGAATGTCCCAGTCCGTTTAAGTTCAGACCTTAACCCAACTGAAGTGCTGTGGCGGGACCTTAACCAGAACTGTGCATAAACAAATGCACCAAAATCTCAAGGCACTAAAGCAATGTTGTGAAAAAGAAAGGGCCAAAGTAAAGTCATACAGGAAATGATTACGTCAAGGTATTCAAACATGGGGGTAGTTAGTATTGGCCACATGATTTTGATCTTTCTGGATTCATTTTTGTTAAATTACATAAATAAATACAGTACGCTGTGAAAAAAGGGATGCAACCGGAGGTTGTTTTTGCCTAATAGCGAAACCCCCTACAATCAGATGATCGTTATTACTTCTTTTATTATTATTTATGCAAAAAAAAAAAGTTTTACACGACTTCAGGTTTCTTAACATGCCACGCTATCTGTTTTCTCATGGTGTACAGTAAAACCCAAAAGGGGCGGGGGGGATTTTAGCTGGCGAGTCATCATTATTTGGCCTGGCAGGGTTATCTGTGGCAGGAAAAACAGTGAGTGTTTTGATTGTGGATCATGTGAGCGTAGTTGTTGCCTCACCAGCCTCTCTTTATTTATTTTTTTTTATGGCGGAGAGAGAGTACAAGTACAAAGTTTAACCTTCTCTGTCCTGAAGCTATCCTTGTGATTGTTACAAAGCACCGACACTGAAGACTGCTTACAGAAAAGTTACGTTTTCTTATGGAAAACTGGCCTATATTAATCATTACATGCTTTCATTTTGCCGTACAGATCCCTGTGTAGTAGCTGTAACAATTATAGCCATATACAGTATATCTGTGAGAAGATTAATCACCACTTTCCGACCAATCGGATTTGAGAATTTACTCCCCGTCGTATGTATAATGATGTGCATTTAAAATTTGTTTCAAAATTTTGGTCCACATTTAGATCAGAATGTTTAAATGAATTGAAGGCGGCACGGTGGTGTAGTGGTTAGCACTGTCGCCTTGCAACGCCAGGGTCTGGGTTCGATTCCTGGCCAGGTTCGATTCCCGTCTCTGTGTGCATGTTCTCCCCGTGCTTGGTGGGTTTCCTCCGGGTTCTCCGGTTTCCTCCCACAGTCCAAACACATGCAGATTAGGCAAATTGGCGTTCCCAAATTGCCCGTAGTGTGTGAGTGAGTGTGTGAGTGAGTGTGTGAGTGAGTGTGAGAGAGTGAGTGAGTGAGTGTGTGTGTGTGTACGCCCAATTTGGCGTTCCCAAATTGCCCGTAGTGTGTGAGTGAATGTATGTGTATATGTGTGTGTGTGTGCCCTGCGATGGATTGGCACCCTGTCCAGGGTGTACCCTGCCATCTGCCCTAAGTCTCCTGGGATAAGTCTCCAGGCCCTGCCCTAAGTCTCCAGGCCTCCCGTGACCCTGAATACAGGATTAAGCGGTATAGATGATGAATGAGTGAGTGAGTGTTTAAATTAATTGAAAACATAAAGAAATACATCAATTAACACATCTGACCCATCATATTGAAATACACTAATGCACTCATCCCAGTGGCAGAAAGTTTGAAAGTCCTCAGTATGCCGGAGCCATGATTGGACTGCCTGATTCACGTCTGATACACTGGCCTCCCAGGAACTCCTTTTAATGGGCCGAGTTCAGAATGAAATGTTTTACTGTGGCTAAGAGACTCATCATTGTATTGTGCTTGAAGACTTTGTTCTTACATGTTCATTCACCAGGAATTTCATCACAAATCCCGGTTTGACTTGAACACCCTTCATATATATTGTATTACCATGAAGGATCTTTTTGTGTGTGTGTGTGTGTGTGTGTGTGTGTGTGTGTGTGTGTGTGTGTGTGTGTGTGTGTGTGTGTTTTTTCCTCTTTTCTCTTTGCATATTAACAGTGCTAACTTTATAAATAGTTTTCATATTAATACCACATGTCACCCATGCCAAACTGTGGTCAGATGATTTGATAAGCAGTTCTCTTTATTCACCTACAGATAGCACGTTCATGTGCTCATCAGTAGGCGATGAAACTAAATCATACTGTAACTCTGATGTGTACAGTACATGTGCTTTGAAACATGATTGGGCATTTTTTTATTTTTTTTTTTTAGCCGTGGTCACAGGACTGCTGGCGTACGCAGGTCTAGTTCCTGTTCCCCAAGTCACAGCCTCCCATCTGTTTCCTAACACCACACACACACACACACACCACACACACACCACACACACACACACACACACACTTCTAATCTTCTTTCAAATCTCTTTCGCCACTGCAACACCATTTCAGTGTCTAAAGCCCTAACAAGACAACTTTCTATTTCTGAGCTCGTTTGCATTTTGTACGATCAGCATGCCAGCTAGATGACCCATGTCTTTAGTTATACTGTTTGCTGATCTTAATCTTAATTTGAAAGGTCATTAAGAAAGCATTTAGTCACTGCTTTAAATAAAGCCTGTTTATGTTGCATTCGTCGTTTTTCAATTTTTTCAATTTTAAATGAGATTATGTTAAAAATCTCATTTGTTGTTTAAAAAAATGTTTTAAAAAAACTAATTAATAAATAATAATAATAAAAAAAATAAAAATAAATAATAATAATAAATAAAAATATATATATACAACAATAATATATAAAACATAATACAAAACAGGCTTGTTTTTCTTCACTGCCTGTTTTTTTTTTTTTTTTTTTTGTCAGCATTCCACATTATTTTGGGGGCTGAAGTCAAAGTAAGATATTAAGTTACTGCGCATCAGCAAACTCGAGGAGCAGGAGAATATGATTTTTGAGTTGGTTTTAAGGTTGTCATTAGTTCTGATGTACCAATATGAATTACATGTGTATACATACACTGATATATATGGAGACTATAAATAAAAAAAAATTTAAAATCCAGATATTGCAAGTTCAGGACGTTATGATCAGCAAAACTTTGTTTCTGCATAAGCTGATGCCATGTTAATGCTTCCCTTATGAAAATGGACTTATCAGCATGAACAGTCGACAGATGTGCAAGTAGACCGTTGGTTCCATGCCTCGTTCTCAGGTTGTACTCTAGAAGCATACTGTATATGTACTGCAGTGCGTTTTTATATGTTTTAAGTGGCAATAACCCAAATCAATTAAAAACAAGTTAATATTTTAGTTCAAATAAAACGAATTGTGCGGATTTGTGTTTTGAGTGTTGTGAGTCAACTTTCTATTTCAGTGTGTTAGAGATTTTTAAATACCGTACAATGCATAAAATAAAAAAGCGATTTATTTTTGCTGTTTGCATTTACAGTTAGTTAATTAATTAATTAATCAATTAAGGGATTCATTAATTATTATACCTGGATTTTGTATCTTATATATCTATATTAGATTTTTTTTTTTACTTTATGTACCTGAGAGTGACCACAGCTCATTGGTCGTACATTTAACCCATTGAAAATTGTACAGCTTTTTTCCCCTGAAAATTCCCCCCAAAAAAAGGATTATTCACTTAAACATTGGACATTTGCAAGGAAGCCTGTTGTCCGACTATTTTTTTTTTACTGGTCCATCAACAACTTCCCACCACCACCACAAAACAAAAATCTGCATTCATATCTAAAAATCTTTGGATATTTACTTTATTGTTTTCAGTCATACAAGAAAACCATGAAGAATGTCATATCTATACTGTATATACACAAGTGCAAAGGAAACAAAATCACTCAGTTAATCATTTAGTTCAGACTGAAAGAGTTCAAATTTGAACTCCAGAGTGTGAGATTGTGTTTGATACAGAAACAGGAATATGTTTAGGGTCCTATTGCTATCTGATAGAGCAAAAGTTTCATGTGAGCTAGAAGAACCGTTTACTGTACATCACACAGGAAACTGAATCTCTGTCTGGTTAACGAAAAACACCAAGAGATGGTGACGAGCGCCACACGGAAAAGAAAAAGAAAAAAAAAAAAACATGTCCAGTGGGAGAGATTAGAAAAGGACAACGACCGGGAAAGCAGTCAGTGGGATGTTAAGACGGAATGGCAGTGAGACGAAAAAAAAGACGAACGACGTCCTCCGTGTCCTCCATGTCAGGCAACAGACACTCGTATTTCTCCTCAAACAGGACGAATTAGATTCCCTGTACATGTCCGGACAAACCAAAGCACTTGGGTCTGGACATGCCTGTGTGGACGTGTTATGAGAACATGACTGAGACTTTACTGTGCATTCTTAACAATCCTTGCTGAATAATTTAACCTTAATAACGCGAGAGCCGAAGGCTGCAGACGCTGGCTAATCATAAAACTCCTGACAAACGCACTACGACTTGATGCTAATCTGTATGGACTCTTGGAAAAAAAAAATTAAATACACTATCATTGCTACTCAAAAGTGTGATATCCTCATTAGTACAGTACATCGTTAGTACCAGTAGTATGTATCCTAGTAAATGGAGTTCAGTTGTATTGAACGCAGGGGACTGGAATCATTTCCAAACAGCATTTCTGTGCATGGTTCATGGTTTAAGGTTTCCTATTTCACTTCTGACCCAGGAAGGAAGTCAATATGTAGAATCTGGAATCATGGTTGTAGTGGATCCCCAGAACTGGACCTGAGAACCTCGGATTTAAGGTATGACAGGAATTTTACAGGCACAAACAGGCATGGTGAGCTATGATGACCCCCCTTGACGGGAGCAGCCCGAAAGAAAGTTTTGAAATTTTACAGGCACAAACAGGCATGGTCTGCTGTGGCGACCCCCATGACAGGAGCAGCTGAAAGAAAAGTTGAGGAATTTGACACGTACAGTACACTACTCTGGTACTTCACTTCCCTAGGTGAGTGGTGCATGCTGCAAGTACAAGTTGTACACTTTTGTGGTTCTAGAACTCCAAGGACAAACAATAGTATTGTTGTTGTTGTTGTTGTTTTTTTTCTGAATGTACACTCTCTAAAACTAGACTGTTGTTTACTGTACGTCTGGTGAGATAGAATAAATGTAACATTGCAAACCCGAAGGGTAGACTATCATTCCCATTGGAAATCTGTGGGTTTGCTTAAAGCTCTACGCCTAAAGTGCACCACATTCACTTTTCTTTCCTACATACTAAAAGGTACAAGATGCACACTCCACTTTTCCAAGGAAAAGTACCTTGATTTCTTAAAGTGTACAGAAAGTATATGAAAAGTATTAGTTTACAAATGTAAAAAAAAAAAAAAAACTTTAGGAGTAGAGAGTTGTCCAAATGGATCATTATTATGTTTAAGTGGACCATCATTACAATTGGACATCTGCAGGTTTGTTTAAATCTCTACTCCTTTCCTTACTGTAAGTCCACCACTTTATTATTTTTTTTTCCAGATAAAAGGTACAGGATGCACACTAGATGGTCCGCCTCCACTGTCAAGGAAACGTATACATGTAGCTGTGCTATAAACTGCTAGACATAAGCACGATTTCCGACCATATATACTGTACTGTATACTCAAATCACTTTCTACTCACTTTAGGAGTTGCGCTTGAAGCAAACACCAGCTGTCCAAATGGAACTTTTTTTTTTTTTTTTTTTTACAGTTGGACATTTGTGGGTTTGCTTAAAGCTTTACTCCTATCTTTCACTTTCTCATCCAGGTTAAAGATACATACTAAAAAGGTGCACACTTGATGGTACGACTCCAAGGAAAAGTACCCTTCTTCATTATTATTATTATTTTTATTTTATTTTATTTTTTTGAAAGTATATACGTGTAGCTGTGCTATAAACAGGTGGAAATAGGCGCAAAAAAAAAAAAAAAAAGAAGAAGAAGAGGCAAGTCCACCTCGATTCGATTCACTCTCTGCAAAAGACATACTCGGTGTAACTGGTCCAGATTTTGTCCTCATTGGGGTCGCTACTGGTGTAGGCACACGTGCCGGTGGAGCTGCACGCCACCATGTGGAAGCCCATCTCGGCCAGCCGGTCGAACGCCTGCTCCAGGAAGTTGTACTTGAGGTAGTAGCGGGAGGTGTACCTCTCCGGGGGCCGGTCGGGGTCCCTGCTCTCGTTCAGCGTGTCCCCGAACACCTCCTTGGCGAGCGAGGTCTTGCCGCAGACGGTAATCCGGGCGACGCGGCGGAACTTGGCGTCGTTCTGGATGTCGCGCCCGATGGTGTACGAGCCGCGGTAGCCGACGGTGATGTAGCCGGACTTGCGCGCCTCCAGGGACGGGGAGCGCGGCGCGATGGCGGCGGCGGTGCTGGCGGCGGTGGACGTGGCGGCGGTGGTGCTCGCGCTGGCGCCGGGGAGCGCTTCCTCCGGGTCGCTGTGGAACGCCTCGTCCCCGATGGAGTTCTCCTTGCTGACCAGCGGAGGCCGGAGGCGGCGCGCCAGCTCGGGCAGCTGGAAGAACTCAGCCTCTTTCTGCAAACTCGCGCGCTCTTTGAAGTAGTCGGGCAGCGCGAGGTTCCGGTCGCGCAGGTAGTCCAGGATGTAGCGGAACAGGAACCCGTCGCGGTCGACAAAGTAGCGCCCTTTGCTGTCCCGGGTCAGCTGGGACGCGCTGTGCTCTTTAAACATGCCCCAGAGCAGAGAGTTCGGCACGGAGAGCAGGGTCGAGTGGCGCGTCACGTAGATCTGCCCGCCGACGTTCAGCTCGACGATTTCGGGGAAAGCCCCGGGTGTGGAGCCGCTCGCGCTCGCCGCGCTCCTGTCGCTTGCTTGTGCCATGGCCGCTGCTACAACAACAACAACAACAACAACAACATCTGTCTCCGGCAGAAACCCCTCCACCACAGCTGGATCTTCTCTCCCCGAAGTTAGCGGAGTGAATGAACGAGTGAATCGTTTCTGGTTTGTTTATGAGGGAGTCGGGTGGAAGGAGGAGGAGGAGAAAAAATAAAAGGGATGGACGGAGCAGGTTAACTCTTTACTCTCATGAAAATCATCTGAGCCATCTGCATGGTTGGGGTTTTTTTTTTTCTTTCTTTCTTTCTTTTTTTTTGTCTACCAGCATTATGACTCAGAAGAAGAAGAAAAAAGTCATATGCTGTTTTTTTTTTTTCATAGTGTGTGCATAGTAGTGCATAAAAGGAAATAAGTTTATATACTCTTCTAATGTGTAAGGGGTTTTATATACACTATACTCACTCACTCACTCGATACAGTATCTTCTACACAGCTTTATTCTGTATACAGGGTGGCAGTGGGCAGGGGCGGGTCTAGGAAATTATTCATGGGGTGGCATTACAATTATGAGGGGTGGCAACAGTGAAACAAGCATCCTTGCATGTTTTTTGCCGATTCAAGGAACGCTATTCTTATCCGGTGTATACACTAGGGTGCACATTTTTACATTGTCCTATAAAAATGAAATAAAGGCTGATGTGTGATCGACTTGAACCTGATATCCGGATTGGAACGTCAGATAAATTAAATGAGATGGTACGGTATATTTATACATGTATAATAAAGAGCAACAATGGAAATACTGTACAGGCGGTTGGTTTTAATGAACAATTTATTTTTATCAGCGACGCTGATAGATGTTTGGGAGGCTCGTCACACTGTGTCATCAAAATACAGAGTCACTGCTGTAAAATCGGTCGAGGAAACTCTAGGACACTAGTGCTGGGGTGACAAATGGGGTGGCAAGGCTTTTTCTTAGGGTGGCAATTGCCACCCTGGTAGATCCGCCCCTGGCAGTGGGACCTGGAGCACACACATACGCTCATTCAAACACTACGGGCAATTTGGGAACAGCAGATTAATCTGCATGTCTTTTGGACTGTGGGAGGAAACCGGAGTACCCGGAGGAAACCCAGCAAGCACAGGAGGAACATGCAAACTCCACGCACACAGACTCTGAAGGTGCACGATGACCGTGTTAACCACTAGGGCACCGTGCTGCCTACATATGCTCAGAATTATGTAAATAAACAAATAAATAAATATTATAACAATAAATATGTTTTGAGCTCATTGCTGATGTCAGGCACTGATGTTGAGTGAGGAGGTCTGGGGTGCACTCTGTGTTTCAGTTCATCCTGGAGCTGTTTAGTGGGGTTGCAGTCAGGACTCTTGAGTTCTTCCACTTTTAATTTCAACACGTTATGTCCTCATGCAGATAGTTTTTTGTTTTGTTGCATAGGGACTTTGTCATGCTGGAACAAGTTTGTGGCCTTCCTACCAGAGAAGGGAAAATGTAACACTACAGCATACAGTATAAAGATATTCTTTACAACTGTGCTTGTAAACCCTAGAACTTAAATAATAATTTTGATTGTGTAAAGCTGCTTTGCAACAATGCCAACTGTTAAAAGTACTAGGCAAATTAAACTGAATTGAATTGAAGCGCACACACACATACATTGAATTGAATTAAACCCAGGGCAACCATTTGGGGCAAAATATATATGTGTGTGTAAAGGTCAGATGTACACATAGATTTGGCCACACTTGTCTTCAGAATCAGTACAATATGCCAATATGCTACACCATGCTTGTTTTTGCATAACACCATAGCTGAAAGCAGTTCATTATGCAGATGCAGCTGACTCTCAGATCTGATTACAATTTAATCATTGACAAGCTTGATTTGCTCTGAATTACCGCCACAGAATAAAGGCTTCTACACTTCCTTGTAACTATTTTTTTTTTATTACATTTGCAAAAAAAAAAAAAAAAAGACATATAGAGAATGGTCTTTTGTCATCCAGTGTGATCTTTTCCTGGGGCTTTCAGTTCCTGTTCAGGGGTAACTTTAGAGAGAACTGAAAATGAACTGTTCTCAGTTTCGGTTACAATATTAACAGCATTTGATTCTTGGTCTACAGTATATTGATTCTCTCTCTGCACACCCACACAAACAGAGAAAAAGAGAGACACCCTGATAAAATACAGACTCAGCGCGCACTGTCTGGACGTAGAGACGGGGTGACGCAGACAGTCCTGGCTGCCCCAAGAGAAGAGACTGTGCCAGCGGTGCACACTCTATAAATAAAGACAGAGCTGCACTTCCTTAATGAATGCCATAAATATCACCACATTCTCACTGAATTCCTCACCAAATTCAATAGAATTATCCCTAACTTCAACTGCCCTCCAGACCCTGACAAACCGCCCCACCTATATATATAGATATATATAT
Organism: Clarias fuscus; assembly: GCA_030347435.1. Taxonomy (NCBI): domain Eukaryota; kingdom Metazoa; phylum Chordata; class Actinopteri; order Siluriformes; family Clariidae; genus Clarias; species Clarias fuscus. Next base: position 18,574,849 of record CM059227.1, on the reverse strand, counting down.
ATATATATAATTCAATTATTTTCAAGCATCAGTCTAAGATTAATATGATTCTTTCTTTAGATAATATGGAATATGTGACTTAAAATAATGACTTTTACACCCTTGAGCTCTATTGAGAAATATATAGAAAACTTTGTCTTAAATCACTTAGTTGAAAGAAAAAGAAAAACTTGTTGTTACAGAAAGGTGCAAAGTCTGGTGGTTTATGAACCCAAATAACCCACAAGCCTTCCATAATCATTTAGAAACTGTTACATTTAATTATAAAGCCACTTATTTTACATGTTATTTGAATTTAACAAAAAGTTTTAATTGTTTTTGGGAGAAAATGAAAAAAAAAAAAAAAAACTTGTTTGTTGTCCGAGTTAAACGGAAGAGACTCGATAGAAAAAGCAGTCGCTTGGAAAATACTGCCATCTTGTGGTAAAAACTGGCGCCGACAAAGAAAAAAAAAACTTTTCATCACAGGTTTCCCACATTTTTTACTGGAATCAGAGGACAACATTTATAGCTCACAGTTTAGAATTTTTGTATACGATTAGGATTAAAACAGAACTATTTAAATTATACACGAAATATTTTTCTTTAAAAGCAGTCTTTTGCCAAAAAAACAAAACAATGATCCTAATCAGTATTAGGACTGTGAGAGGAAACCGGAGTACCCGGAGGAAACCCACCCAGCACAGGCAGAACATGCAAACTCAGACCAGCATGTACTGTACACAGACCCTGGAGGTGCAAGGCAACAGTGCTAAAAAAGTTCATTTATAGAATTTAAATCTGGCAATATGATGGATAGTATACGATTACATAAAGAAACAGACCTAAATGTTAACTGCATTGTGTGTACTTAGAGATTATACTCGCTTTGGTCTCCTCTGACTTTAGTGTCGATTGTACAGATTGTACAGGCAGACGGAATATCCTTTATCAAGTTTCACTTTTAGCAGATGCATTTGTGAGCCATTAATAAGCTGCTGGCAGATTTCTGGTTGGGTATTTGTCCACTTGTCTTTAAAGAATTGATAGTGTTGCTTTCCTGGACTTTTAAGCATGACTCACAAATATTCTATAGAGTTGAGGCTACAAACGGCTTAATATTGATCTATTCCATAAAATCACTCCTCCACTGGTCAAAACCTTCCTCGGAAGGCACTTTCTTTGTCGATGCAAACTGTAGTCAAGTGTGACAGTATGGATTACAGTCCATGGTGATGTACTTGTGTTCCAGCAACTTCCAGTTCATGTGTTCCAGTTTTGGGTTGTTCCTGACACGAATTCCTTTCAGTTTAGAGTGACCGGTGGGAATTTCTTCAAATCCTCTGGCCAAGTGGCTACACGTCCTGATAACACTTTTGTACAATTCTTTGAACTGATCCTGGAATCTTTTATTTATTTATTTATTTATTTATTCATTCATTCATTTGAATTGCCATTAGAGTAAGCCAAAATACTCAATTTGACTCCCTTCTTCTGGACATTTCTTGTTTCTATGTGTTTTTAACATTAAAATTTCCTATTAGTAAAATGTATAAAATTATTATTTGAATATTATTGTAGAAATTATTCAAGTTATGCAATTGAGACTCTTTTTTTTTTTTTTTAACCAAAAATGTGCATTGAAGACTGAAGAACAATTAAGCCTTTTCATGAGATTCATGGGCAAATATCACATATTACCACCAGAGGGCAGTATTCTTCAAATAAAAGGACTGGTTGTCTAACTATCTTACATGGTTAAAAATCAAGACTGTAAGGACAATATCAGCTAATGATTCTTCTCAATATACATTATTTATTATTTTGTTACATTATTTACATATGTTGTGTATTACCATCACAGTGTGGTATTTCAAATAAAACTGCAGCCTCAAGCTTATATAATAATTATTTATTGTTAGTATTAAACACATGACAGTTTTTATAGATTACAAGAAGGTTGGTGACGATTGTTTTTATAAAGATTCTGTATCAGGGCATTTCCTGTCTCACTGTGTGTTTAACATTAAAACCTCCTCAGCAATAGTTTGCAATTTATGAAATGTGCCATTTATCCCTCAGGATGTCTACGAGTGTAGAAGTTAACACACACACACACACACACACACACACACACACACACACACACACACACACACACACACACACACAGAGGCATAGATACAATTACTCACAGTGCTCGTAATTGTGTTAGTCATAAGACTTTCTCCAGCACAGCTCTGTAAATGAAAAACCAATATTTGGCTGTGTGTGTGTGTGTGTGTGTGTGCGTGTGTGTGTGTGTGTGTGTGTTGGATGGGGGGGGGGGGGGGGGGGGGACTTGATAGGTTGTTTTGTTGTGTAATTTTTTGTTGAATGTTTGGCTGTTGTGTTGGTTGGTGGATGGGTTTTGGTTGGTTGTATATTGGTTGGCTGTATGTTTGTTTGTTGATGGTAGATATTGGTTAGTGGTTGATTGTTAATTGCTAGTTAATTTGTTTGCTGTTGGTTGCTTCATGTGTGGTGTTTGGCTGGTTGGTTAATTGTGGGTTGACGGCTTTTAGCTGTTAATTGTTTGTTGGTTGATGGGTTGTTTCGATGTTTGTTGGTTCATTGGTGGTTGATTGTTGTTAACTGGTTGTTGATTGGTTATATTTTTGTTGTCTTTTATATTGTAACCAATCGGAAAAAATGTATAATCATGTATTTGACAAGCATGTTCCCTCACTCCTCATATTCCCTCCTCAAAAGTTAAGACCCCCCTTTTATTTCTGTGTGGTTTGTGTGTGTGTGTGTGTGTGTGTGTGTGTGTGTGTGTGTGTGTGTGTGTGTGTGTGTGTGTGTGTGTGTAAAAAAAATTTTCTCTTAATGTCCATTTCAGTTGGAGGTCTGGACTTTGTATAGGTAATTACAAAACCTTCATTCCATAAGCCATTTTGATTATTTGAGATCTACTGGTGACCAAGATGACTAAATTTTGACCAAGCTTTAGCGGTCAGACAGATGGCTTCACACTTGCCTCTAGAATACTCTGGTATACAGAGGAGTTCAAGGTGTCCCGGTCCAGTGGCAAAATGAACCCAAATCCATTGCCGTGCTTGCTACTGGGTGTGAGGTGTTTCTGCTGAATTGCTATTTGGTTTTCACAGAAATGGCGCTGGACATCAAGGCTATGGTTTTATAACGCTTTCCAGATTGATGTGCAACAACAATAGCTTTTCTGAGGCCATTACTTATGTCTTTCCCTCTTGTCATTGTGTTACCCACCTGAATGCTCCAGACCAGCAAACTGCCATAATAGGAGCGCCAATAATTTATAAAACTTACCTTTCTTAAAATCAAGCCATATTGTCGTTGTCAAATTTAGAAAACGAACTACAAACAGTTATTAAATATCTTTTTTTTTTTTTTTTTTTTTTTGCACAATTGGTGCCAGCAATTAAGAAGATGACTGTATATGATGGTATCAAGTATGGAGCAAAATTTTATAGATTAGTTTTTTTTTTTTTTCCTTAAGCATGAGGAACTGTGAGATTTAAAGTAACATTATGCAAATTCTCAGGTTCACATTACACATCTGTGAAGAAATATTTTTATGAAGGAGGCAAAAAAATCACAGAATGCTGGCTTGAGGATAGTTCGTGGATCATTGGCTTTTGAAAACCACCTTGTGTATTTCCCAGAAGGCCATTCAGCGCTCTGAGGCGTGGGAACACTCCTTCATCTTCGGGCCAGTGTGGCAACGTTATGACTGCAGGCAGATGGAGCAAAAGCCGCTTCCTTTACTCATAAACACTCATTTGTTTTTTTATATTTATTTCTTTTCTTTTCTATCTATCTATCTATCTATCTATCTATCTATCTATCTATCTATCTATCTATTTCTTTAGCCACATGATGAGATTATGGTCGTGATAATTTCTTTTCAAACAGTCATATGATTTCAGAGTGCCATATTGTGTCCCACTATCATTACATTGAAAATTTTGTACGTAAAGTAAGATTTAAAAAAAAGACAAAAAAAAAAAACATTTTAGGTACAGCAAAATATTCCTTAATAGCAACCAATGTACAACCTGTGTCAGAAAAATAATTTATACCATTAATAAAACCTACAAAATCTATTAATGCACTTCACTTTCAAATAATCAGTAAAAAAAATTTTTTTATTATAATTTCATTTTTTTTAAACTAAATTTACTGAAGATGAACTTTAATAAGTTTATTTTAATATTTTTGTATGTCTGTGATATTGTGATGCTGACTGATGAGGTCACTTTGAAAATGAAACTAAAAATAATAATCATGATTGCTTGTTAATCATATTTAGTGCATGTGTTAATTCTTTGTAAATATATTTAAAAAAATAAACAAATAATCTAAACCTATTACTTAAATATTGACAAAATGAACAATAAATAAAATGTAATAAAAATTTCATCAAACACAAAACTGTCGTAGCTAAAATATGATAGATTTTGGGATGGTGAAATATATGTTGGGTAAATACTCAGATAAATGATGTATGTTGAATTTAGCTGTTTTTAAATCTTATAAGTACTCAATCATATAATAAATCAGCCTTAATACAGACATGTAGGATGCACTGAGCGTTTCAACACTGCCACATCTTTATCAGCATCCACAAACTGCGATCTGGAACTGTACCGTTCCCGGGATCTTTGCATGACAGTTACACTGTTGATCTTATGCAGTTACGTCTATTAGGAAAGGTCATGTGCTGTTAGAATTGGAAGCTAATTGGGCATCTGCTGGGGTGAATATCATGTAAGTCTAAACTGCAGAGTGTGTTACATCCTACAGGATCTCATGGAACCACCTGCTTCATCAGGAGTGTTCATAAACACTGAATATTCAGTTTATTCCATACATCAGTTTAATACCTCATAAAAAAAAATAAAAAAACAGAATTTATGGGACTGGATTGTCACATCTATGGGGTAGATGTCAGTCTGAGGTTATGATTAAAAAAATAAATCAGTGTACAGCACAAGATTTGTTTAAATTGCGAAATTTGATTTTCTCGTCACATATTTTCCACTGGAGTATAGCACATAATCTACGAATATAATGTGAATACACATAGCCTTTTAATTATTTATGCCTGTTGTTATTAACATCATTTATCCTGACTCAATAATTATCCTTCTAACAAAGTTAGCCTGCGGGTGAGCATGGGACAGGCTGCTGCATAAGCATAGCGTTAAATAACAGATCAGGACATGAAATGTATGTCGCTACAGTATATTGCCAATCCTTTAGAATCTTAGTACAAGTGAATGTTGGTTAATTTTCTGTAAGACAGATGCATTGGTATCATCCTATCTACAATGCCCTCCATAATTATTGGCACTCCTGGTGAAGATGTGTTCAAAAAATATAACGTGAATATAAAGTGAATTTTAAGGGGAAATAAAAATCCCTGACTAACAAATAATTATTTCCACAATTATTGGCACCCCTAGCAATTCCTAGGAAATAAACGTAATTGAAGTATTTCTGTCATTTCTACAGTAGTTTACAAAGTTGATCAGAGTATCTAGGAACATTTCATTAGTAATTTATCACTTCCTGCTTCCCTGGGGTATAAATATGATGTGACTCAGAAACCATTTCTCTTATCCATTCTTCAACATGGGAAAGACAAAGGAACACACCATTCAAGTACGGCAGATGTGTGTCGACCTTCACAAGTCAGGCAATGGGTACAAGAAAATAGCCACCCACCTGCACCTGCCCATATCTACTGTGAGAGGAATCATTAAGAAGTTTTAAAAAACCGGAACAGTAGTAAACAAGCCTGGACGAGGACGCAAGTTTATTTTGCCTCCACTCACAGTGAGGAGGATGGTAAGAGAAATAAAAAATTCTCCAAAGCTCACTGTTAAAGAACTGCAACAAATGATAGCATCTTGGGGTCACAAAGTCTCCAAAACAACCATCAGGCGCTATCTACATGCCGACAAGCTCTTTGGGAGGCATGCAAGGAAAAAACCTTTTCTCAGTCACAATCATATGCGCAAACGTTTGGAGTTTGCTAAGCGGTACTGGGGCTTCAACTGGGACCGCGTTCTTTGGTCAGATGAGACCAAGATAGAGCTTTTTGGCAACAAACACTCTAAGTGGGTATGGCGTATGAGTATGCAGAAAAGCACCTCATGCCCACTGTGAAGTATAGGGGAGGATCGGTGATGCTGTGGGGCTGTTTCTCTTCCAGATGTCCTGGGTACCTTGTTAGGGTGCACGGCATCATGAATGCTTTGAAATACCAGGACATTTTAAAGCAAAATCTGGTGGCATCTGCCCGAAAGCTGAAGATGGGTCGTCACTGGGTCAGCAAGATAATGACCCAAAACATGTGGCCAAATCTACACAGAAATGGTTCACCACACAGAGACTCAAGCTCCTCCCGTGGCCATCTCAGTCCCCAGACCTCAACCCCATTGAAAACCTGTGGAGTGAGCTGAAGAGGAGAGTGCAGAGGAGAGGAGTCAGGTCACTGGATGATTTAGAGACATTGTGCAAAGAGGAATGGTCGGAGATCCCACTTTCTGTGTTCTCTAATCTTGTGACACATTATAGGAGACAATTAGGTGCTGTTTTGTTGGCAAAAGGGGGTTGTACAAAGTATTAAACATCAGGGGTGCTAATAATTGTGGCACCCATGATTTGATGTAAAAGAATTATTTCTTAATGTGGGATTTTATTCCCACTGAATAAATGCACTTGAATTAAAAGTTGGAATTTCCTCTTTTTTCCATTGTGGTCCTATGTGATTTAGAACAAAACTGAATTGTTTTAGAAGCTAAAGAACACATTTTAACCAGGGGTGCCAATAATTATGGAGAGCACTGTATACAAGATACACACCAATCAGCTGTAAGGTTAAAGCCACATAATGTTAACATTAAAAGTTGATGACAATATCATTTGCACCCAAGGGTCCTTATTGCATGTGAGTAGAAAAGGCAAGTCTGTCCAGTCTAATCCCACACAAAAGGCAATTTCTCTGGCTACAAGAGAAAAGTATCAGAACACATCAGTGGATCACAGCTTGCTGTGTTTAAGGCTTAGCAGGCTAAGAGTTCTAAGATGTTGATCCAGCCTCCAAATTCTACAGATCTCAATCTGATTAAGCAGTGATGGGATGTGATGGACTAACAAGTCAAATCCATGGAGGTTCCATTTGAAACTTACAGAACTTAAGGCTGCTAACGTCCTGGTGCCAGAGCCCACAGCACACCTTCAGGGTCCAGGGCTGTTTTGGTGGAATAAGTGGAACCTAGATTATACTGGCTCAGTGTTTTAAAGTTTTAATATTGCATACTGTATAAGCTCTTTTCATTACCAACATGTCCTTATTAGCTAGTTAGCAAAAAGTAAATATTTGTTCATTTTCTTGAATAATTCTGCTTTGACTGCTGTCAAGCTCCATAAGCTACTGTATATACAGTAAGCTGCTTAGGTTTTAAACATTGGCTTGTTGTATAGCTAGCCCAAATAGCATTGCTTTGTTGGTCCAACGTCAGCAAAATTTTGGTAAACTTTTGTCAGTGCACCAACGTCGGGCAAAAGTTGGGCAAACAGCAGTGTATACGTTGGGCCCAAGTTGGCATCAGTTATTGGCCCAACATCATTTTGTCCGTTGGCCCACTGTTGCCTATTGATGGACCCAAAGATGGGTTGGCCCACCATTGGTTGAATAGATAATGGCAAGGTATAAAATTGGAAATTAGAAATTAAATTCTATTGCTTTAGCTTTGAGCAGCAGGCTCTCTCAATGATGCCGTCAAGTCAAGTAGGCTTTTATTGTCATTCCAACCATATACAGTACAGTACACAGTGAAACGAATCAACATTCCTTCAGGTCCATGGTGCTACACACAGTACATGCAACACAAATTAACAGAACCAGCTAGCTCAGCTAACTAGCTCAGACATGAGATCAGGAGCTGATCATATGAGGGTTAGTTACCAATCTAGAACATAAATAAATATATGTGAGAACTATATATTAAAATTAGTGAAAGCTTTCTAAATAATAAATGTTAAATTCATTGTGCTTTGTGCTCAGCTGTGAACACTGTCAAACAGATCACTAGATGGCACTAATCGCTATGGAGGATCCTAAAACCCAACAGAGGCCAGGTGTCGCTGATTAAGTCCTGAAGCCAAGCTAAACACTAGCTAAAGTTTTGTTCTTCTTTTCTCCTAACTACAGGTGGGTTAATATTTCTCCAAATAAGATATAAATACCCTTGAGTAGGAATCTGTGGTGGTAACATGAAAAGCATGCAGTTAGCAGTTTTGCTATAATGTGGTGAGAAATTTGTTTAGCTATGCACTCTTATGCTAGGCTAATCGACCTGTTGCCAGTGAATACAGAAGCATACGGAGCCATAGCGAGGTTAGAACCATAGGGCTTGTTGCCATAGTAAGTGCAAGAAAAGTTAAAAGGCTAATATACTGTACAGTACATATTGTTTTAAAGATGCAGAGCCACCGGATATAAAAGACAGTCTGAGGCAATGGGTACTTTGTATGCATTTATTTTCATCAACTTTGCTGAGAGAAAAAGTGGTTGTACTAGGTGTTTATTTTGTAGTTTATCATCATAATGGTTAATTTTCAATTTCCAACTTTGCCATTATATACTGAACCGATATTGGGCCAACATTGGGCCAACCTATCTTTGGCCCCACCAATGAGCCAACGTTCAATGGACAAAATGACATTGGGCCAATCATTGATGCCAACGTTGGCCCTTTAGCAATGTGCGATCTGGATCTAAATTAATTTCCAATTCTCAACCTTACCATTAAAGTACCTACAGTATTGTACCGACGTTGTGCCAAACTTGTAATTATATACTAACCAACATTGGGTCAACCTATCTTTGGCCCCACCAATGAGGCGACATTGGGCCAATGGACAAAATGACATTGGGCCAAACACTGATGCCAACAGTGGCCCAATGTAGACACTGCTGTTGACCCAGCATTGGCCTTTCAGCAGTGTGCTATCTGGGAGGTAGCTCTAGTGTGTAGTTAGGATTTATCATTACTAGAAAACTTACTCTATATCAAGCATGTTTCTTCATTTCTACAAGAAAGTGCTGAGACTGCCCCTTATTTTTATGGCTAGTATTAGCCTGTTACTTACACACACTAATACTTCATACTGTATATACTACATATGTTCGCTAGCCTTCAGCTTTTATTATGGTACACAGTGTGGTGGCCAGTTGATGTGTGAAAATGAATAGGGCTAATCTGGACTCATTCATCCAACCACATTTTTTTCTCTGAGGTTAATGGTTCAGCACCATTTCCAGCATTGCAGCATCTCACTCACTCACCTTCACTCATTGTCTATACCGTTATATCCCATATCCAGAGTTCCCAGGAGACTTAGGGCACGAAGTGGGGGTACATCCTGGACGGAGTGCCAATCCATCGCACACGCATACACACACTCGCTCGTTCACACACTACGGGCAATTTGAGAACACCAATTAGTCTTGGATTGTGGGAAGAAACCAGAGCACCTGGAGGAAACCCACTAAGCACGGGGAGAACATGCAAACTCCACTTGAGGTGGAAATTGAACCATTGGCCACCATGCTGGCACTGTAGCATCTCGTACTAGAAGATAAGAAAACTGGAATTTTATTTGCAACTGTTTTTGTCTTCAACACATAGTCCTTTGTGGTTGTAATAGTGTTAATATGAAGCCAGCAAGGTAGTAAGCTGGCGGGTGGTGTTAGCAAAACATCTCTGGATATCTAGCTAGCTGACAGTCTGTTAAAAGGTGAAAATCTGTCAGACGTTATAGTGATTTTTTTTTTTTTTTTTTTGGACATTTCTGCCCAAGGGTTGTTAACCAATTAATTTCTTTCTGCCTTGTTTACTGGTTATGAGGTGTAATTGTATCTGTCTGCGAGTTTCAACCCATGACATGTAACCAATTACAGCTAAGTGATCTAATTCACTACACGACACCTTCAGGTTGCGTTAATTGGTTTCATTTCTCATCAGCTGAAACACCTTGTTCGCAGGATGACGGCCTCGTTTGTAATCATCATAAAATCAATAAATCACTTACAGATACCCTGAAGTACCTCGTGTAGTAGTGGTGTAAAGAAGCTCCTATGATGGATCAGGATGGGAGGAAAAAGGACTTCAGGGATTTGCGCTATGAAGCTGTTTCTCTTCGAGAAGATACTCGCATTAGGTTTGTCAAGACCTGACTGATTGTGTAATCGTCCAGCGCATGCTCGTTCATGCGAACACAGATTGACGGCCTTTTATTAGATCGCCACATATGCTCTGCAAAATGGAGATTTATTTGCTACCAGGCTGAACGAGGCATCACGAGACGCCACGGATGAATGAATTCCGATCACAATGCTTTGTATTAATGCCGGGTAACTGTGGTGTGTAAATACGAGGTGCAGTTGGGTGGTAGGAATGTCATTTCCAGTTTCCAGCATTTATCTGTATCTTGTCTCGGGAGAGTACAGGAGGGATCTGGTGGCAGCCCCATCTCTTTTCTAGCTGTCTATCAAACCCTGTCACTGGGGTGAATTTTTATGCAACTGTTTGCCCTTGTGTGTCAGCACGCCCATCGCTCTCTCTGACAGATAAGTTAAGCATTTGTTTTTCTTTGTGGGTTTTTTTAAATTATTTTATTTTATTTATTTTTATGGTCTGTCCCTGAGATTTACTTACAAAACTAGATGTGAACATGGATGCAATAGACCATGCTACAACATCAGTCATCAGCTGGGACATGAAAATGTGTCTGGTTTTATTTGGAGTATGTTGTCGGACTTTCAGCTGCTCCCATTCAGGGGTCACGGCAGACTATCCGATCCACACAACAACTGGACACAGTTTTTATGCCGATTGCTTTTCCTGATGCAACCTTCCCATTTTAACCAGGTTTGGGACCAGCACTGCATTCAGTGGCTGAGGCTTGGGCATTGGGTGGGAATTGAAGCCAGGCCTCCTACATGGCAGACGAGAAACCTACCACTGAGCCATCAATGCCCTATGTTTTGAGTATATTGTTAGCTTATTGGTGTGGCATGATGGTGCAGGAAGCTTTAGGGTCACTGTTTCGATCCTGGGCTTGGGAAACTGTCTCTCTTGGAGTTTTGCATAATTTCTTCTTGCCCACCTTCCAAAGACATGCTGTGAAGCTTGTTTAGCTGGCGTAAATGTGGTGGACTGGAGATCTATCTAGAGGGTTTTTCTGCCTCGTACCTAGTGTTCCTGGGATAGCCTCTGGAAAGATGATGACTGACCACGAACAAGTGATTAATGAACATGAAAAAATGCTAAACACTGGATTGGATGGAATTGAGGTGAGATACAAGTATCAGAATTGATGCATCGCTAGCGTTACCTTTTGAGGTTTCGATGTTGATTGTTGAGCAACTGTTATCTCGATAAAATCGAACTGAAGCGTAGATCCATCACATCCGCCGAAACCTAACAGCATGTTTGTGGGAAGGTGGGAAGAAACCTGAGAACCCAAAGAACATCCATATGGCCTTGGCGAACTCATGCAAACATGGACAAACTCTGCATCAGAACTTCTTATATTCCAAGAGATTCCTCTATATAACTGTTGATTAACGAGATTTGGGATTTTTTTTTTCTCCATCCATAGATATATAATAGCGCCACAGAAACGCGTTCTTCATTGCTGTTTCTTTGAACCAGAGGGCAGCCTTGATCTATACAGCTATACAGCTGTCACATTAATACTCCTTCAAGCCAAGGAAGCCAGCTGTACATATACACAGTCAAATGAGGCAAGCTGTGTAAATGCTTATGACTTACGACCACTTCAGCATCAAATGGCATCCAGCATCTTCACTGACGGAGATATATTCAGCTTTTTAGATCCAAGTATCTAAATTGAGCTCACGGCTTGACCTCAGGAAAACAAGAAGCTTTTCCCTTGATGTCTGCCATTTGGAAATCCCAGTTAATGTCTGCCAGGATGCGAGAATATGACACAAAAAAATGAAGAAGAGGCATCTCATCACTGTTTGTAAAGATGCAAATATGTAATCAGTTTTGACATTTAGTTTGTGTGTGCTAAAAGGACATGGAGGTAGATGACTCCTCATTAAAAATGTAAGAGAATGAGTGAGGTGGAAGCTGGTTTGATGATAAACCTTTGAGAAACCGATGCGTTTCAGAGGAAACATGTCAGTCTTTGCTCTGCAGGAAAATGTCGCCACCAGTCATGGCAGGGAACCAAGAGAGGCAAATTGGCCGTCCATTTAGTGATACCCGCCAATCAGACATCTGTTAGCTCATGTAGGTAGAAGAGGGCAGATCAGACTCTGAGTGTATTAAGATGCAATAGCAGAAACTCGAAAAGATACAGAATGTTTGGTCTCACGAGGAAGCACGTTTGCCTTCACCCTCCACATGTGGCACTTAGCATTTGCTCAGGCAGAGGAGGCTTTTGGAAAGGAATGAGTACTGTATGTTACCAAAATCAAGGTATTTGCTGTAAAACTCAGGTTGCATTCTTTATTCTGTCTTTTCTTCCTTTACCAGCTGTTTATGTGAATGCAAGTTTAATCTCTCACACTGGCACGGTGGCACGATTTAGTCACACAGCATTAGCTTGTCTCACTTTCTCATGTGCAAATTTTGGTCTCCTGGTGATATCGCTGCCAAACACAGCTTGCTTAGGAACTCCCAAGACGGACTGTGATACTGATACAGTTCTTTCAAAATGAATGCTAAAGCAATATGGAATAAAAATGCAAAAAAAAAAAAAAAATGTAGTAGTTTAGTTCAGCAATATTTGGTGTACTTTTTATTTATTTATTTATTTATTTATTTAATTCTAAATAACGTCTAGTGCATGCAGTCGGCCAAAACATGGTATCGGTGCTACAATATGTCTCGCCTTAGTAAAAAATGTGAATTTTCAGATAGGATCATATGACACCATTTTTCATTACACTTAATGCTTCTTATCTCCGCGATCCATGCTTCGTTTTTTGTAAATATGCATAAATAATTTTTTATCAGATAAAAAGAAACTCATTTGCTTAATACAATTTCAAGGCCTTTGATGCGTGTAGTGTCCGTAATTGTTTAATTAGTAAAAAATATATATATATTTCAATGATCTTAATTCTGATTTAGGTGAAACTTACACTTTTTCAGATTTATTGTTTATTATTCTAAAATGCAAAATTTTAAAGACATTGCAACATGAGTTTGACATGGTTACGGATGTCAAACCCAGATTTTTCGTTTTTTAAGCTTTTATGAAAAAACAATTTAAGCAAAATGATTTTTACAGGTCGTATGCTTCTAGAAGCTTAGACAAGTTTTAATAATAATTAGCATTTTAAATGATTATTGTTTGAAGCGAGACAGTATAACGCTGAAAAAATGGCCATTTTTAGGGCACATATAAAATCATCTCTCCAAAATGGCTGAAGTTAGCAACTTGAAATTTTTTTGCTCACTTCCATGTTGCATAAACTTGAGAACTAGCTTCTTTGGCACACACATTTTCTGTATTTTATATCCTACAAAATAAAATCAGCATCAATACTGTTGATTTTTCTTTGAAAGCATTGCACATGGCTGTCAGCCAATTAGATTCATCTCTAATAGGTCATATTTATGGATGCTTTCTGTCTGTGTGTGTGTGTGTGTGTGTGTGTGTGTGTGTGTGTGTGTGTGTGTGTCTATATTGCGTCCATGTCTGCAGGTTACTCTCGTATACATATAGTCATAAATATGTCACGATCGATACAACAGCATGACGCTCAGTTAACTTTTCATTGACAACAGAAATGACCTTTGATCTGTTCGAGACGCCGTCCCGTACGTCCCCGCCACGTGATCCTCTCCTCCTCTCCGCCTGCTCGGCCGACATGATTGGTGGCTCCACTCACCTTCTCTAAGGGTCATGGCTGCACCACCACTTTTTAATCAACGCTAATGGATCTGCTGGATGGGACTCAACTCGAACACACACACACACACACACACACACACACACACACACACACACACACACACACACACACACACAGAGACTCCACCTAATATAGATGTGACCCTGTTCTGTTACTGAGAAAGTCTGAACATTTTGTACACTCGCGTTGGCGTAAAGATCAAAGCTCATTTTAAAGCGAGAGCCGGTCATAAATATGACAAAATATCTTCAATATTTATGGCACCGATTATGATACTGTTGCATTGTATTATTCAAACTAAGTCACTGACGATCCCAACACCGTGTACACTGTGGAAATAGACACGCTGGACTTTTAAAGAAGTCGTCTGGTAGGAGAAGAAAAATTGTCATTTTTCTTGTAACATTTCTAAAATAAAAAAAAGAAATGAGCATTTTCAGAGCAATATAATAACCGAGTTCTCCTGACTAGGCTTTTTCTTGAGCCGTAATGTTTCACACACTAATGATTGAAGTGAAGATGTTCGTGAAAGAAAAACCACGTTGTACTTTTTATCTTTATATACTTGTGAAATAAATGAAGACAAAACAATTTAGTTTCTCACAGCTTCTTGTTTTCTCGATCTTAAAGGTCCCATATTTTAAGTTAACATAAGCTTTAGAGCTCCCCAAAATGTGTGTGTGTGTGTGTGTGTGTGTGTGTTAATACCCCAGCTGAAACAACCCTTAATATAATGCACTTCCATCCATCCATCCATCCATCCATCCATCCATCTAGGAACCTCTGTAGTCCAACTAGTGACCAATCGTGACCTCCGGTCAATGGGCAATTTGGGAACACTAATTAGCCTAATCTGCATGATTGTGGGAGGAAACCGGAGAACCCTGAAGAAACCCACCAAGCACAGAGATAATATGCAAACTCCATGCACACAGACTGGACACAGGAATCGAACCCAGGACCTGGAGGTACATGGGGCCAGTGCTAAACTCTAAGCCACTGTGCTGCCTTAATGGACCTCAAACTGTGTTTAGTTCACTATGTCTAAGTAAATACGATCATTCTGAGACACATCCATGTATAAAACAGCATTCAGCAACAAGCTGGGAAGGGGGCTCATATTTGTCACTTATGATGTCACAATAGGGTAAAAAAAATCAAATTGCCTTGTTTAAACATGCGATTGATACAAAAATGGAAAAAGAACAAAAAGAAGGAAATGTTTTTTGTTTGTACATGCACAACAGAGATCTGATGTCTAAAACCGTGATAAACTGCATAAAAGGTCCTCTTCAAAATTGATAAGACAAACGTGTTGAAAAAACCTTGAGACTCTCATTGCGTCAACGCTTAAAGTTTACAGCTCTGACACTGGAGACTCCTTCCATAAATTTTAAGTACATTTCTCCTCAAAGAAAACTTCACCGCATGATTCGAACAAGGCAATAGAAATGATACATACTGTCGATGTATCATTTGTAGCACGGCCGAAAATGTTGCTGTGCATTAGAATGAGTTCATTAATATAAAGCCGCGTTATAAAGGGACTGGACGATCAGAGTCGAGTTGCCGTGGTATAAAGTTAAAATAAAACGTGACATGAACACATAAAGCCCATCTGCCATTCCTTTACTGAAATGCTGTTTCTTTGAGGTTTTCAGGCCACATGATTGCACGGTTTGAACATAGGACGTCGGTTGTATTTTCGCTGGAGTGCTGATCACGCCACTGCGGTTCTCTTACGTCTTTGATTGGCGTCCAGCGGTGACGGAGTGGATGGTGATTTTTTTTTTTTTCCCCCTGCAGCGTTTTGTGCTCTTAATACAGAGAGTGGAGGGAAGGGGGAATGGGGTGCTAGTGTATTTTTATTTTGTGTGTGTGTGTGTGTGTGTGTGTGTGTGTGTGTGTGTGTGTGTGTGTGTGTGTGTGTGTGTAGAAAGGAAAAAAATGATGAGGGGAAAAGGAAAGTGTACTGTAGGACAGTGGTTGTAGAAACCTTTTGTCCGATAATAAAACATTCTAGATTTATGTCTCTGTTCAGGAAGACGTGAGAGAAAGCAGACGCTACGTCAAAGCACAAGACCCAAAAATAACCAAATGCACGAGCGGAATAGTGGTTTGTGAATTGAAGTGTGTATATCTCTATCTATCTATCTATCTATCTATCTATCTATCTATCTATCTATATAATATAATAATATTATAAAAGATATATTTATTTATTTATTTTTTTTTTCTTTTGCAAGAGACATTAATACAGATTCATTAATCTATAATGCATCCCTTTGGGGTTAAAAATCCATATAAAAAGGATGGAGGGATGGAAAAAAGGAAGATTTTAGTTAATTTGGGTATATTTCATATGTAAATGTATATTATACACACATACACACACACACACATATACATATATATATATATATATATATATATAATATCTTAAATATATTACTGAAATATATATAAATTATAAAATCAACCTTTAATCTTTCATCTTTTTGCATTAAAGGTAGATTAAAACATATTCGACATCTTATAACTTATAATTATTTTTCTATATACTGTATTATAATTATTTCATATACTGTAATTATTTCATATATAAAAAAAATATAATACATTATAAGGTTTTAGAATTTAGATGGTGGGATGGAAAAAAGATAGATTTTAGTTAATTTAAG
This sequence comes from Clarias fuscus, assembly GCA_030347435.1. Classification (NCBI taxonomy): domain Eukaryota; kingdom Metazoa; phylum Chordata; class Actinopteri; order Siluriformes; family Clariidae; genus Clarias; species Clarias fuscus. Next base: position 18,558,199 of record CM059227.1, on the reverse strand, counting down.
CATATTTCATATCTAAATTATATGTATATGATATATTATCTTATCTTAATTATATATATCTGAAATATACTACTGAAATATATCTAATATTATATATATCCTAAAATCTACCTTTTAATATAAAATAGATAATTATATAAGATGTATACCTTAGATATATATTTTTTATATTAATAGTATATAAAAGGTAGAATTTAGATATATTTCTGTATTGTGCGATTAATAAAGTTTAATTTAGCAAAGTGTTGAATTATAATCTGCTGGATATTAAGTAAAATATATTCTAATGTTTTATCCTGTGCAAAGTATCTACTTCATAATACATCTATCTAACACTTTGTAAGACAATGCGTATTAGAATTTATCACAAAAGAAAATAATAATAATAATTCAGTCAGTTAATTATGCACGGACCAGTCAGCCAATAATCAGAAATAACAGAAGCAAGAAGATTAGATTTTTCATATTAGATTTTTTTACATTTTTTTTTATTTAAACAGTACAATCCTAATAAATCCACAGCACAATTGGTAAACTTCAGTGTGTTTCATTCCTGCACTGTGCTCTTGAGATGCTCTGCTACGTGTCCAGCACAGTGCACTTTTGCTTAAGGGGATCAGATAAAGGCTCGGTCCTCTCATCTGGAACCAACACAAGGCTTTATTGAGATAAATGGGTAGAGGAGAGCACTGTGTGTCTCTGTGTATGATGGAGAGAGAGAGAGAGAGAGGGCATTGTTGCTGTGCACATCCCCATATCAGTCTTTATATCTCTCCTTCCCCTCTCTCTTTTATACATCTTGCTCTCTCTCCCATTTCCACCCACCATCTCCTTGCCTTCCTCTCTCTCTCTCTCTCTCTCTGTCCATTTTTCAATTAGACGTCTCACAATTACATTATAGGGGACATCACTTAAGAAACACAAAAATAGTACAGAGCTGCCCAGTTGACTAAAGATGAGCGAGAGAGAGAGTGAAGTGGAGGAAGGCAGATAGCAGGGCAGTGAGATTTTTATACGAAAGAACAATACAAATATAAAATCTCTTTTATCTTTGTTTCTAAAGATGCATCAAGGGCTCCAAGAAGAACCACGTTAGAAAGCGAAGAATTCTTGAAAAACATTTCGTTCTCTAGGAATGTATGTTGAAATAACACAGCAATTTCCCAACAATAAATAGTGACACATTGTACGTTTTATCCATTTATATTCATGTTTAATGGAGCCCAATGGTGGCTCAGTGGTAGATCTTTCGCCTGCCATGTGGAAGACCTACAGTAGGTTTGATTCCCACCAAATGCCAACCTGGATAAAGATGTCAGGATGTGCAAACCTGTGCCGAGTTCAGTGTGCATCGGATGGTGTGCAGCTGAAAGACCACCACCAACAACATTTATGCTTAATGGTGTTGGGACAAGTACAACCTGTCCCAGAGGGAAAAACCTCAAAGATTTTCCACTTACTGTACGTCTCAGAGCTCAGTAAGGAAGAAGAGCCAGATTGTTTGGGGTTGGAATTCGGCAGGAAAGCTAGCGTTTGTAGATTCATGACACTTCGTTATTGTGATTAACAGCTTTACCTTCAACTGGTGGAACATACTGACAATTTTTTTTTTTTTTGGTGAAAGCTTTATAGCAAAAGAATGACATGCATTTCTGATCTTTTTGATTTTTTATACTCATTTCCCTCATTTTCCTTTTGGTTCTGTAAGGCTGCTTGGCGACGATGACCATTGCTAAAACTGCTACATAAATAAAATCGATTGAATTGCCATCTTTTAATTCATTAACATGAAGCGGCTAAGTCACCCTAAAATAAGTGGTTACTAAATCATGGTGTATTATAACGAACCAGCTTATGCACATGTCATACCTTTCACACATAATGGACCGTTTATATGCCGTATCTCTTCTGATGGAGCCATTTGTGTGCATGTTTGTTTGTGGCACAGTGGTGTAGTGGATAGCACTGTCACCTTGCACCTCCAGGTCTTGGATTCGATTCCTACTGTGTGCTTCTGGGTTTCCTCTGGGTCCTCTGGTTTCCTCCAACAGTCCAAAGACATGCAGATTAGGTTAATTGGCGTTCCCTAATCGCCCGTAGTGTGTGAATGTGAGTGTTGACCAGAGCTCCTACCATGGTTTTACAAAATGGGAATAAATACAATGGACACCCTTGGCCTCAACAGTCCCTGGTTGGTTCCTAAATGGATGGATGGATTGATGGAGTTAGAGTGTACGCAGGCTTGTGTGGCCTTTGTGAAATCTCAGACATCTTCTATATGACTTACATAACTGAAGCCGAGGCTCATCCCTTGGGACTCTCGCATGCTGCTCCAGTCAAAGATGAGGAGACACAAGAAGGAGACACTGTTTTACCGTCAGGTCGCTTTATTTCTATGGTTACTGCTTTATGAGACATGCAACAACAGGACATTAGCGGAAAGAGAGTCAGAGAGTAATTGAGACACGGATAGATAGGTTTACTGAAAAGCCCCCAGAGGCAAGCGGAGTCGAGTGTCTCTCTTCATCCCCGGAGTGCCATGGACTCCCAGTCACGCCCAGCGATATCGACCAGTTAAACAGCTTTAGGACTGAAACCTAAAGCGAACTCACTCGTTCAATCACCATAAAGAGTGCTTTAAATTATTACAGCCACAGACACCGGCCCTGAGGATAAAATCGATGAGACTTAGCATAACCACAGAGTTACAATCCTGGTTTTAGGAATGAGGATGGAACCATTCGAAGAATTCACCGTCTTTAACATGCGCGCTCTCTCTCTCTTTAAATATACACATACTGTATATATACTGACACATGGTGGGAAAGGTGAGGACAATGGTGCATTCATGTGCCAATCTGCAGCCTTTTTGTGACCAGCCGGGCAAAAATGGCCCCTTTACCTGGCTGACTGCTCTTTTGATTTAGCTGTCATTGATCAGAACCTTGGCCTCACGACCGCTCCGGTTTGATGCTGATGTGATCTCTGGGTGAGACCCTCCTGTTGCCTGACGCCAGAAAAACAAACAAAGAAAAAAATCTCTGGGTCCCATACTGGCAGCAGTGACATGACTGTGCTGTCAAGGAACGAAAAAAAGAAAATGGAGAAGGAAGTGAGACGTTAAAAGGGTAGAAAGGTTGATGTGATGATGGCGACGAAGAAACCTGGATGATGTGATTCTGTGTGGTGCCTGGGTTCCAATGACATGTCTACAGTATGTTGTTGTTGAAATTTAAAGCTGGTTGTCGACTGGGCGTTCTTACACTTGCACGAGATAAATATTATACCAAACTGTGAAGATAATGTGCCACATTATATAATTAAAAATATGTCATAAAGATCTGCCATTAAAGAAAAATATGCCTCGGTATAAAATGTAATCCGTTCTTAAGATGAAATTTCATACTGCGAAACGTATTTTCCCATGAGAAATGATGTAAATGCAGATCATCTGTTCCAGCCACCCAAAATAATTACCAATGATATCATCTAGAGATCGCAAGTCCGATTCCCAGGTGATGCTGCCGGTGGTCTAGAGAGAGCTGATTGGCCGAGCTCTCTCAGAGGGGAGGGATGAGAGGTACTTAGTGCTCCCACATTACTCACGGCTCTACGGCCAATCAGGGGCGTCTGTGAGCTCACGCAAGCAGAAGGAGCGGATAGCGCTGTCCTCCGAATGCGCCACCAAGTGAGCAGTTTAAAAAGATGCGGTCGGCTGGTGTCATGTGGTTCGGAGGAAACACGTGATAGTCTTTGGCCCTCCCGACTGAGTGGTAGTAGTAGCTTAATGTGAGAGCGCCCCCTAGTGACTTGGAGGAATTGGACACTACTAAATGAGGGAGGAAATTGGAAGGAACTCCCCCCCTCCAAAAAAAATACATGTCAGATAAGCAAAAATTTGTAAACTCGCTTTGCTTAGCTTTCCACTGAGGCAAACAGGTTCCGGATGTTCGCACAACTTGGATTGCCCCGCCTTAAGGGGAAAATTCTTAAGGCTGGGCAAGGTACCACTGTATTCTGCTTACATCATGAACCAGTCGGTAAACAGAAACGTTCTTCAAAGAGAGATTTCAAGAATCAAGAATTTTTCCACACTGCCAGAACTTTATGGTTGTTGTCCTTGGTCTCAGGTACTTTACAAGAAATCAACTGTCTAATGTGACATCATAAAAGTAATAACCTGAATCAAACCGTTGCAGTGATGAATTCTTTATATAAAAAAATAAGATTAAAAAAATTGTAATACAAAATAAATCACATTGTAATGTAGTAACTTAAAAAAAAATTAAGATCCTTGAAAAATCGACAGATATCTTGTCGCATGTCTGTGGGAACCATACACACAACCATTCACCAACACCACCTGAAGATTTAAGGAGTTCCTGGGATGCCAGCGTTTCAAAGTCTGATCATGAAAAGATTTCTACCTTGATGATACATCCAAGCACTAGTGAAGTTATATAGGGAACGGGAGGTTTTACGCTCATAACCAAGTTCTGTTATTCTGCACCATTGAAAGTCTTGACAATTTGACTTGAATGCGCCTCAAATTAACATTACTTCATGGATTTAAAATTTCTGTTAATTGATATAAACCCTTTCATTTCAAAAGATTAGTTTATTAGATAACCTTAACAAAAAACAGATCTTATGTCACGTCATCTCCAGGACTGTCATGTATGGGTCATGTATGAGATAATTACCTTCAAGCCTTATGCTAAAGGGTTTGGGATCTATTTGATCATTAAAAAAAAAAAAATTATATATATATAATATTTTTTTTTTTTTATTAATCTAAATTATTTAAAACATTTTTTTGAAAATGAATTTTTCTTGAAAATGAATCTAGATTAATTAAAAAAAAAAAAAAAAAAAAAAATATATATATATATATATATATATATATATATATATATATATATATATATATATTTATTTATTTATTTTTTTATTTTTATTTTTTTTCTTTCAAAAACTAGTTTAGATTTTCTTAGGGCTCATACAGGAGGAACGCTGTTACTGATGATCTCAGGTAAGCATCAGTCTCTTCAGAACTGCCCTATCTTGCTATTACCAGAGACAGCATCGATCCCTTAGCCATGACTGCTGTTCGACTGGTGCCGACAGAAAAAGAAGAGAGAAAAAAAAAGCTGGAAAAAGGATATTGAAGAAAACAAGAACAGATGTGACCTGATCCAGTCACTCAAGAACCGGAAAAGATTGGAATCTATGTTTTAAAGAAAAGTTATACATGGTTGTGTGTACTGTAAATGTACTCTTACCGTATATACAGTACGACTTTCCTTCTCGCTTTCATCTTATTAGACCTCGTGTCTGCTGGTAAGACTATGTTTCCCATCATACACAATTAGTCAGCTAGGTTTAACGAGGGGCTGATCTGATTAGACGTCCTCCTCTGATAAGACTGATGACTCCTTTACAGATGCTGAGGCAGTGAAAGGAGCCGGTGCTACAGATGGCCTTCTCACAGGGCTTCTGCTCTCTAATGGCACACAGGGGAGCACGCAGTCCTACAGCTGAAGCCAACAGTATTAATAAAATGCGATTTGCTTAACGGGGCCGCTTTGAAAGGATCGCGCCTCGGGGCGAAGACCGCTACGTTCTCTTTCAGCGCTTTTTCCAGGTTGAGAAAAATGCCAAAGAACATGGAGTTAGCAGTTTATTAGGCGCTCGACGGGCATATCTAATGAACTGCCGAGTCACAGGTGTGTAATGTTAGAAAACCATATTTAGAGATCATTAACCCGGTAAAATTCCAGGATCGGCTGGGGTGAAGCATTCCACACTCGTACTCTCTTTTCACTGAAGCTTTAACAGAGAATTATACTGTAAGATAACAGTAATAATATGTTCCGATAACAGCAACAGTGATTCTTTGATCATTTATTGAAGAATAGCAGGTGTTTTTTTTTTTTTTTTTCGCTTTCGTAGTTATATTTAAACAGTAAGTTCATGTTACTGTATGTTATCGTATATATATGTAAGTATCTATAAACAGTTATTTCCTTAACCTGCCTTTTTTTTTTCTTTTTTTTTTTAATGCAGCTCTCTGGCATTAAGCCTTTATTGACTGTGAAATTTCCAAATCACACAGTGAAATATCCTTAGAGAAGCTTTCAATTAAAACATAAAGGCCATATTAAAAATGCATCAGAATCTGGCATGCACGTCTCAGCTGTTACTATAAAAGCAGTAACGTATTAGAACAAGTGCACTGATATTAATCTTTGGGAAAGAAAATAATAAAATTCAGGAATTTAACATCGTATTATAAATACTTTTATTAAAACTGGATTTTCAATACATCTAAAGACCTCCTAATTATACAATTGTACGCCTTACATTCCCCGCCCAATCAGAATCAATCAGCCTCTAGCTCTTGCATGTAACAAGTTAATAAAAGTACAAAGTCACAAAAGTCTGTCTGTAATTATGTCAAAAATACAGCTGCAGTTTTCTACACTGACAGTGTTTACGTTTATTATGCAGTATCTGTTTAGATTGAGTATGAGGACCGAAGCCGGGAGCCAGTGTCTTTCGCGCTCAGGAGCACTCTGTCGCACTCTGAGCTTGTTAACCCTATTGTTGTAGAAAAGGTGATTGATTAGGCCATAAAGCAGGACACACGTCCTCTCCGCGTCTCCGAGCTGATTGAATCAGAAGTCTCCATATTTCAGAGCGTATACCATTTAACAGGCGTGAGTCGTGAGTCGCCCGTAAGAGACGTGACAACCGGATGTAAATCAGCTAGGCGGTGCACATATGGTAGACTGTACAAGCGTCCGGGTGAAGTTAAACCCTGAAGAAAACCCCGTTCATTCATCTGGTGGAAGCCGAAACCCTGTTCCATTATATGATGTATATCTTGTGCATGATAAACATTTCCAAATGGTCAGGAATACTTTAGATTGGAAAATCTAAATGGATATGTTATTTATTTATTTATTTATTTATTTGTGTGGATATTAATCAGGCCAAGTGCACTTTGCTGCCGTTAGTGAATGGAATCTCTGGCAGCTACAGCAACTTAATTGGATTAAACTTTCTTCCTACCAAGGACATGACGGAGGACGAAGCACGAACGCAAAAGGCTGGCGTGGCGTCATCTACGTCACCATCATCATCATCATCATCATCATCATCATTATCATCTTCCCCAACCCCCAACCGTCACCACCCTCAAGGAACCGTCGCAGTGGAGGAGAAAGAAAAAAAAAAAAAAAAAAGCCCACCCCAGTGAACTCCTTTTCCCTCTCCTCCACCCACCCCTTCAACCATCAAACCCAGAGCACTTAGCGAAATGTAAGTAACGTACGAGATATTTTTAGATCCTTTTATTTGACTTTTAATGGGACGTTTTATTTATTTATTTATTTTTAAGACAAGTGCTCCATTTTGGCTCTCGAAATCCGAAATGTACTGTAACACGTAGCAACAAAACACAATCGTTAAACTGTATTTATTAAATAACAATTTATTTATAATTTCTTCAACATTTAGAATCGTTTTTTTTTTTTTTTTTTTTTTTAGCCCATAATAAATAATTTAATTAATCTAGATTTATTGACCAAAAGCTCATTATTTTCTCTTCTCGCCAAACTCTACCAGCACAGTAGGATAAAATTTAAAATTTGTATATCTTTCAAATATATAGATATATATACAGGATATATGTACACATTACACACACACATAGAGATCCGTTTGCAAAAAGACAACAAATAAACACGGACTCGACCTCAGACTAGACACCGCAGTTACAGTATGAGTTTGCAGATAAAATATCACAGCACGTATCTTTTCAGAAGTCTTTTCCCGGAGCGACGTCCTTTTCCTAACAAAGTGGCTGCTGAACCGTTTGCATAATATCAAGCTGAATTCGAAGTGGAACTTCCATTGATTATATATAAAGATGTATATAGTGCACTACAACCGGAGCAGGGAACTTTCTATTCAACAATGCAGCTACAGTAGTTAAGGCGATTGTAACATTAAGTTCCCCGTCCTGTTCACAAAATGACACAAAAGAATTTAATATAATACTTGTGTTGTTATCTCATAGTTACTCTCTCTATATATTATACTGTATATCATAAGTGGTATTGCAGCAATTTGCAAGATTAATGGAACAGCAATAGTAATAACTATTTTTCTTTTCTTTAATACATTTCAATTACAAGATGGTTAAGATGAACTACACTATACTGTATAATGGCACTCTGATAGTCATTACACCTGTTACTCCTGACTTATGGTTGGTTTTATATAAATGAATATTTCCTCAGTGGGAACGGTGTACTCACAGTATCCAGGGTTCTCCCCAAGGACAGAGAAACAAAACAGGATCAAGGTTCATACATACCATACTGAAATGCCCTCAGTGAAACCTGCTTCCCAATGGAATGATGAAATATATAATGTAAAATGTCACATTTCTCTTCCCGTGTCACCATTCTGGCTCATCCTGCTGCAGAAATCCAATACATTACCATTTGCCCTCCATTGTCAAAGATCCCAACAGGTGCTGTCCTTCCCATCATGGCCTAATTTGAAAGGAGGTGTTGGTCCTTACTCATTTTCATGACTAGGAGACTCTGGGCTGGAGTCCACCTCGTCCTCTTCAGTGAGGGTTTCCTTCCTGCTGAAGGTACTGGCCAACGTGACGCTGAGACGCGGCCGCACCGGCGCCATCTCGTTCAACCCGATGACATTCCTGTTCACCAACGTGGTCCTGTCCATGATCTCGGCACTGTGCTTGGCTACGACCGCGTCCAGGAAGTCATACTTGGCCGACAGTTTGCCACTCTCAAACAAGTACTTGAACAGGTAGGAGAAGGCCATGTTGCCGAGGAAGGAGCCCAGCATGGAGACCGTCTTAAAGGGGAACCTCTGCATTATCAGATATTCTACTTCCCCCGTACTGTGGTGCACCTTTTCCGTGGTGTACCACCCTGGGTAGTAGATAAAAGGGGGCAGTTTGAGGTAAGGCTCGCCGCCACCGATGCGGAGGATCATCCCGAAGATGTAGCCCGCCACTGAGCCATAGGTGTTGGTGCCGCGTACAAACAAGACGCTGAGGAGCTGTGGGAAGATGATCACGTAGACCAGGTCGGAGCTTAGGTACCAGAGCCCGTACACGGTGCCCGTCAGGAGAGCCATGGCCGTTGCCAGAGCTCCGAAAACAAATATGGTGATCCTCATGACCCAGACTATCTCGTTGTCTGATGCCTAGAAGAGAAAAAAAAAAAATCAGAATCGGTGGGGGGAGGAAATACTGTAAGTAAGCACATTCTTCTGGATTGTTTTAGTGGGTGTAAGATTGGTGTTTGTTTCGGTTTTAATGCAAAGGGCGACATTACTAGGACTCAGTTGAAGGTTAGAATTGACATCGTGTTCTGCAACAGTAATGTAATGAGTGCTTACCGACTGGCGGAAGGCCAGTTGATAGATGTTCCTGGCGAACATGGAACTGGCTGAAAGGATTGATGAGTCAGCCGATGACATCACCGCAGCAGACACTGCCCCCAGGCCGAAGAAGGAGACGTAGGGTGGGCACAGGTACTGTAAGACGATGGGAAGAATCATTTCTGACTCGTCTTTCTCCATGGGAGGGACTGACCCATAGGTCGTCTGATTCCAGTCTACAGACAGAGGTACACAGATGGTTACCATGCCAGTTACCTTCAGCTCATGAACCCCTTAATGCAATCAATTACGCTATGCGATGTATGTAGGAAGAAACACCCATGTGCCTGCTCGATTTTAATCTACGTCTTCAGAGCAAATGTTTTCTCATGGGGACTGAATGCTAAGGATTTTTAAATTGGTTCTGCATGAAATCTTTTGAAATGTCATGCTGGATTTTATTTTTCCAGCATATGTATTTTCCAAATAGAACATTTTCATGAGAGATTTATAAACCGATTACAGTACAAATTCAACAGTGTTCCTTGTAACGTTACACTTGTATCGTTGCGTTGCAGCAATGTTTCCTAAAAGTCAAAGCTTCAGTTCCACATTAGGTCTTTTGATGGCGAAAATCAGTTGAATAAATCTGATTCGTCAGGCCTGCCTCAGATGTAATATTTACAGAGTTCACATCGTTAAACGGATAAGCCCTCAATAATAGATGAGGGAGACCAGCTGTTGTTATTTACACGTTTCTTTAGAGATCTGACGGGAACATGGCCACCACCCTGGGTCAGTACAGGCAGGGGAAAGACCTCCCTGGTGTGAGAGTTCATTTACAAAAAATATGTATAAAAATTAGGCCGTCATATTCAGACATTTTTTCCCATGTGAGGCTCAGCAACTGGCACATAATCAGTACATTCATGCTCCAGTGCTGTTTCAGATACAGTATTAAGCAGGAATTAGAATTTACAGTATGTCTTGTGCTGGAAGTATTGCTTTCACCCATATGATTGATTTGTGAGTCGAGGGAGATTGCACGCCTGGATACTAAATCTGGAGCTTAATGTAAACGAGAGGACTGAAGGGTGGATTGAAGAGTGTGTTTTTTCAGTTCCATTTGAAAGCTGTGTCCCAGCAAACGGGTGCAAATCTGACGTGTCAAAGATGTCCTCCATATTTCCATTCCAGCAGTCATCAAACTGCATACCTGTTGGATTTGGTCCAACTCGACAATCTAGCCTGCGACACACAATGATGCGTTTTCCCTGTGGGCTAGCGTGGCTAATTTAGCAAAACCTTGCTCCTTTATCCCATAGCATATTGGGTGGTTTTTGTCTACCAGAGCAAATTGAGACAATTAATAAAAATGTCTAGAGATACTGGAACGCTCTCCAAGTCGTTGACAAATTGCTAGCTTCTATACAGCCATCCAGTCATGAGTTGCTAGCTTGTTAGCTGCCACACGATGTTGTAGTTGTTGTTGTAAGAGTGGCAGTCACTGAGGGACTCTTATGATGGGTGCTGCCCATGATCGAAAACATTTGGTTGGAATTTTCGGTAGAAGTGCAAACTTGGTCTTGGTCCTAATTCACCAGAGATTAATTACTCTCTCACTCACTCATCGTCTATACCGCTTAATTCTGTATTCAGGGTCACGGGGGGCCTGGAGCCTATCCCAGGAGGCTTAGGGTTAGGGAGGCAGGGTACCAATCCATCGCAGGGCACACACACATACACACACTATGGGCAATTTGGGAACGCCAATTAGCCTAATCTGCAGGTCTTTGGATTATGGGAGGAAACCGGAGTACCATGAGGAAACCCACCAAGCACGGGGGGGAACATGCAAGTTCCATGCACACAGAGACGGGAATCGAGCCTGGCCGGGAATCGAACCCGGACCCTGAAGGTGCAAGGCGACAGTGCTAAACCAAACAAATAAGTAACAAATAACAAATGTCCCCTGTTGCTGATTGACTAGAATAATATGGTGTGACATTGGAGGTGCCCCGGAGGTGCCAGGCGACAGTGCTAACCACTACACCACCGTGCCAGCCGGAGATTAATAACTGTTATTGAATTAGTGACGACCTTTCCTTCAATTTTCCCATTCTATTTGTTTAAACGTACTGTATGCATCTACTGGAGCTATAGCACCACTGTTAAGATATCTTGCAGCTCCAATTGCTCTGTCTGACCTGTGGAAGCCCCGATGGCTCCGATCAGGACGGAGGGTATGGCCATGATGATGCAGCCGAATGCAGCCAAGAAGGAAAGGACTTGGGCGTAGGTGGCTGAAGAGGCAGAAAGCACCCGTTGAAAATAGACCTGCCAGGGAATTCCCCCCAACATCTAGGAACACAAAGGGCATCGTAAATGCAGACACCAAACAACAGGGTTTTGAGCCATCTAAAAATAAATCCGATCTTATACTGTAGATGCAGGTTGACACAAATGCTAACATGCTACAATATGTCAACATTTTTCATGACAATGAAAGATTATTTCTGCTTTCAGCCATAGTTTGAGTGACCCTTATATACATAGCTGAGTATGGATGGCCATTTCCTGCAGCACACAGACGACTGAATTACCTGCTTTACAATTTCATTACACTCTCCTGACATTTAGAAAAACATATCGTTTCCTTTTTGCGCCTTTCATTTTGGAATAGGTCACAGAGTTCAATTACATTCTAGCATTTAATACTATTCCATAATTTCTTTACTTTATGCATGGCAGCCTGGGAAATGCTGAAATTTAGACTGTATTGCAGAATTACTTATATTAGAAATATGGTCTGAGAATATGTTTGCTGAGGTGAAATGCTTTTCGAATTCTAATTTTCGAATTTTTTTAATTCACGAAAAAACTAAATGAGATGAAACTGCACTTAAGGAATGCGAATTTTGATTGCACATTTCAACAACCAGCTTGTAATCACAATATATAATTATAATATATAATTGCTACATGTACAGTATATCATATGTTCTTCAAACAATTTTAGTCAGTTTTTGTATAAGAAATCTAAAAAAAAAGTTAGAAAATAATTATGTATGGCGTTCATGTCAAACTAGGACTTCCGATTGTGCAGAAAAACAGAACAAAGTTATGAGAGGTAAAACTCCCTTTATTTCCCTGCCAGACTAATGCACTCATTAGTGTTTCACAAGTGCTTGGATACCATCAGGATATAAAGTTCTGATGATATCAGTAAGCCGGAGCCATGATTGGACTGCCTGCTTCATGTCTGAAACGCCGGCCTCCCAGGAACTCCTTTAACATGTGGAAATGGCTTGGACCGAGGTGAGAACTGTATGCAAGTGTATTAATGTGTGCGAGTGGTGTTGGTGGATGAGTGTGTGTATAGTTCCCACAGACAGATGTGTTGTTTCCAAAAGTTGGCCAAAAGTTATCCAATGATTTTCAAGTATAGTAATCCATAGGGTAGTACCCAGAGTGACTTGAACAGCCTTGATAGAAACATTTCCTTGTTACTTTGGTCAAAAATGTAAATAAATAAATAATTTTTTTTTTTTTTTTTTTTTTTTTTTGCATTTAATATTAATGTTAGTTTTTTTCTGCTCTGCAATGGTTTCACTTTCAATTTATTAATTTGTGTTTTTGATACAAACCTAATTCTATAGAAATGTATTCAAAGCTGTTAAGTTCCAGTATGATATGATTTTGGCTGTTTTCCAAAATTCTTATATTATCCTATAGGTTTTCTCAGACTGTCACACATATAATATTATATTTAAAGCCTTTTTCTGTTCATTCTTCGCTATAGAAAATGTACGTGTTGCAGTAATGACTAGTTTTCCAGTGAATTACACTCACCAGAAGGCAGAAGTTGTCTGCCCACATCCATTTATCTGAGCTTACGATCGAGCCCAGCCAGGGATCCTGGTAGAGCTCCTTCACTGCAGTCAGGCCGATGTCAGACACAGCAGGGTTCGACAGAGCAAACGGGACACTGATCCACTGCAGACAGAACATAAACACTTTCATTTGCTTTGTTCACATTGTTGATTTAGGTTCATCTCTTGAAAGACTCATCGACGTATCGATCAGTCTGTCTTGAAAACGAGTTTCTTTTACATTCAAGATTCTTGATCATGAAGCCTCTTATGTTAACTTTCTGTAGTGCTGGCATCCCTAATAATGATGAATTAATGAAGCTTAATAGTTAATTATCTTACTTGTGTACTAAAAGATCGTAAAGCTTTAACTGAAGGATACTGTATTTATTGTAAGGTAATTAGAAACCAAAGCTAAATGGTCCAGTTGTTCTCATTGCTAATTTGCATGCCTCTGATATCGTTAAAATGTACCTCCAAAAGGGAAGGAAGACAGTTGTCCTTGCTACAGTACGACCAAGTTTGGATCAATTCCAAACTCTAATCAGTTCATCCGCAGGTTACAATGTTACTCCTACAGATATGCTGATATTGCGCTAATGAGAATCTCAGACAGACACACAGACAGATGGTACTTGTGTCTGAGGCATAAGAAAATATATGAATTAATTAAAAAAAATTTTTTTTAAACCAACCCACAAGTGATGCGAAAAATTAAAAAAACCTAAATAAAAAAAAATTTAACACATCTTATAGAATTTATTTTATAGTGTCATCCCATAACAACTCAACCAGTGCCTCTCAGGTGACCTCAAATTTTGATTAAAAAAAAAAAAAAAACTTGCCAAAACTTACCTTATGGAAGTAACTGGAAACCGCTAAATGTTCATTGAAAAATTACTCTCTTCAGATAAGTTTACACCTCGTTTCATGCACTTTTCACCTTTCATGGTTTTTCAAAGGGCAATATATTTATATAATATATGTACAGCTGTGTAAATTTCACTGTCATTTCTATCTATCTACACAGTTATTTTACTTGTGACCATTTTGAGATGACTACTCCCCTGAGATATTATGTTGAATTTGACTACTTTTGCATTTGCCTACTGTATAGTATCGTCCTCAAATAATAAAAGTACAGTAAAATGATAACTACATCCGAAAATCCGAAAAAAAGAAAAAGAAGAAGAAGAAAAAAAAGCCAAATCGAAACCTGATTTTCAGAATCTCATAACTTGTTTGTGGTCTGTCTCAGCTCACGCCATATTGTATGAGAATGGGAAATGTTACTCTGGAATACCACTTTTCAGCTTTCTACCTTGTTTAGAAATTCAAATATGGCCCTTTGAAAACCCTCACAAATTACTGTTACAATTCGCAAATGCACAAATTCAAAAGTCTGTAACTCCTGTAAACATAAATCGTTCAGTTAGAATTTGCCGTTTCCGTTTTCGCCGACTCCCCATATACAGTTTATTCTGGCAAGTTTTCATCAGAGTCTGAGATGGTCACTCGCATTTAAAAAAAAAAAAAAAACTGGCACAGAATGCCCCACTTTACTTAAGGGAACTCATAAGCAGTAATGAAATCATCAATTTCCTGTTTTACTGGGGCATAAATCTGATGTTAGAAATATAATAATAATAATTTCCATTGTCATGTCAACATGGGGAAGATCAGTAAATATACAAACAAAATGAGCCAAAAAGAAACATGTACTGTGTAACGGTTATAAGTAAATTGTTTAAAACCTCCAGCGAGCCAGAGACTTTATCCAAACTGGTCCAAACAATCGGCTCATTTATTGTTACTCCTACTTTCTGATATTGGACTGCGGCATAACTTGCGAATCTTGCCAAATTCCACAACTATACAGGACATAGGAGTCAAATGAATGAAAAGTACCAGTCCCACAAAGATGCAGAAGAGCTGAACCACGTCTGTGTAGGCCACCGAGTAAACACCACCAACCAGTGTGTAGAAAATGGCGATGAGGGCAGAAATGATGACCGACATGTTAATATCAATGTCCACAATGACGCTCAGCGTGGCTCCTGTGAGGGGGAAAAAGTATCAGTGTCTGATTAAGAAGGAGACAGGCGTTTAACGTTGACACCTCGTGATCATTCGGGTGAAATTCCACAGGCCTGGATTTTTCCATAAATGTTCTCGGACTGTTCTTGTTTCTTTTGCTTTTATTACGATTCATTTGATCGATAATTGTTCACAGTTCACTCTTATTAACTGTAAATCATTTATTACCATCTAACTTGGAAACTAATTTGGAGAGTATTAAATTCAGAGAAAAACCTTAAGCTCAAAACAGTGTAGACTAAATGTATTGACTAAATGATTTGCAAAATTTAACCCTTGAAGCACTGGTAATTAGCTGATTAATCGCTTAATTATGCGCTAAAATATGGTGATTTATATATTTGGGCTACTTTTAAAAGATTGTGAGGTTAAATCCCAGCACTGGCCCCTTTTGGGCCCTTAAGGGTGCTTGAGCAACATCCACAGTATCACCATGATTTAAATTTTGTTCTTTCTCAACTACTGTACATGTAAATTAAGTTCGGCCTTTATTTGCCATATATACATTACTGAAAAATTACTGAAATTCTTCACATATCCCAGGTTCTTGTTAGCAGGCAGGGGTCAGAGCACAGGGTCAGCCATTCTAGGTCGTCCCTGGACCAGACAAGGGTTAAGGGCCTTGAACTGCCGACCTTCCGATCAGTAACTCAGAGCCTTAACACATTGAGACAGCACTGCCCCTAGAGGATTTTTATTCTATTTTTTTTTTTAGGTTCAGCCATGTAGCTGTACACTATGCAGGACAGCGGGTAATCCAGGATATGGAAATGGAACCTCTGTCCTGCTGTTGGATGCCAAAAGCTTCGAAAGCTTACTAATGCACAAGTTTAATGAATGCATTATGATGTACAGTAATTAAATAGCCACAACGTTATTCCTCCAAAATCAATGAACCAGTGCAACCAGTGTTGTGAAAATGTCTAATATTAAAATCAAAGAAAAGGAGAATGATGCTGGTTGTTAATCTTTTAGACTTCACTTCCATCTCAGCCCTGACTGTGGTGCAACCGCTCCAAAACCAGCTGTTTTTCTGAAACTTTCCTCTCTGGGCAACTGATGGGTTATTGGTTTTCTAATTCAGGCTTCCCGCATTGATTGAGCTCCATGTCTTCCTTACCGAGGGCCGATAAGATGGCGGCCGACCAGAAGATCTCCCCCATGAGCGCAGGGATGAAGAGCAGGCCGCCCATGCGCTTTCCGTACAGCTGCTGAAAAGGGTCCAACATGGTGACGTAGCCACGGGAGCGCATGGGCTTGGCGAAGAACAGGCCACCTTAATGTCAGGAGAGAGTTTAATGTCATTAAGAACAGAGAAAAGATAATGATGAGGATGATGAGCTGTGATTGGATGGATCGCATGAGCACAATAATAATAATAATAATAATGATTATTATTATTATTATTATTGTTATTTATTATTATTATTATTATTATTATTATTATTATTATTACTTACTATTATTATTATTTATTATTATTATTATTATTATTATTATTATTATTATTATTATATCCTCTCGAGACTTGAATGTCCTCATAAGAATAGGACATGACATTTTCCTATTGTATATACAGTGCATCCTTGTACCATCCTGATATGAGGTCTGTTAGGTATGATTCCTTTACATATAAATCTTATACTGTAAATATAATAATCTCTCTCTCTATATAGATATAAATATAACTCATCATTCTTATTAATATAGTTATCAGCTACGAATACATAGAAACTGTCAGTAGAAATGCAGTGTACACAACAGTAGAGTGCTAATCTCAGGAGGATATTAAATAATTAACTAACTATGCAATTAATTATCCTACCCATAACCAATTAATCATTCAGTCATCCTACCCAGTACGAGACTCATGGCGTATCCAAACGGAGCCTGCGCCCAGGCCAAGCCGTACCCGGGTAGATACACATACTCAGCCGTGCCGTTTATGTATCCACCTCCCACCCATGTAGCTGCAAATACACCACGCAGACACACACACACACACACACACACGGTTTAAACACATATTTAACACATCACAACTAAATGCATAAAATGTAGAAATACAGAAATGTTTAATAATTCAGGATATCAAAAGTGTATCTAAAATAAAGCGCTCAATCGTATAGAAATACAGTATATAGATTGATAGTGGATACATATGTATGGATAGGCAGATTTAAGTTTAAATTATGAATAAGGTGATTATGAAAAAAATCTCTCTCTCTCTGTATATATATATATATATATATATATATATATATATATATATTATAATTGGACTATTCATAAAGTTCACTTAGCCTTAAATATTTTAAATCTAATTAAAGTTGCATCACATCAATCTTTGTGTGTGTGTGTGTGAGAGAGAGAAAGAGAGAGAGAGAGAATAAATAGATGTATATAGAATATACAGTATAGACAATGATGTTCCCTTGTCTAATAACAAGTCAGTCTAGAACAGTAAGAACAGTCTAATAGGATGTGTTTCCCCTTCATTTAACAAGATTAAACTTACATTCCCAAAGGACTATTTTTTCTTTAACATTGATTAACGCTTTCTCTATCAATAACCGAGTCTCTGTTCTATTCAACAGTGTTACCGGCGCGCAAAAACACACAGGTTTCCTTAGTCAGGAGATTGCAAAAAAAAAAAAAAAAAAAAAGTTTTAATAATAATAATAATAATAATAATAATAATAATACATTTTTAAAAAAATACTTTGTGTCTTCACATGGATTAAGCACATGCCCTGCGTTCACACGGAGAGTCCTACCGGTCATAGTGAACGCTCCCACAAACAGTCCGATGTCTCTCCCCCCGACCATGATGGTCTCACTGCGGTCCGCGCCCTCCTCCACGCCGGAGTTCTTGTTCTTCCAGGCGGCCCATATTCCCACTCCGAGGATCAGCAGGTAGAAGATGACGATCGCCACCAGCCCTTCCACGTGGATGGCCATCTTCAGTGCGCTTCTGAACACTTCAATGGCATGGAGGAGACCTGATGCGCAGAATGGAGAGGAGAGATGAGATGAGGGGAGCGGCACACACACACACACACACACACACACACACTCACTGATCAACAGTTTACAGATGAGGAAATTGATTTCAACCAGCAGCTTCATCAAAACCTCTGCATTTTAAATGATTTTCGAATTTATTTCCTCTTTACATTTAAAAAGAAAAAAAGTAAAAAAAAAAAAAAAAGCGTAAAATAGTCTTATTATCTCCGCTATAAAAGTGAACAATGGTGCCATCATTCATTCCACTCCACTTTTTAGTTTCAGTCACTGCGTCCCGAAATGAATGGAAAGTGTCTCTCCTACTGTACCTTTACGCAGGAGGACCAGACAGACACGAGGCTCCGCGCGGGTGAGATAAATGAAGTGCTCGGGCGCGCGCGCGCGCGCGGTGACGCAGCGAGCGCGGTGAGGAGGCAGTCCCGCGCTTCGCACGCGCGCACGCACGCGCGCTTACACGCGAGAAATACTTCGTCAGAGCCTCGCCGGGGAGCGTCAGAGTTGTGAATGGAGACCCGAGGTTCAATAAAGATGTCAGAGGAGTGGCACGAGCTGGAACTCATCCAGCAGTCAAACCCCAAGCAGGACTTTAAATCCACACAAAAGGTCAGATTTCACACTCAGCTGTAGTCTGGTCTATAATACTTATTTATATATAAATATACAGATCTCCTAGGGATGCTCATTAAACCGGAGATGGTACTTGTTTGTATATGAGCAAAATTTGGAACCAGTTACTATTAAATATTTTAAAAAAACATTTTTTTTAAAAACAGGCAGTTAAAAAAAAAAAGAAATCAAGTAAAAGCCTGGCTTGTGGATAATTCGGGTTTAGGTGATGCTGGATATGTACTTTAATAAATATTTTACCTTTTTTTTTTTTACTTACCATACTAGTGGGAAGCAACAGAGTGGCTTGGTGGTTAGCACTGTTGCTTTGCATCTCCAGGTTCTGAATTCGATTCCCACCTCAAGTCTGTGTGCATGGAGTTTCTCCCCGACCTTGATGGGTTTCTCCTACATGCAGGTTAGGATATAATTGCCATCGGCATTCCCAAAGTGTGTGAATGAGTCGAGTGTCCTGCGATGGATTGGCACCCCCTCCATGGTGTACCCCGCCTCGTGCCCATAGTCTCCTGGGATAGACCCCAGGCCCCGCGACCCTGTATATACTGTAGGATAAAGTGGTATATTACTTCAATTATAATTGTAATTATGGCTTTTATGATTGTGATGATTTTTGTTGGATGTTTTAGACCTGTACTTTCATAAGGCTTTATTGTCTAATCCCAGACATCTTTTATCTAAACTAAATTAAACTTAACTAAGCTCAATCATTTTCAGCCTTGTTAAGCTCCTCGGGCATCTTAAGTACAGTAGGTCCCATCTCAAGCAGTGCATTTCAAGGATTTCAGATATGTGTTAGCAAAGGCAGTGCAAGTCCACATTAATGGGCTTGTTGCCACTAATGGATGGACGGATTTGTTCATCTGAAAAAAATATAGCTATGAATTATTTATTAGTGTGTTAGAATTAGCTTCACGTTAATAAGTCAGTTTTTTTCTTTATTGCTCTCTATTTTTTCCTCCTGATTTTCTCCCTAATTTAGTCATGTTCTATTTCCCACCCGTCTTGTTAGGGCACTCCCTAATCAGTGACAGCTACCAACCAGGAAGTGCATGTTTCTTCAGACGCACATGAAACCTCTGGCTACATCTTTACAAACTACTGCTCACACATCTTTATGGAGCAATGTAACACACACTTATATGCTGTCCACCCCTTCCGCTTACATGAGCTCACAGACTAGTGTCAATGTCTATGATTGATGTGGGAGTGCCAGTATGCCGTCCCTCCTCCCAACCTCCTCATGGCCATTCCCTCTAGACTCCTAGCAACCGATGGCTGTAGCATCACCCATCCCAACTCACCATCCAGGAATCGAACTTTCGACCTCTGGACGAATGTACTTCAGTTGCATCACTCGGGAGCCCAGTTGCTCTTTAGTTTCTTATACAGTAATAAACTTGGTTCTGCAATGAACTGGCATCCCATTCAGGATGTATTCCTGTTACAGATGGTTTCACATTTCCTTCTAGAATACTCGGGGATACAGAAAAGTTTATTGTTAACTTGTTGACTGCAAGTTGCCAAGATACTGAAGCTGCAAAACAGGCCCAAATCATTACCCATCCACTGCTGAGTATAAGGGGATTGAGGCACTGGGCATTAAGGCCAAACAACTCCATTTTGGTCTCATCTGTCCATAGAACATTGTTCCAGAGCCTTATGGTTTGTTCAGCTGCTGTTTTGAGAACTTTAGTCATGCTTTCTTGTTCTTTTTAGACAGAAAAGTCCTTCTCCTGGCAACCCTTCCAAACAAACCGTACTTGTTCAGACTTCTTCTAATTATTCTGTCATGGACTTTAACATTTAACATGGTCAGTAAGGCCTGTAGGATCTGTTTCATTCTTTCTTGGATCATTGCACAGTCTGATCTTGGGGTGAATGTGCTGGGTCATCCACTCCTGGGAAGATTGGCAACGGTCTTGAATACTTTCCACTCGTGAATAATCTTTCTCACTGTAGAACATTAAACTCCAAATTGTTTGGAAATGGTTTTATAACCCTTTCCAGATTGATGTACAGCAACAGTTGCTTGTCTAAGACCATTGCTTATGTCTTTCTCTCTTGGCTTTGTATTAACACACACCTGAATGCTCCAGACCAGCAAACTGCCAAAACCTCTGCTTTTAAAGAGGTCTGCACACCTGCAAATGATCAATAAATTAAGGGATTATGATTAGCAGCACCCGGCTGCAACTTACCATCTTAAATCCTGTTGATCTACTTAGTCTTGCTTAGGTGGATTAGATACTCTAAATTGTCCCTGTGTGTGCATGGTGCCTTGTTATAAAATGGCATCACATCAAGAGTGTATTCCCACCTCATGCACATGTGTTCCTGGGATGGGCTCCGAAAAGTCAGTAGTAGTGGTTAAAGGCTGATCAGAAGGTCTTGAGTTCAAACCCCACCAGTCTTCCAGGTTTCAAGGGTTTAATTGAGGTAAATGTAAGTCTTTCCGGATGAGAGTGTTTGCCAAATGTAAAACAGCTGTCTTGTCGGGACTACTGCGTTCACTCCAAACAAATCGATGAATGAATTTGCCTAAAATATCTACACAAGAATGATGATTAAAATCAATATGAGGTACACTCCTCCAACACAAGGTTTTTTTTTTTTTTTATAACTCTGCTAATATCCTACCCTGAACTTTCAAGTGTTCCCCCCCAGAGGAACAAGAAGTAGATTCCAGATTTCCATTGCACCTGAGTTCAAGCTGTGTGCAGTGCTGAAAAGGAGAACCATAATGTTGAATTACACATGAGAATTTATAACTAATCCGATGTAGTCACTAATAAGCTCTAAACATACGGCTGGGTTCTCCAAACATTTTCTATTTCTATATTTAATTCCATTTTCAGTTAATTTTACACACACTCCTAGAAGCCTGGATCTGGAACTCTTAACGTTGCTCTAGTCTATTGCTATTTAGCCTATTACAGCAGATACAACCCTAACCTTCTTTCCTTACTAGAACCCTTTTCAAGTAGAACCCTTTTTAGGAGCTAAGATCCTCTAACATTTCAAAGATCTGTGTATCACCTGACTTCTTAAATCATGATTATCTAAAAGAAAACACAACTCCAATAGCAGCATTTAGGGTTTTTTTTATATAGTTTTTTTTTTTTTAGGAACTATGATTGCAGATTTTTATTCATCACATTATACATTACTGCACAGTGAAATTCCTTATTCTTTGCATACCCCAGCTTTTTATTAGTAGACTGAAGTCAGAGCGCCGGGTCAACCATCATACAGTGCCCCTGGAACAGAGAGGTTTAAGGACTTTGCTCAACTGCCGTGACCCGGATTTGAACCAATGTTTGAACCAGAGTTCTAACCACTATACACATGTGGACAAAATTGTTGGTACCCTTCGGTCAATGAAAGAAAAACTCAATGGTCACATAAATAACTTTAATCTGACAAAAGTAATAATAAATAAGAATTCTATGAACGTTAACCAATGAAAGTCAGACATTGCTTTTCAACCATGCTTCAACAGAATTATAAAAAAATAAATGAACTCATGGAACAGGCCTGGACAAAAATGATGGTACCCCTAACTTAATAGTTTGTTGCACAACCTTTTGAGGCAATCACTGCAATCAAACGATTCCTGTAACTGTCAATGAGACTTCTGCACCTCTCTGCAGGTATTTTGGCCCACTCCTCATGAGCAAGCTGCTCCAGTTGTTTCCGGTTTGAAGGGTACCTTTTCCAGACAGCATGTTTCAGCTCCTTCTAAAGATGCTCAATTGGATTGAGGTCAGGGCTCATAGAAGGCCACTTTAGAATAGTCCAATGTTTTCCTCTTAGCCATTCTTGGGTGTTTTTAGCTGTGTGTTTTGGGTCACTGTCCTGTTGACCCATGACCTGCAACTGAGACCCAGCTTTCTGACACTGGCCTGCACATTTCTCTCTAGAATCCCTTGATAGTCTTGAGATTTCATTGTACCCTGCACAGATTCAAGACACCCTGTGCCAGATGCAGCAAAGCAGCCCCAGAACATAACAGAGCCTCCTCCATGTTTCACAGTAGAGACAGTGTTCTTTTCTTGATATACTTCATTTTTCCGTCTGTGAACATAGAGCTGATTTGCCTTGGCAAAAAGTTCCATTTTTGTCTCATCTGTCCATAGGACATTCTCCCAGAAGCTTTGTGGCTTGTCAACATGTAGTTTGGCATATTCCAGTCTGGCTTTTTTATGATTTGTTTTCAACAATGGTGTCCTCCTTGGTCGTCTCCCATGTAGTCCACTTTGGCTCAAACAACGACGGATGGTGCGATCTGACACTGATGTTCCTTGAGCATGAAGTTCACCTTGGATCTCTTTAGAAGTCTTTCTGGGCTCTTTTGTTACCATTCGGATTATCCGTCTCTTTGATTTGTCATCAATTTTCCTCCTGCGGCCACGTCCAGGGAGGTTGGCTACAGTCCCATGGATCTTAAATTTCTAAATAATATGTGCAACTGTAGTCACAGGAACATCTAGCTGCTTGGAAATGGTCTTATAGCCTTTACCTTTAACATGCTTGTCTATAAGTTTCTTTCGAATCTCCTGAGACAACTCTTTCCTTTGCTTTCTCTGGTCCATGTTGAGTGTGGTACATACCATGTCACCAAACAACACAGTGACTACCTGGAGCCCTATATATAGGCCCACTGACTGATTACAAGATTGTAGACACCTGTGATGCTAATTAGTGGACACACCTTGAATTAACATGTCCCTTTGGTCACATTATTTTCAGTATTTTCTAGGGGTACCATCATTTTTGTCCAGGCCTGTTCCATGAGTTTATTTTTTAAATAATTCTGTTGAAGCATGGTTGAAAAGCAATGTCTGACTTTCATTGGTTAACATTCATAGATTTTTTAAAAATTATTACTTTTGTCAGATTAAAATTATTTATGTGACCATTGTGAGTTTTTCTTTCATTGACCGAAGGGTACCAACTATTTTGTCCACGTGTGTACAAAAATCATGGCGCACCAGGCTCCTGGTCACTTTTAATGGTTTGACCCCATCAGGATAAATACAAGATCTTGCATGGACATTTTGACTTGACATTGGAAAAAAGCCAGCAATATCGAACCAATATATAATATAGGTAAAGATGGTTTGTTTCCAAAAAGCTGTTCTACTCCCAGCTCTCTCTAACATAGAAAAGTATCCTCTATAGACACTTCAAAGCTTTCATTTAATTTCATTTCAGGTTCTAGTTTTTTCCCTCTAAAAGCACACACCTGCTAACACACTGACGGCTTCAGTAAACAGTCATTTTAATTACACAACCACTTGCTTGATCTAGAAAAAGCATTTCCACACCCAGGCTCATTTCTCTTAACTGCATCGTCGTGGCACTTGACCGCTTCCTGACAGCCATAAACAAGTAAATATTCTCTCCGGAGATAAACACTGTGTTTAAAGCGTTAACGAACTACGGCCACACAGGAAAGGGTACGTTTAATTTTTTTTTCTGAAATATATGAGGCGAGGAACTTCCAGAGTGAGCCAATTTACTGGTGACAAGCCTCCAACTTGGTTTAGCCGACCTTAACTCACATGAGTCGAGTAATTTGACTCAACAAAAAGGAAAAAAACTGACAGTCTGCCAAGGCACTTCCAATTACGAGCGCTGGGCGTTGAACACACTTCCCATGCAGATGGTAAGGCTCAATGTAGAGGAAAGAGTTAGAGCAAAATCCTGAGTTTTTGTTCATCATTCTCTATTTATTAACAAACAAACAAACAAAAATATGTAATGAGCAAGTGATTTTAATTAAGTTTGCTAGTAATAAAGTCATAAGACAAAAAGCTAATGCTGCTAATCAAGCATTGAACATGTACAGTATTTACTGTATGATTCATAACATTAAACATAGCCATTAATGGACTTTATGCTCACCCTGTATAATGTTTATGTTAGCGCTAGCCAGCTAATTAATGTCAACAAACCTGAGAAAGTACATACATTTTATCTAATATATTTAAACATTTTCAAGTTAATGAGCTTGACACAATTTAAGAGAGGATTTCTCAAGCATATCTAATAAGCATTAGCATCATATTCACTGTTAATGCTAATGCTAATTATAATTAGCAAAGCTGAGAGTATTCATAAAATGTTCACTACTTTTGCTAGCAAATTAGCTAACTGACAGAATTTCTGGGAGCATTCATTAGACATGTAACAAATTATATGATCTCCAATGCTAATGTTGAAGCTACAGTATCTAAGATATGCTAAATTTCATTGTAGCAAATTTCATTAGCAAAATAGCTAACTAGATCTGAGGTGACAGGATTTCTTGGAGAAGCTATCAAGCATAGTTCGCAAGATATCATTAAACATACAGTCAGGGAATGACTTTTTGCTCAAATTGTATAATGTTTATGGTTAGCACTAGCCAGTTAACTCAGTTGAGAGGATCTTTACATTTTATATAATAAAATGCGATCATGTATACTGTTAATGCTGGGCAGCTAGCTTAGGATATCAGTCTCAACAAGATTTTTTGAAAGGATATCTTTGCTCAATCTCATAAGTGAGCCTTTTTGTTAATGCTAAGCAGCTAGCTAAAATTATAGCTAACCCAACAGGACACAGGGAAACAATTTAAGGTATATGATAATCTTTTCTCTTTTTCCTTTTTTAAAATAGAAATATAGCTAACAGGCATATGAGGCTGTCAGGTTTTCTTGAAGTATTTTTAAATCACCATAAAACCTAACACTTTACTGCTAAGCTTCGCCTGCTAGCTAAAGTGCAGGTTTGTAGTCTTCGTGTTAATGTGAATATAGATATTTCATGGAGTTGTGTGTGAGTATATAAGCTGTACTGCTGTAAGACAGTAGACAGTTTTGTGGTCTGCAGGAATAATAAACACGTCCAAGCAACAGATCTAGAAAATGTTGTTGCCTATCAGGAAATGCGGTTGTAGAGAAATAAAGACGTGTGTTTGGAAAACAGCATGTGGCTGGGTGGGAATCTTTGCCTGTTGGGTATTGGCGGGAGTCGTGGTGCGAGCAGTTCGTGTTCACTCAGTGCGGGAGACCACGAAGCTTTAATGAGCACCAGACGCATCTGTCAAGTGCCCTTTGAAGTGTGCACTAAGCACAGCCGAGCATGCAAATCTCGAAATTTAACGGAAAAAGTGTTTACACAGTCTTAGCATTAATTCATGGGTGTGGCACTTGCCAGCATCCCAATTGCCAATTCATTTGTGATTTTGATTACATCTCTGATAGGTGTATTACTCCTGGAAAATCTTGTGTACTGTGTATATATATATATATATATATATATATATATATATATATATATATATATATATATATATAATTAAATCTACTGGGTGTCTGAGAAGTCATGAATGATAGTTCAGGAACATTATCACCCCATTTTATCAGACCTTCATTGTGCACTAAGGACCCTGCTCATGCAACTTTGTTTTATACGTAATCTTGTAATGCCACCCTCTGGTGCTTCCTCTATGGATGTATAATATTGCGTGAACTTTCACTGTGTTTGTACAAAATAACACATAAAACATGAAAGGCAATTATTACTGGATGTACAATAGGATGCTGCCTTCTAGTGGTTGTAAGCAGAACAGCAGATGCTTTCAGAAGAAACTGAAGCACATCTATTCAAACAAGAGAAGGAGGTATTTAATAACTTTAATCTTCATTAATGTTTTTGGCTTTGATGCCCATTATTTAAAATCTTAATCCTTTTCTAGACACCTTTTTCATATATACATCCCTGTTAGAGTCTTTATTTAAAAGAACAAGGCTGAAGAGAAGATACCTGATCAGACAAATAAAACAAATAAAACATTTCAAGACATGCTATTATTGAAAAGTATCCATGTTCCAATGGTATCAGTAACTACGCTTCATGCCGGGTCAGATCACAGCACCCGGGTTGTTCTTTATTGCCTTATGACATCATGCCTCTAAGTGATTCATTCCTTACATGTCTTCCATTTTGGATGGAGTTCAGCATCTGAAAGTCTTCGTAGTTCAGTCTCCTTCAGGTTTAACGATGCCGAGAAAGAGTGGGATGAGGGTGAAGATGAAGATGAGCACTTGCTCTCTAACGAGTTTGTTATAAAGAGATGCCTGAAGAAGAAGAAGAGTTGAGTGATGAATGCAGCGGATGAATGCAGGGTTTCCCCAGGCTTGAAACCTGGAGGCCTTGTGTCCTCAGGGGAGTGTACGGATTGAAGTAAACAGACTCGTTAGTGCTGGACAGCTGTGAGGGAGAAATGTACCTTCTTCCAATGTTTGTTGCTCTTTTTCAGCTTCTGAATGAACTCAGTTATGTGATCAGAACCTTAATAAAATAAAATATTTTAATTAAAACGGAACATTATTACAGGACCTCAATCATTTTAAGCTTTTATTCTGGAAAAACAAAAAATATACAGCAAAAATCTTGAGTCACCCTTCATGTCTTATTGATGTATCATATTTTTTTAGTGTTTAGAAATAGTTCTCCAGGCTCCTGAAGGCCTTTTTGCCTCTCGTTTTCAGTCCAGTCCCTATTCCTGACCAGTTTCTGAGGAATGTTGTTTGTTTGTTAGGAATCATTCAAGCATAAAAATCCATTTTAAGGCATAAACCAGTGAGAAACGACAGATGATCAGGCGAGTGATTAGTATACTGGTGATGCTGAATGGTTGGAACAGATGAGCGGAGAAATGAGGTTGCTGCTGAGGTTGGTTTTTAAAAATTCTTTCTTCAGGCACTTTGTACCCAAAGATTTGTTCTCATTTCTTTCATTTAATGTCATGTAATACAGTATAAAGAAATAAGGGGTGCTCAAGACTTTTGCACAGTATTGTTTACACATTTTAATCACAATGTGAGCTGAGAATTTGGTTCATGATGTGACGTTGAATTCTCAAAATGTCTTTGGTGATAATTTCCTATACTGTACCTGATGTCAGACAAAGTTCAAACATGATTAGTTGTTATTTATCAAAAAAATGTTTGATGCTTTTTGTACATTTAACATTTATGGAAGTGTTAGCACGTTGTGACAGTCAGTAAGAGAACATTAACTAACTGGTTCCACAGTTCCATATCACTTTGGTTGTCTGAACCAGTGTATATTTTGACAATGTATATACAGTGCTGTGTGTGTGGTTGGTCAGTCTAAGGGTGGACTCGGAGACAAACAGCTAGGAATCTTGAAATCTTGAAATATTTCCACGCTTAACAGAATTATAATTTCATTTGTAGACAAGCATAAACTTGACAAGTTGACGTGGTTGACACCCGAAAAAACGTCTTCATCCTGTTCTTAAATCAGGTGCAACATAGAGAAGTATCTGTCCTTTAGCCTGAGAATTCCTCTTTTTCTGTGGTGATTCCTTAAGAGGCCAATGGGTTGCTGATTAGACTGCGTTCATGCTGCCATGGAAGTCCTAATGGAACAGATCTGATTAGCCATGACTGAAGCTACAGGTCAGTCTTCCCACTGCAGCTGTTATATTCTATTACACGCTCTGATTGCCCCACTGACCTGGGTCACACTAGAGCATTTGTTCAAAGATTACCCGAGACTACACCCTTTTACTGTACGCATTACTGCAGCCGTGAGACATGGACACTAATAAATAATAATCATTTTATAAAGGGATTAATTAATGAATGAATATGCACGTCATTCCAATTATAGTTACAGTTAATATTGTGAAATATTAAGAACGGGAGTTTGTTTCTGTTATCACTTCAGTTATACTGTAACAGCTATTAACAGTCTTTATCTCACCAGCCTGTCTTTTCTCATTTTTAAAGTAAATACAATAAAAAAAAAAGTTAAACCACAAAGTGGAACTCTTCTGTCCTGAAGACTTTCCTGTGGCAGAAAACTGTATAAAAAGTTTATACTGTATAAAAGTTTTCTTTTTAGTCTGATGATTAAATTGCCTTAAATTACATGGAGCGTCTGCCATACAAGTCCCTGTGTATGAGATGTTGCAGCTGCAGCTGATCTCGTGTCTCAGCTGCTGTTGTGTAAGAAATAACACTAGACTGTGACGTTATACAAAGCCAACGTGGCGCAAGACACAAAGAAATGTTAAGTAAATGACTCTTAAAACCGTATTACTATATCAATGATCAAAAATTTGACTTTGTTGAAGAGCATGATATTTTTAATCTGGTTATTATTATTTATTTCGATTATATGAAACCTCTGTTGTTTAAGTCCCTATTTATCATTATATTTGTTGCTATGGAAACAATAATGTATTAGGACAACACATTAACATTAGCTTATATATTTTTTTGTTACAGCCTAGAGTCCGAGCTGTGCTGCTATACTAAAATAACACAAATCTTCTGACCAATCAGATTTAAGAATTTAATCACGCTGTGTTAGAAAGGAAATTAACCGACACTTTCTGATGAATCTGATTTAAGAACTTAACTGTGTTGTGGTATTAAAGACAACTACAGGTAGTCCCTGACCTATGAACGAGATCCATTCCGGGAGCCGATTCGTAAGTCTGACAAAGTGAGTCTTATATGCCTTTGACACGAATATACAATGAAAAGCATACAAATTCACTTGACTAAATCTTTGTTCATTTTCCCCACACTGCCATCATGTGGCCAAAAATCGTAACCGTGCCTAAAGGAAATTGATCTCACAGTAAAATGTGCTCTGTGCCCTTAAATCCTGAGGAAAATCCCGGGCGCCATTTTGGCTCAGGGCTGTTTTCCACTCTATTGGACTATGAATTCTCTTTTGTTGAGAATTTGTTTCCGAAATTAGATGGAAATTCACCATCAGGAGAGCTGTATATTTTCCATTATCGCGCACCCGGAGTGATTCATTGAAACCGACTCATTTCTCCCACACCCCCACACATACTATATACCCGACTTTGGACAATTTATATATTCACTTACACACTGAAAATATTGTATATATATTGTAAATATTGGTATCTGTCGCACTAGTGTCTATGGTTTTGTACAATACACGTGAGCTACTTCCATGATTTGTTCGCATCTATGAATATTCGCAGAACTGCGTAATTCGTAACTCATGTTTGTAAGTTCGTAAGATTCACAAGCTCAGGGTCTGTGTTGGGGGTAAAATGATGTACTCACATAAACTTTCACACAGACACGAATCATCTTTACTTATAGACAGTTTACTCTTTATAAACACAGAAAGATTTAAGACAGAAAACGAGTAGAAAACTAAATTATTTACAGCATATGGAACAGCTAAATTTATATGCATTACACTAAAAATAATCTTTTTTGTGTGCTTGTGGGGCGGCACGGTGGTGTAGTGGTTAGCACTGTCGCCTTGCACCGCCAGGGTCTGGGTTCGATCCCCGGCCAGGCTCGATTCCCGTCTCTGTGTGCATGGAGTTTGCATGTTCTCCCCGTGCTTCGTGGGTTTCCTCCGAGTACTCCGGTTTCCTCCCACAGTCCAAAGACATGTAAGTTCCCAAATTGTCTGTAGTGTGTGAATGAGTGAGTGTCTGTGCCCTGCGATGGATTGGCACCCTGTCCAGGCTGTACCCTGCCATGTGCCCTTTAGCCTATCCTGGGATAGGCTAAAGGGCCCCGTGACCCTGAATACAGGATTAAGCGGTATAGATGATGAGTGAGTGAGAGTGGTTGGACTTGTATAATTAAGTAAAGCTATGCTATAAAAAGACTGGGAAGCTCACTTAAAAAAAAAAAAAAAAACATTAAACTTTAAAGTTTTCATAATGAAATGTCTCCTAAACATCTTACAATAACGAGTACATTATTCCCTGCTCTGAAATAATGATGCTAATCTGATAGGACATAATAAATATGTGATAAATAATATGTGTGGGCTGATTTAAAAAACAATGTAAAACATTTGACAGCTTTTAGCTGAGGTATGATGTGTGTACTGTATGTGCACATTTATTACATTTTAAACACACTAGCACATCTGGTAAAATCTGAAGAAAA
The DNA here is from genome assembly GCA_030347435.1 of Clarias fuscus. Lineage (NCBI taxonomy): Eukaryota > Metazoa > Chordata > Actinopteri > Siluriformes > Clariidae > Clarias > Clarias fuscus. The sequence continues at coordinate 18,527,169 of CM059227.1, read as the reverse complement.
AAAAAGCTAAAAAGCTGAAAAAAAAAAAAAAGCATCTCACACTCCCAAACTCCGCGCTGCCTGATCGGGCGGCTCAGCGTGCTCTGTGAAGAAGGTTCGGACTGTGATGCGGATTCGATGACCTGGTGTTTTTTTTTTTGTTGTTGTTGTCTTTATTCTACAAGTGTTTCATGTTCTCATGGTTCGGATTTGATCTGTTTTAGGGAAAGAAAGCAGCGAAGTCAAACAAACTGGCAATGACGACAGTGAACACTAACAAACACGGACTGAACTCTAAAATTTTAAAAGAAAAAAGTGTTTGAAAGATAATTGATCACTCTGCGCTGGGCTTTATCCTAACTTCCTTAAAGTGGCTGAGAATGGTTAAGCTATGATAACACTTCACTACATCACCACAAGTGTGTTTAATTATAAATACTTATAGTGCAAATTGTTCTATGGATGTAAAACAAAAATGCATGAATCCTTCAATGATTATTGTTCCTGACACTATATTTCATGCAGTTGATTCATACACAGCAAAGTTGTGTGTTACTAAAAAGGACAAATCTGTACCTTGCAGCCAGTCGACTCCCTCCTGCAGACCCTCCCCCTGGACAGCGTTACTGGCACTGAAGCACACATGCATGCACACTTTATATTAATGTTGTAGTTTGGGAAGGTGATGCGATTATAAAACCTATGGCTACTCCTAGTGCTGTTGTGAACTTACACCAAATACACTAGAAATATGATCAAATTTTAAGTTCATGGCCATATTGTCCTACCAGATGTGCCATGGTTTATCTTTGATGTTCTCCAGGCAGAGGAGCTGAGAGACCTTCACTGAGGACAGAGCGTCTCTTAGATCCATTTTATTAGCAAAGAACAGGATGGGGATCCTCCTGTGTTTTATATCTGCACACACACAAGAAGAGCATCACAACTCTAGAGTGATTACTACTACTGTAATTACTCTTTAAACAAATAATGCGATTTCTACTACCACTACCACAAGGGGCGTTCAAATCAAACTGGGACTTTTAATTGTACAGAATAACAGAAAAAAGTTATCAGAGTTAAAAGCTCTCTTTCTTTCTCTATATAATCACCTGTTCCACTTGATGAGTATATTATATTGCACTTATCTCAGCGGTTCACTAGTGCTTCTACCATTAAGGTAGAATGTTTTCTCAGGACATCAGAGCTATGATCAGATTGCCTGCTTCACATCCCAAACGCTGACCTTCCAGGAATACCTTTAACTGGTCTAAACATGTAGAAATGGCTTGGAGTTGGCTTCGATTTTCAAGGATCAGACATTCCACTCGCTGGACGTTCACGGGAACAACTTTAAAACGTTTACACCATTCAAATATTTTCCTTTGGCGAAGAGTTTCAGCACCGTACCTTGCTAGCAAGTCTCTAAATGTCGATCATTTTATGCCTTCATTCACCAGAAATTTCATCCTAAATACTGATTGAGTTGAGTTGATTGAGTTGAACGCCCTTTTACAACTACTAGCACTACTACAGTTACAAAGACTAATTTAACTCCTACCATTACATCTATTACTACTAACACAGCTATTATTTATACTGCCATTGCTACTAGGACAACTACTATCACTATTACATTTGGTACTACAGACTGCTGCTAATACATCAATACCTACTACCCTTACTGATACTCCAAGACTAACACACCTACAACTAATTCTAATACAACTTCTACTATTTCAATTAATATCACTGGCATAAGAAAAGAGTATTATTTTCACTACAACTGTTACTACTACAACTAATACTATCATGACTACCATCACTACTACCATAATATAACTTCTGTTATTCTATATGACAGACTATAACTTTTAAAATTATTACTACTATCTCTACTGCCATTTATACCATTACTATAGATATTATAACTACTACAAGAATGTGTACCATGAAATGATATTGATAACTTATACAGCAGCAATAATTACAGCTTTCACTATTGATTACTAGTGCTATAATTTAACATCTTTAACTACTACAACAACTACTGCTAACAATTTTATCAAGTAAATATCTGTGTACCTATGTCTGAATTTTTGCAAGATCATTAAAAAAAAGAGAAAAGAAATGCAAGATCATTTACCAGGATGATTAAGGAGAGTATCAAGCTCTTCTTTGGCGACCACCATTCTCAGCTTATCGCTGCTGTCAATGACAAATATGATGGCCTGTCCTTCTCTGGTCAAACCATGAAAAAAAAAAAAAAGAAAGCAAATGAAGTTCTGGAAATGTTAAGGATCTAAACCTTTTGCATTACTACAGAAAATATGTGGCAGGAGATTTAGAGAAATGACACAGGTGTACATGACACAATCACAGGGTTGAAAGGAACAGAATAATGTAGGCAGCATGATATATTATTAGACTGACAGCACCAGCGGTTCCACTTACTTGTAGTAGTGCTCCCACAGGTTTCTATACCTGCCCTGGCCTGACATGTCAAACACTGTGAACGACAGACTATAAAAAAACAAGCTGGTCAGTACATACAGCTTAATTATAATAATAATAATAATAATAATAATAATAATAAATAAATCATCATAAAAACTAATCAGAAAACAGAAACGGCACTCATGCTCACCTTGACGTCTTGAATTTCTCTATGCTAAAGCCGATAGTGGGGACGATGTCTTGTGCTTGAGCCTGTTTAACGAACAAACAAAAATAAAATTGTAGACAATCAGCCAAGACATGTCACAGTGTAGAGAGAAGTGAACGCATAACATAATGTCTTGCATTCATCTGTGTGTGTATGTTTGAGGGAGAGACAGTTACATTGGACGGCTTCAGCTGATTGATGATGGTGGTCTTTCCACTGTTGTCCAGACCCAGACAAAGCACGTTCACCTCCTTCTTCTTCAGGCCCAGCCATCCCGCAAGCTTATCGAAGAGCCCCATTGGCCTGTTTTTTTTTTTTTTTTTAGATGGCACCGGTTCTGTTCAAAGGAAAAGGTTCAAAGCTCAGAAGGGCTCATCTGTAAACACTCAGTCAAAGGCAGGCGAGGACATAAAAAGCGCTAAAATAAACACACCACCATGACCCGTTGGTTTCAGAATTTAAGATGTGATTTTATACGTTGTAACTTTAGTGCCATCACCTGTACACGACACAAACTGCAATAAAAATAGCATTTTGCTAACTTGGTCCTACACTACGTACACTGGTCATCGATAGTCAATATTATTATTTCAGAGAATGTTATGAAATTTCTCAAACCATAGTGAATTAATCGTTATTAAAGTAAGATGAGACATTTGAGAAGACCTACAATTTTAACCTCCTTAAAAGCTGTCAGTCTTTAATTATTATTACAAACATTCTATCCTTTTTTGGGGTAATGATTCTTGTGGCTTCTGATGGTCACTGATTCAATATTTCTCAGAAAAATAATGTATTGGTTGTGAAAGTAATGGTTTATTTCTGTTGGCGCATCGAGGAATTCTTACCTAATGCAAGTGGCTTTTTTTCCCAATCAAGTTATTACTCGTATTAATCATTGTGACAGTTTGTTATAATAGGCTTTATCCCTAGAGACCAGATTCCGAGGGACTCTTTGGCCCTTGCCTCGAAAACACATTAAACCAGGGCAATTTTTAAAACCCACTTTGTCTAAGTCAGAAAAAGCTTTGTTAACTAAAACCAGAAAGGGTCAGTCCTTTGTGATCATGCTTGTCGCTGACTGGCTACAGTCACTGGTTTTCTTGACCTGTTGAGTGGTTTTAAAGGATAACAATGTGCAATAATCCAAATTATAATAAAAATGGCTCATTTCATTCATTGCTCTTTAATTAAGACAACTGTAACATCTTAGAACATAAACACATCTTGAGGGTGTTACAGAGGTCAGCGGATGAGATACAGTAGACACATGCTTAGATGCACACTAAGATTTTGGAGGAGACAGTCGGCACTGAGGACGTCACGTCCTAACAATCGAATATAATAATAATGATATATAATAATAATCGAATTCTGTTCTGAGGTACGATTGGCTTCCATATCTCATGCAATCCGCGAGTACACTATACTGTGCCCGAGACCACCTCTCCAAGCAGACTCGGGTACGATTCCCCAGCTGATCAAAATGAACCAGACTTTGGGATCGATCCTGTGGCCCTAATGTGAAAACGCCCAAATCACGAGTGTCCAAACTGAGCCGCATTTTTGTGCATTAGGTAAGATTCTTCATTTTCAGTCCTGTCACTGTATGCACTAGTCTGAATCAGTGGATCAGTTTGTAACTGATGATTTCACCAGAGTGCATCACTACAAGTCGCCTGAAAACGTTCCATGGGTCACTGTTTGTATTAATTATGGGGCAGGAACGAGAACGTAAACACAGGAAGACGATCCGAGTTTCTGTACTGGTGAGTTTTTCTCTAAAATAAAAATGTTCTGCTACGCCTCGAAATGACACAATAGGCATTTGTTTATTTTAACTATTTTACTTAACTGGGCAATATACCAACAGAATACTGAATGGACACTGAGAAGACGTCTTAAAAATACAATACTGCTTCAGTAAATATTTGTCATGTACAGAGACATAATGAACTTGAAGACGTAAGTATTCAAGGTTGTGATGTTGCAGGGTGTTTTGAATGGTGGAATTTTGTACATTCTTTAACTTTAAAGTACACTGTGGGACAGAACACAGCCAGGGTCAAGGCTCATGCTCAAGGGCTCAACAGTGGCAGCTTGGCAGAGTAGGAAGGGGCTTGAACCTCAGACCTTCTGATCAGTAACGCAGAGTCTTACCCGTTTAAACTGCCACTGCACCCACAGCCCCACCACGGGGTAGACAAACTATTGACTATTGTTAAAAAAAAAAAAAAGTTCAAAATTTGAATTATTTGAATGACGCCTAAATATGCGAAGCCCCGCCCCTCACAAAAATGATTGACAGGAATTGCATCCCAACACAAAACAAGCATTCCCGACCGGAAGTCTTTATTATACACAGTACATTATAATACATGATATATTAAATTAATATATTAGTATAATTAATAGACTTTTGTTGCGAGCTGAGCGTTGCTTCTCACCAGCAGTAACCATGCTGCTTCTTTTAACGTCTGCTTTAGGACTCGTTCACAAACCGCGCGACTTATCGTTTTGTCCTCGCGCACATTTCAGCCCGAATAATCCGTTGAGCCGCTTAGCTTCCCGGCTGGTTTCTGTAGTTAGCTAACCTAGCTCCGCTCCGCTTATACAGCACACGTTTAACCCACAATATCCAACTTCTCTGTTTATTTAACCTAACCTAGTTAACTACCTTCCTGCACACAACATTAGCTCCTAGCGTCCATCCGTTCTCCCCTGTGTATCACTGGTACCCGGTTGTTAGCATGTTAGCTAATGAACAGCTTACCTCTTTTCCCCCTACTAGTCCAGCGCGGGTACGGCTGCAGTTCACACCAGTCTGCTGTCTAAATAATGATAATCATGTCAGAACAACCGCGTGTAAACACATTAAGACCACATTAATGGTCACAGCCAGCCGCGTGTGGAGGTTTCACACGGGACGCCGCTACAGGTTTGGAGGTTTGCTGCGGCGTTGCTTAGTGACCGGAGTGGAGCTGCGCACGCGCGCGCCGTCATGTGATCACAGCAGGCACTATATACGCACACAGTATACATACTGTATATACACGCTGCATGTTATACACACATTGTGCATACTACAGGACTGTGCAAAAGTGTTAGGCGCCATATTATCTGTAGGACAAAATTTGTTATATACGTTTATAATGTCTGCATTATTATGTGCAAGACCATTTCCTACAAAGGTAGACTCAAATGAATGAATAAATAACATTACAGAAGAATATTTGCATGCCATATTACATGACAGACCAGTTTTCAGATGGGGGGGGGATCAATAATGTCGACTCCTGGGTTTTGCATGAAAATAGAACTCATATTCTCCAGCATGCTCAGTAAAACAGCTGCTTTACTTATTATTTTAATCCTGCACACATCTGTATCAAACACTACCGCTTATGTTCAAGCAAAGAGTTTCCACACCAGATCTTGACTGTTTATTGTTTATGTTATAACGTAGTGCTTTTTTATAGATGGCTTTTGTTTGGATGTCCCCAAGACTTTTGCACATTACTGTAATTTATTCATTAATTTTAGTGTATCTTTTGTAGGGACTGGTCCTGTACATAATAATGCAGACATCATAAAGTTACATAACAAAATTTGCATTACAGATAATATGGCACCTAAGACTTTTGCACAGTACTATGTATGGATATACTGTACTATATACTATATATTGGAAAAGGGTGAAAAATGATTGAGCTTGAAAAGGGATTTATATAGCTATTATCATTCTTATCAAGGCTGAATATAATAATAATGACATAAGAATTTGTAATTAATGTAATCTTTAAATGTAATTTAAAAAAATATATTTTATCAATACCTCCTTACATTATATACTGTAGATTAATAATTTCTCAATACATCTTGTAAATTAATCAAATGATTTATTCATGTGTTATGCCCTTTTTTAAATAATATACATTTTGTAATGGTATCAGCGTTGACGTCACAGGGTGTTCCGAATGGTGGAATTTTGTGACCCTTAAATGACATACCAAAGGAATGCAGCTGATTTACACTGATATATTTTTCCTTGGGCAGGACTGTGGGTTAAGGAGTTTGCAAGGAGTTTCTGTGTGCACTGGTACCGGGTACTCTGGTTTTCTCTAACAATCCAAAGGCATGCAGATTAGAATAACTGGCATTTCCAAATTTCAATGGTCACTATTGGCCTCCACGGTCCCTAGTTGGACTATAAAGGTTCCCAGGTGGATGGATTTCTCCTTATTAACCTAAATCTTATATCAACATATTATTAACCTTTTTAGCCATGATCATATGATTTAGACCAAACAACTTGTTACTTCAAGACATTTTCTTTTTCATGTTATACAAATTATTTTAAAATATTATGCTATTTCCACTTAATAATTTACGATCTAAAGATATTAATTAAAAACACCAACCTGTCTCAGAATGCTGACGTTTTAACTCAGAGATAAATAATAAATAATAACTGTAAATTAATAAATAACTGTAGCTCTTAAATAATGTAATTGATCCTAATGATAATAATACAAATATATGTTGTAACTATTAACTACCAGTAATTAAGGCCCTTTTTTTTTTAGTAATTTCTGTAGATGTTTGATGAAACCTTTTAACACTGCTTAATGACCATTTTCACGTTTGCCATTAAAGGAGATCCTGGGAGGCCAGCATTTCTATGTGAAACAGGCAGTCCAATCATGGCTTCTGTGTACTGAGAAAACTTATTACAGTACACTGTTGGTGTCCAAGCACTACTGAAACACTGGGATAAGTGCATTAGGGTAGGAGGGGATTATATAGAGAAATAATGTGTCCATTATTCTGCATTAAAAAAAAAAGTACATGGTTTGACTTGAACACCCCTGTTAGTTATTAATAACATTAACCTGATGTGTTATGGAGTAAGATAAACACTCTATGGCTTGGGGAAGTAGTCAGAACATTATTATATTCAATTAAGGCTAAGAATGAAATATTTGGATGAAGAGGTCCCTTTCTAATGGTACTGAACATTTTACACCATGTACATTTTTCTAGGTATCCAATCCAACATCTATTTGTTTGTCAGGATTAAGGACACAACAGGGACACAGTACATCATGGCGACCTAGCAGGGGGAAAAAAAGAAAAGAAAAGACAAAACACACAAGGCATCCATCATCATTTATTTCTTACAAATGTCCAACCTAATCATTCCACTTAAACGTCCATAATAAATTATAAAAAATAATATACTATTGTATTACTAGTCCCTATTCACTCTAGCGTGTGCAGAAACGATTCACCGGTTCTCGCTTGACGCGTCCTCACTGTCCTGAACATATGCTCCACTACAAGGACAGCCTCTGCGCGTGACATGTTAGTCCGTGTGTGTCTTCGTAAAGGAAGCGATACAGTGCATTAATAGGAAAATACACTAACCTGCGAGCAGTTTGTGTATATGTGTTGAGTAAGCAATAGAGGGTATCGCTGAATTATTGTTAGGTAAGCACAATAACCTGTAAGATGTGTGTATGTGTGTGTGCGAGAGAGAGAAAGGGACCAAGGACTTTCTCTGCTACACACCGTCCTACATTCAGTACGTGTATTATTATTTATACAATAACCCGACCCCTATCTACGTCATCAGGACAATCTCGCCTGTCTCAGTAAGTAAGTAAATAAATAAATAAATAAATAAATAAGTCAATAATTCAATAAATAAATAACTAAATAAAGGAGAGCTCTATAAATCTTGTGCATCACAGCGGTGTACTGTATGTAGGTCTGTAAGGTGAAGACCGGTGTGTACAATTGTGTGTGAGTGTGTGTGAGGCCTGATGCAGAAGCACCAGACCATGGCTTTCAATCTTCCCGAAAGGTCCAAAGCGCTCTTGCACGGCATAACAGACTGCCTGAGGAGGTCAACGGTTTTTGTGTGGCGGTTTTTTTTTTCTTTTCCTTTTTTTTTCTTTTCAAAATACAATGCTCTAGTCCTATTCGCTAATCTTGCATCTTTTCTTCTTCTTCTTCTGAAAAGACTGCACATATTGCTGCATAAAAAGAAACAGTAAGAAAAAAAAGAAAAAAAAGGCAGAAAACCCTGACATACACATGTACATATAAATACCAGCATAAATATCAGATGATGATAAACGATGGGTGATAGCCGTACGATCCACTCAACATTCAAGGTCTCTCGATTCCTGGAAGTAGCATGATAAATAAACGATAAATATCTATTAAGACACGTACTTTGTTACATTAAAATAGCAAATATACTATTTAAAGTTCTCCGACTGTGAATCCAGCCAGTCACAGAACTTCTGGTTGAATGACGGATGACATCACCATAGCGACAGTGCCATGTTTACGACCCCGGTTGGTCGTCCATCTCCCAGCGACTCCTTTCTTTCCCTTTTTTCTTTCCTCCCGTGATTGCTTTTTCATTTGGAAGCCTTCAAAAAAAAGTTTTTTATTCTTGGGAAAGCCTGAAGTTCTCTCATCGCAGTTAGTAAAACAGACCAGGCCTGACTTTTCCTGTATGTGTGTGCGTGTGTATGTATGTGTTAGTGTGTGTGTGTGTGTGTGTGTGTGTGCGCATGTGTGTTTCGTGTCATCTGGTCTGTCTCATACGTGGAAGCCACTCTGTTGAATGTGCAGGAACTGCAGTCGCAGTGTCTGTATGCTGCTCACTATCCTCCTCTGGTGGCCGATCAGAGACACGCCGATGCTCCTGACGTCGCTGCAGAGAGGACAGACAACATGGAGAGTGAGTGAGGGCTAAAATGTGTTCTTTTAACTGCATCGTAATTTCTATAAAACTAGAGTACATAACATACAGACTAAAGAATCAGCAATAATAGTATTCAAAATGTTTCTTGGTAATAGGACATCTGTGCTTTTACGACCTACAAGAGGACTTCAGCATTAAATGTATAAAATGTACGACATGCTCATTAATAGATAAAAAAAAATCATATCTGGCAAGTCAATTATGGGAAAAATATGGGAAAATAAGTTATTTAAAAAAATAGGAAAAAGTTGTTTATATTATAGAAACAAAAACAAGTTAGTATCTTGTGATATTTGTCTCATCGAAACAATTTATCTTGTGGGAACAAGTTCTTTATCTTGTAAATATAACTTATTTCATGGAAACACGCTCAATTTATTTATCTTGTTTAAGAAATTTATGTATGTTTTGAAAACATCATATTTATTTTACAGAAACAAGAACAATGCATTTATCTTGTGGGACCAATTTATTTATCTTGTAAAAACAAGTTATTTATCTTGTGAGGACAATTTATTTATCTTGTGGGAACAAGTTATGTATCTTGTTTAGAAAATTTATGTATGTTGTGAAAACATCATATTTATTTTACAGAAACAAGAACAATGCATTATCTTATTGGAACAATTTATTTATCTTGTAAAAACAAATTATTTATCTTGTCAGAACAATTAATTTGTCTTATGGGAACAAGTTATTTTTCTTATTGGAAGAATTTATTTATCTTGTAAAAACAAATTATTTATCTGGTGAGAACAATTCATTTATCTTATGGGAACAAGTTATTTATTTCATGGGAATAATTTATTTATCACATGGGAATACATTATCTTGTGAACTTATCTTGTGAAAAAAAGTTATTCATCTTGTGAAAACAATTTATTTATCTTGTGAAAACAATTTATGTATCTTGTAGAAACAATTAATTTATATTGTGGAAACAAATGATTTATTCTCTGCCCACAGGACTCACCTTTCAACTACAAAGGAAATTAGCTGCTCAAACAAAACAAGGCCTTCATGTTTCAGAATGCACTTTGGAAGACATTTGGAAGAAACTGTAAATGTAAATTCAACAAGCCTGTGAACTGTTTTTCATTTTTTATTCATTTTTTTAATCGCCAGTGTACGTGAAGCCACAAGATGATTATTTTTGCTTCCTGTAAATTCCATTCCTTCTTTATTTGTCACAAATCATCAGACAGTCTTACTCACTCAATGCTCATGCTGGAGACGGAGTCCAGAGTCGTGTACCCTGCTGCTATGAAGTTGTTCTTGTACTGACTCATCTTAATGGAGTCCAGCCAGTCGCCGATGGAAATGAAGAGGGGGTAGTCAGGCAGGTCTTCCGGGGATTCGGGTAAACTGTGCAGACACCAAGGACAATCACGGCAGCGTTTAAACAGAGGTGGATGGAAGAGGGCTCCGTGAGATCAGACGCGACAGTGTAGGTCATTAGGTCATGGTGAGAAAAGGATCAAAAGGAGTTGATCCTTAGGAGTTTTGTAATTTGATAAAGTGGTACATCATGTTAACATGTCCTAACTAAAAGCATGATATCACCTCAGCAAGGAGAGAACTCCCACGGGGATTCTTAAGCACATTACCGTGCAGCACACTCAGCTCATGAAGGACTTGATAATTAGCTTGTGAGTAGAGACTATAAAGTCTGTCATTACCATTACCGGGGTCATCTACCGACATCTATAATTTATAATAATTACAACCATTCTGAGCTGTTAGTTCTGTATGAACGTCCTAATCGCAATCATCCCAATCCCCGTGAATATTACAGAGCAGATGGCGCGTTATTATTTTCATCAAATTGACCAATCAATCCTTACATAAATTCCAACCTCACTGCTGGTAAACTCCACCCGTTCTAGGTAATTGAGGTGAATATGCTACCGAAAGATAGCACAGACATCGACGTGTGTAATTATTTTACTGACCCGTGTTCCACATTTACATATCACGCTGCATTTATTATCTGAGGCGGCAGCGCTAGCGCGTCGGCTGGAACCCCCACCTGTGCACGTCCTCCACCAGCGTCAGGAGGCTGCTGGGGTTGCGGATGAGCTTGTCCAGGAAGCTGAGGATGTCGTGGAAGCGAGGCCGCCTGCTGCGCTCCTTCTGCCAGCAGTGAACCATCAGCTGGTGCAGAGCCACGGGGCAGCCCATGGGCGCCGGCAGCCTGTATCCCTCCTCTATGGACAGGATCACCTGCAGGGAGGACACAAAGTGGATATTTCCACACTGGGGATCGGTCTTTCAATGTTGATTATGAAGTGCTTGAGACGGTCGTATAGTGTTATTTAGGTCTAAATGTATGCAATAAGTCTCCAATTTGTTTGTAAGGCCAACAAACATTGTCTAGGTACTAGGATATTAACACAACTGGCTATACACAGTATAAAACTAACATCTGGTCCTTAGAATCTTGGCGATGGTTAAACAATTCATGTCTGCCATTCTTTTCACCTAACTTCCACGATTGAACATGCTTGTTCATAACTCGAATGTTCATATGTAGAGGACTTACTGTACATCTGTAACATTTAAGTCTTTCACAAAAATCATCATAGAATTGAGCAGTGTCCTGTAAGGTATTGACTTGTCTCCATAGTTCCTTCATCTACGTAAACTACAGTTTAATGATAAATGATATTCGTTACAAACAAGGTGTGTGCGAACTAATTCATTTAACAATGAAGCAGCGAATTTCCTCTAATAGCTAAAGACACTACTGCAGCACACGTACTGTACAGTACGTGATGGCTAATACAGTACTAACCCACAGAGAGCAGGTAGTCTATTAATGTGGTTCCTTCATTACATAACCCTTGGAGACATTGTTATTAGAGAGCATTAGTTGGCTGAGGTCTTTAAAGGAGGAGAAAAAAAAAATTTGATGAGTAAACTGAACAGCCAAACAAACACACTCCTACCTTCAGTGCTATTTTACAATCCCTAATTTCCAGAATCCCTGATCCCCAAATGTATAGATGACCATTGCCAAAAAAGCGACATTAACAACTGGCATAACTCGCTCTCACACTCATCTTCTATACCGCATTATTCTGTATTCAGTGTTGTGGGGGGCCTGGAGCCAATCCCAGAAGGCTTAGGGCACGAGGTGGGGTACACTCTGGACAGGGTGCCAATCCATCTCATACAGTACACACACTTCAGGCAATTTGGGAACACCAATTAACTTAATCTGCATGTCTTTGGACTGTGGGAGGAAACCGGAGTACCCGGAGGAAACCCACCAAGCACGGAGAGAACATGCAAACTCCATGCACACAGAGACAGGAATCGAACCTGGCCGGGAATCGAACCAGGACCCCTGTAGGTGCAAGGCGACAGTGCTAAACCAAACAAATAAGTAACAAATAACAAACGTCCCCTGTTGCTGACTGGCTGGAATAATAGGGTGTGACATTGTCTGCACTACTTTGTAGTGAGGAGATATATATACACTGAATTTCATAATAGTCTCCTGAATTAGAATTTAAATGATTTTAACAACCAACCATTTCAAGGAGGCAGCCAAATATTATTAGCTTGCTAAATGGTCCAACATGGATGCCGGAAAGATTTGCTCTTCATAAGACTTCCTGTACGCAATATTGTTTGGCTTTCAAAGAGGACGGGTTCTACTCCTAACGTCTTCCATGCCATCAGACACTTTAATCTACATCTCAAGTTCCGCAATTATTTGCAAAATGAAACTGAGCTCACATCCTGATTGGACATTTCCCAGTATGGCCGCTCTCCATAAGACATGACTTCCCACATGACGATGCCGTAGCTCCAGACGTCGCTGGCCGAGGAGAACTTCCTGTACTGGATGGCCTCCGGAGCCGTCCAGCGGATGGGAATCTTCCCTCCCTGCAAGTGAAAAAAAAAAAAAAGCACCAATATCACATTCCTTCAATCTTCATCTTTGAACACTTCAGGTCAGTTCATCTTTCTAATAAATCAGTCTAGTTCTAAGACTGCCAGGGCTTCTTGTCCTACTGAGAAGATCCCATTTCCACATAATACACTACTCTCAGGAAAATCCAATACGAGTGGATTGCGTTAGCCGAGCGAAGACTTTCTCTCATACAGGATTAAGAGTAGGTTTCGATGATTCTTGTTGCAGGCACTCCATTATCTTCTCACGCTATCATCCTACTGAAACGGCTCTCATAGTCCACTTTACACTCAACACACTCAGGTCCCGAGCTAGACCGCATTTGCTGAGGCCAGCTGTACAGCTGCCTTCATGAATCCAGACAAATTAAAGAAAAGACTGTTTTTTTCAGGACCAGCATGGAGCCAGGGATCTTCTAACCAATATTATGGAAGATGTGCGTATTACAGTGTTGGGTTTCTCAAGCACAAGCACAATCTTCACCAATTCTATTAAACGTAAACTCGTTTTATTTAATGAGTGTTATATGAGAGCGCATTTATCACCGGAAGTGATTATGGAGAATTTAAACTTCAGCTAACAAACAAAATCTATAGCAGGTGTGTGCTATATCTTACTGTTGTAGTGTAGGAAGCCTCTGGGTCGTCCTCCAGGACCCTGGACAGGCCGAAGTCCGACACCTTACACACCAGGTTGTCATCCACCAGAATGTTCCGGGCTGCCAGGTCCCGGTGGACGTAGCCGATGTCGGACAGGTACATCATACCGGAGGCGATGCCGCGCAGCATACCGACCAGCTGGATGACGGTGAAGTGTCCGTCGTGCTTCTGTGCGAGTCACGACACACACACACACACACACACACACACACACACACACACACACACAGGAAGCAAATGTTAAATATCTTTCAGCTGATCAGATTTCTCTCTCTCTAAACTCTAAACACTTAATCTTGAAAATAACCCAAGAAACACACTTCATGCTTTTTTTAAACATCCGAGAAACTACAGTACTAAAAGCAAAAATGATGTAAACCCATCTACACATATACTGTACAAGCTTCACCTTATTAAAAATGCAAGGATCTATAAATATTCATTGTATGCAAATTAAAAAACAACACTTCCAACTCTACCCTGGTTAGGCTGTGATGTGATGTGATGTGGTGCTGCGAATGCTATTCTGTAACGCGTGTCCCTACAGGTATGTCTTATTGCAAGACGGAAATTCGACCTGACAATATAATTAAAGAAAGTAGTTCTAACTCGTGTTCTGTAATTTGTATCAGAAGCGGTGTTCGAATTAGCAGGAAACAAATAAGCTAAATATGCCACAATGAATAAAATTCATCATCTTATATTGTCTCACTTTATCTCATGTCAGAATATCATGTCTCATGTTATCTTGTCTTGTCTCATCTTATCTCATTTTACCTAATCTCTTTTTATCTCAATTTGTTTAATCTAGTCAATTTATCTTGTCTCGTTTTATCTCATCTTGTCATATCTCATTTTTTCCTCCTGTCATCTTGTCTCGTTATCTTATCTAATCTTGTCTTTTTTCATCTTTTCGTCTTAGCTTACATTGTCTCATGTTATGTTATGTTGAATAGTATCTTCTCATCTTGTTTTATTTTATCTTGTCTCGTTGTAGCATTTAAAAAAAAATCTAGCCTTATGTCCTTTTCTCATCTTGCCTCATTTTATCTCGTTTTGTCTCATATCTCATTTTTTCTCCTGTCATCTTGTCCTGTTATCTTATCTAACCATTTATTCATCTTTTCTCATCTCATCTTTTCTTCTCTCATGTTATGTTATCTTGCCTAGTCACGTCTCATCTTGTCTCATGTTGTCTTATTTAATATTATCTTGTCTCATTGTATTCTTGTATCATGTATTCTTTTTTTTTTTACCATATTTACATTATCTCATCTTCTCATCTTATCTCATCTTTTCTTGACTCATATGATCCTGCCTTGTCTCATCTCATCTTATCTCATTTTGCCTCACTGTAATGAGCCAAAGAAAAATCTGTGAACTATGTTTGCAGGCATTTTGTTAAAATTAACTAATATTTCAACATACTTCCATGTTCTTCACTAAAAATTCTGTAGGCACTAGCGGAGAAAGAAGCGTGTCCAATTTTAATCTCTAGACTCCTACATAGTGGCACGTGTCCAGACAGCAAAAAGAATCATAAAGCATGCACACTCCAAGAGAAATTTCAATATAGTAGCATGCAAAAATTAAATATACAAGTGCTGGTTCACTTAAAGCGTGTAGATATAATGGGCTTTAAGTTGTACTTATAATCACTGAGAGTCAGAACAAGGTTAAACACCAACTTGAACTTGTTTTGAGTTTCGTTACCCTCAGGAAAGAGTCCAATGAGCCATTCTCCATGTACTCCACCACGATCATCACAGGGCGGCCTACACACACACACACACACACACACACACACACACACACACACACACACACACACACACACACACACACAAGACAGCATTCATCAATCAGTATAATAGACAAAGTGGAGGAATGCGGATGCAGGGGGTAAATAGAGATTGATGAAGAAACTAAAATAAAGGATTACACCATGTTGGGGGTGTGCTGTTATAGGAAAGTTTTCAGCAAAAACTCCACATGAATTCAGGTCACTTCATCCTGTCATTGATTATTCCATATAACAAAAACCAGATCAAACAAAGCGAATAAACTGCCTGGACAAAGAAAGGTCACTATTTCAGAAGAGTCAAATTACTGGCCTGGAATAAGCACCAAAAAATGGAGAAAATTAAGGAGAATGTACTGTAATGACTGGATCTGGGTTAAGAACAGTCCAACACATTACGACAAAAAACCTACGAGAACCCCCCTGAACCTTCAACTTCATGGAGGAAATGTGGTCAGAAATGGGGATCACTTAAATTCTTAGTAAAGATGCAAAATATGATTTAAGATGTACAGATCTGGCCGTTAAGAATGCACGCTTTTTCCCGCGAGATCCCGCAATTTGGCACGCGACATGCCGCGAGATCCCTCAAGCAACATTTGGGATGCGGGCAGGGGATATTACATGACTCAAATTGTGAAACTGTGGTTCTGGGAGCATGAGGAATCTTTTTTAAGACACATGGTAGAATTTTTATGCTTTAATGTTGTTGTTCTACTGGCAGATTATTTGTTTAATCTTAATCTTAATCTAAATGCCTATAAATGGCCTTCATGCATTTTTAGATAGTAATAATATTTAAATTACTGTAATCTATTAAATATAATAAATAACTAAAAATTATTTATCTGTTTTTTTTTTAGGTAATTTCATTACACCCTCCACTTCCTCTCCTTTAGTAAAAAAAAAAAAATCACTAAACACAAATGTTCTTAATTGCACTTGACCGGCGCTTTAACGTAAACTCCCCGGTTGCTGCTGACATTTTGTTCGTCGACACAAAAACAGCACAAAGGATCTCAGAAGCAAAGCCTCCGTCAGTGTTCGCTTTGAAAGCTAGCATTTTCAAGTGCGCTTTGAAGTCTCCGCTTTTCATCACGCGGATTTGCAAGTTACAAATGGACGCCGTGTGGCTGCTGCTTCTCCCTTTCAATTTATTCTTTTTTTTCCCTGTGTAGGGATGGGAATAGACCGCAGGTATAATAACTGAAAAAAAGCTATAGCACGCTACATTAGTGACGCAACACTGATCATTTAACGTGTGTGTTTCAAAGCCAGGGCGACTAAATACCAAGCACACACACACACACACACGCGTCTAAAGCAACTGAAAAGCTGTTACATAACAATTCTCTTCTAAGCTGTCTCAGTGAGAGACCTGTGTGATCAGAGTGCACTTAGTATCGGCGAGCTCTGCCACAACCACTGCTCACACACTCGCCCTGAACCTCTCCGTTTGACTCCTAGAACTGTCCTGAGCGAGACGGACAGGGAACGATAGACAACTAACTAGAGAAAAAGAAAGCACTGGGATGAAAGAAGATGGCTGTTTGGAGACGCACCGTCGTCTCAGCGTTTTTTTTTTACGCTGCTCCTGGCGACACAGTGGACCACCCAGTCCGTACACAAGCTAGGAACAGGTTTTACACCGGATGCCCTTTCTGACACGACCCGTCCATATTTTATCCGGGCTTGGGACCAACACTTAATCCAGTGGATGGGAATCGAACCTGGGCCTTCTGCATGACCTGGACTAGTTTTAATACTGCTTTAAAAGTATGTGGCCTCGAAGCTCCAGAATTGAGGGTTCGATTCCTGCCTCGGGTCTGTGTCTAACATAGAACAGTGAAAAAGCATTGTTTCTTCATCATATTATTATATCGGGGAACCGAACCCATGACCTGTTGGTGCAAGGCGACAGTGCTAACCGCTAAGCCACCATGTACCATGACTGCTGATTGGGAGGACAGTGTACGAGCGGTGTCTTACTCTTCGTGACGACGCCCTCTAGTCTGATGATGTTCGGGTTGTCGAACTGTCCCATGATGCTGGCCTCTCGCAGGAAGTCCCGCCTCTGGCGCTCGGTGTATCCGCCCTTCAAGGTCTTTATGGCCACAGGGATCTCCTTTTTCCCTGGAGTGCGGAGCCGACCACTACACACTTCCCCAAACTCGCCTGGTAAACACACGCACACACACACACACACACAAAACACACACACACACACACACACACACACAAAACACACACAAAACACACACAGCAGCACAGTTCACAAGTGTGGTCTATTTCTACTGCATGTCATCACTACAGTCACTAGATGGCAGTAGTACAATTATAGAAATAGGGTTTATATTGTATTAGTCTATAAAAGTTTGTATCCCAATAATAAGGCAGATAGAAACTAATATCAAAAATTTTTTCCTTTATAAAAATGATAAATATGGAAATATACAAAAAAATATACAAATAAAGAAAAAATATGAAATTAATATTTCTACAGGTGTATATAGTAAAATTCTAAGTTATATTACAAAAATCCACAAATCACTTCATTTAGTTCACTTCATTAACATATTCGATTCAGATGTGAAATGTTACAAAAAATATATATGTATATCAAAAAGAAAAGCAGTTTTAGTTTTTCAGAATCTACAGTAATTTTTTAACTTATCAAATTTTACATTATGAATGAATGAATGAATGAATTTATTGATTGATTTTATGATGAACACGTTTGATGCAGACCCGTACCGGCTCCGATGACTCTCTCTATACGAATGCGAGACGGGTCGATCTCCTTAGCAAAGTCGTGAACGGCCTGAGTCGGATCCTCGTACGTGTCCGGATCGACGTACGTCTTTATTCCCGGGAACGGCACTGTCGAGGAGACGAGGAAGGGAAAGAAGAAAGAGAATGAGCACTACAGTCTACAGCATTCGGATCACGACCTAATAAAACTCTCATCATGTGACACTACCCGATCCCTTTCATTTCTCACCGCACTAAATGATGAATTGCATAACAAGCCGGGATTTTAAATGTTTAAAGCAGAACTTTTTTCTGTTTCGTTTTTTTGAGCGACTCTAATCATCCTGGTTCGGTTCTCCAAGTCCATTGTGTTTATTTTTCATCAGGATATAAAGTCTTCTGTGTTGTAGCCTGCTGACTGTAATCACCATGTCACGCTTGGAGTAATTGCTTTTTCTGTGTATTACTACGTTTTTCTAATTGTAATTGCTTCAACTCATTACTGCCCCAGATTTATAATTACTTAAAAGCTTGAGTGTTCAAATGCATTCAAGTGTTAATGAGGCTATAATTTTATACTGCCACAGACATAAATAAGCAGAACGCTCTTATTAAGACCATGGGAAAAAAAAACCACAGGGATATTAAAATCCTACTACATCGACACGCTATATGTTTATAGTACGTATTGTATGAACACTAGAAAATCATGGAAGAAAAGAAAATATTGGTTTCAACGATATACAGGGTGGGTCATTTATATGGATACACCTTAATAAAATGGGAATGGTTGGTGATATTAACGTCCTGTTTGTGGCACATTAGTATATGTGAGGGGGCAAAATTTTCAAGATGGGTGGTGACCATGGTGGCCATTTGGAAGTCGGATATCTTGGATCCAACTTTTGTTTTTTTCAATAGGAAGAGGGTCATGTGACACATCAAACTTATTGGGAATTTCACAAGAAAAACAATGGTGTGCTTGGTTTTAACGTAACTTTATTCTTTCATGAGTTATTTACAAGTTTCTGACCACTTATAAAATGTGTTCAATGTGCTGCCCATTGTGATGGATTGTCAATGCAACCCTCTTCTCCCACTCTTCACACACTGATAGCAACACCGCAGGAGAAATGCCAGCACAGGCTTCCAGTATCCGTAGTTAAAGATAAAAGATAAAAGTCTAAGTCAAAGATAAAAGTCTAAGGGGGTCAGATCGGGAGACCTTGGGGGCCATTCAACTGGTCTGACACTAACCCACATTGGATAGATCCCTCCAAGACTGTTGGAACAAAAAAGTGATGGTATGGTGTGGTATATAGGGTACAAAGATAGTGGGGCCATTCTTCATCAATGGAAACCTAAAAAAAAAAGTGGATTGGTCCCGATCTGACCCCCTTAGACTTTTATCTTTGGGGTCATCTGAAGGCAATTGTCTATGGTGTGAAGATACAAGATGTGCAGCACCTGAAACTACGAATACTGGAAGCCTGTGCTGGCATTTCTCCTGCGGTGTTGCTATCAGTGTGTGAAGAGTGGGAGAAGAGGGTTGCATTGACAATCCATCACAATGGGCAGGACATTGAACACATTTTATAAGTGGTCAGAAACTTGTAAATAACTTATGAAAGAATAAAGTTACATTAAAACCAAACACACCATTGTTTTGCCTGTGAAATTCCCAATAAGTTTGATGTGTCACATGACCCTCTTCCTATTGAAAAAACAAAAGTTGGATCCAAGATGGCCGACTTCCAAATGGCCACCATGGTCACCACCCATCTTGAAAATTTTGCCCCCTCACATATACTAATGTGCCACAAACAGGACGTTAATATCACCAACCATTCCCATTTTATTAAGGTGTATCCATATAAATGGCCCACCCTGTATTTCAGGTTTAATGCAGCATTCTGGAAATTCTGGTGCTATTCTGATTGTACAAACTTTTGTCTGGGATACTTCTAACATCCCAATAAACTTATTTATACTCTTTTGTTGGTTGTCTCTCGGCTGCTCCAATCGAGGTGTCGCCATAGCGGACCGTACAACCCGGGCACAACTCCGGCACAGGTTTTTACGCCCGATGCCCTTCCTGATGCAACCCGCGCATTATATCCAGGCTTAGGACTAGCACTGCAATAAAACCAAGTCAGCTGACGACCTGAATGTAGGAAACGGCCGAGTTATCCCACCTCTTCAATGTTTTTCCTTCCCTCATGTCAAAACTCCACGTAGTTCGAAATGTGACCGTTTTATGCACACGATTTTTAAGTGTTTATGTGTGGTACTGTAATGATGAGTAATTCATGTCCTTTTTGATGAAAATGAAAGAGCGATATAAATAATAACTGCACGGTGAAGTGGAAGACGGAGACGTTTTTATAGGACTCGTGAACTGCACATTAAAAGCCTCAGACTGAGTTCCTGATGTCTTTCACGCTCGCGTAATAAAATCTCATAACAATATAAATTGCTCGAAAAATAAGTTCATCTGATCTTGCTGAGCTTCGCTGGCAGGAACATTCACCCCATTAAAACGGGTAATAAGCCTCTCGCCTCAGTGAGAGGACAGTAAAGCACTTTTCGTTTCGTTTTTTACGTTGCAGAGCGTCTGGGCTGATCGGTCCGGCTCTGTAGGAGACGTGGAAGCCGCTGGTGCAGACCTTCAGTCGTAGCTGGTTTGAATGAAGTGTGTCATGAAACACTGGTTCGGTATCATGAACTCAGCCTTTTTTTCTTTAAAAAAAAAAAATACTTAAATACTTATTTAACGTAATTACAGATATTTAGTATAACAATGTGTTTTTTTTTTGCTTTGTTTGTTTCTTCCTCTAAGAAGCTTGAAAAACTGGATGGCATGATTCCATTTTTTCATCCAGTGACCACAGGGTTTAAAACCGATGCATAGAAAATATGAACCGCAGTTCCATCTTACATCAACTGCTACAGTATTATTGGACGTGTGGACGAGGGAGAGAAATACAGTACAGTATGTTGCCAGATGCAGCTGTTTGGTGGAAAAGCGTTCAGGTAAATTTTAATAAACAGGTAATAAATGTATCCTTGTGCTTACTTTCCTTTAATCTTTAATTACGTAACTGTAAATGGAAGTGTACTGTGTATGGGTGTACTCACATGAATGACATTTATGGATGACTCGCACGAATTTATAGAAACTGTAACAAGTTTTTGGAACACGATAAAGAGGATTCTGCCAGGAACAATGGGCTAAAACTGGGTGTATTATGAGGGGGGAGGGGAGGGGGGAGGGGGGAGATCTACGGATTGGTTAACCAGTTATTAATTCCAAGGGTTCACTTACTTTTTCAACTACTATTTTAAATGTTGAAATTCTAATTTTATTCACATACACATACACAGTATGATATGAAGTGAAATGCCTATACGACCACTGATGACCTAAAATTTCTAAAAGAAAGTTCCAGTATGAGAAATAAGAGAAGTTAGAAATATAGAAAAAATAAATAAATATGGAAACAAACTTTGGCTGTAAAGGACTTTTAAATTTACATTATGTACAAGTAATAAAATCAAATAAAATACTAGAATACAAATTTAAATATAAAAAATACAATTAAAATAATAAAATAAAATAAAAATATGAGTGTGTTCAATAAAGACTTGAAAGATCAGATTTTTTAAACGTGTTATTATTATAGGCAATATTATACTTGTATAATATTTGTCAATACTATTAACTTAGATGAAGGTCAGATCACATTTTATGACAAATTCATGCAGAAAACATTGAAATTCCAAATACGTTTTCCTACAGTAAAAAGAAAAAAAAAGTCCTCGTACTGTACAGTACAATCAGACCTTTATTGACCTTCTTTTTCCATTTCAAGAGAATCATTTTTTTTTTTTTTTTTTTATCCGGAAAGGAAATGCAATTCAATTCGAAGCTCTATAACATTTAAAACTTTTCATTTATTCTATTTATTTGTTTTATTTTGTTGGACCGTATCAGTGAAATCCATCCTTACAGCCCTGATGAGACTTGTAATCATTTGCATTCTGAATTTCTGCCATCTGCGCTCAAGCACATAAACCGTATTAGCGCGTGTGTGAGTGTGTGAGTGTGTGCATGTGTGTGTACCGTGTCCGTTCTGACACTGTGTCCTTCTCTTGTCCTGCGGTTTCATCTTGGACTTGATATACCACTGGCACCTGTGCACAGACAAAACAAACAATACTAATGAAAACAAAACAAAACAAAACAAAAACAGACCTAACATAACGTCTCCCGGTTACGGTTATCTTTAAGCCAGGATCATTTTAACGCCTGGTCTGAAGGGCTGCTGAGAACAACTTCGGGGATCCGTAATTTTTTTATGGAGCTTAAGTATCGGCAAGCTGTCCGCCTGAACGACGGGGCGAGGTCGTAAACAGCGAGTGATGATGAATGAACTGCTGTTTAAAGACGGCCGCACTTCATACGGTACGGTTGTAGCGCCACTTCCGGGCGCCCTGTTGTAGAAAGAATCGACGAGGAGGTGGTGTGAGGCACCTTTCACTTTTTTCTTTTTTGGCTGATTCCCGCCCACCAGTCATCAGCCATCTCTCCATTATCACACCTCCAAGACAAATGCTTGCTTCTGTCTTGCATCTTTGCTCAGATTGTGCCACGGTGCAATGCAACACATTTGAAAAGAAAGCGCTATCCACCCTCTTCGGCATGCCTGACCTCAGACACATATAAAACAGCTAAAGAGAAAGTTTGGTTACTTGGACTTATAATTTCATCATGATCTACATTGATACTAATTGAGCTTCTTCACTTCCTTATACTGTACTATGGTCTCTGAAGCGTTCCACTTTCCTGTAGGTAATTTAGTAAAAAACAAAACAAACAAAAAAAAAAAACCTCACTTTTCCAGCGTGTGTGTGTGTGTCTACGATTCTTATCAGAGCGGTGTATAAGTGTGGCACGACCATGACCCAGCGTTCGAGCACCAGCCAGCCAGGACAGTTTATAATATATATTACAGCGCACTCCTTTTCAGCAGCGATGTATAAGTAACTGATAGTCAGCGTGTCGGACACGGATCTAAAGCGCCGTAATCATTTATTGCTCGTGCGAGCGAGCGAGTGAGCGGGCCCGGCTGATTTATTTGTTAGCTGTTGACTGGGGTCTGTTATCTGCCCCCGACTGCCTCGGCGCCGCCACGCTCTGTCTCAACATCACAAACAGAGAACCATTAGCCTCGGGCGCTCGCGCGACGGCGCCGGGGCCGTGTCTCACAAACACGGCGCGCGGGCATCACGATACGGCACGTCTCCTGCGGAGCCCTGGAGCTGCCCGTGTGCTGCCACTCTCGCAGTGGTCTGACAGCAAGCGCGGTCCTGTTCGAGCACATTCCGAATAATTATGCGCCGTCAGCGAGCAGCCAGTCGGAAACAAACCAAAAAAAAAAAAAACACACACACACACACATGCGCGCGCACGGCTCAGTGAGCCTATTACGAGATGAATAGGATCTTGAGGTAAAGGTGATGAGATGCTGTAGACGGAGATGTGAGTGACGGCACCAAGGCGGCTCGGTGTCACTACCTGCCCGTGATGAGGAGGAAAAGCGTCAGGATGACGAGCAGAGAGAACCCCCCGACTGCTGCCGTGACAATCACCAACACCTGGCCCTGATCAGACGCTTCCCCCGAATCTGGACGGGAAGAGAGAAAGACAGAGAGACACAGAGAGCGTGAACGAGCAGGAGGCGAGAGTGAGAAATAGCACAGCTGACACCTTTTAGAGTAACAAACGAGACGGAGCGGAAATCCTCCCACCGTCGTCCCCTGTGGTGAACTCGAGCTTGGAGCTGTAGCTGCTGTAGCCGGTCGCTGTGCGAGCTCGGATGTGGAACACGTAGACCGTGGACGGCTTGAGGCCCGTTACGATCGTGCTGGGGACTTTAGTGCGAGTCGACGAGTAGCTCAACTGCTCCTGCTCCTGACGGACACACGGACAGTGCAGAGCGTTCACGTTTCACAAACACTAATACAGCTTTTATTCTCTGAATCTTAATTATTCTGATTCGACTTTTATAATATTAAATAATTACGCTTTTAAACATCAGGAAACAGCGAGCTCACTTTAGTAAAAAAAAAAAAAAAAAAAGTTACTACAAGGTAAGCGGATGTAGAGTACAGCACATTATTATATTCTTGTAAATTATGTAAATATGTTAAATCATGTAGCAGAGAGAAGAAAAAAAAAAAGATTTTATGTCAAGAATAATACTACAATTTTATAATGTTTTAGTAATTTTTCAATTATAATACGGTACATAAAAAAAGGTACTTAGACCTTTAATACCCTTTTTAAATTATTAGTTTTTAATTTATTTAAATTTTATGCCAAGTGGAAAAAAAGATGAAGAAACATACTAGATTTTGTTTTGGGAAGTTTTTTAAAATTATATATAAAATATATATTATTATTATTATTATTATTATTATTATTATAAAAAAGGGGAAAGTTGACCTTAGTATTATTCTGTCTAAAAAAATTGTATTTTGTTTTTTAAGTAGAGCGCTGACCTTATTGACGGTACTATTATTTTCTAATAGATCTTTTCTTAATTTTTTTTTAAATTATATATCAAGAAAAGAAGACCTTACTTTTTTAACATGTTTAAAAATATTTGTAAATTATTATTATTATTATTATTATTATTATTCATGCCAATAAGGGGAAAGCTCACCCTAGTTCGAATTATTTCTATACTCTAAGTCCATAAACATTTTTTTTGGTTTGATTTTTTTGCTGTTTTTTTTCATCATAAAGCATAGACCATGCATTTCTTTTTCATTTCTTTCTTTATGTTTTTTGAAAAACTATCAAAGCCCTGCATGCAGCTTCACTTATAGACAATCTGGACAAATCAGACACACACACACACACACACACACACACACACACACACACACACACACACACACACACACACACACAGCAACACCTTGGATAAAAATATACAAGATGTGATGTAGGAGTACCATATTGTTAGACATAAATAAGAGATGAAAGTCAGAGAGATGGAGAGAGAGACAAAGGAAAAAAATAAGGTATTGAGCCTCTGCTTATTTCTTCATATTTTTTGCTTGCAAAGAGCCAGACTTTCTTGTATTTTTAATGTAGTATTGAGGAATGGTTCTCCAGGCGTTCTCATTCTCGGCAAGTTTTTTGCGCCTTTCATTTCCAGTCCAATTCGAACCAGTTTTTAAACTGCGCCTTTACTTTGCCACAGTAAAACATCTGTTCCCATTTCTTCAGTTTGATCTAATATAATTTAATATGAAGGAATGGAAGGGGGGGGGGGTCAAGACTTTTGCACAGTGATGTAGATGAGGCACATGAATGAGCAAAGTAAGGTTTACTGATTCAGGAGAACAGCTGACACGCTGACCCTGGGTTTTTGTACCTTCTCGTAGTACTTGATCTCATAGTCCAGGATGGCAGCGTGGGGCTGTTCAGCCTCCTGCCAGGAGAGGGCGATGGTGCTCTGAGTGGCCCAGTCCTTCTTCACGGCCGCCACCAAAGACGGACCTGCGACGGGGGAGACGCATCGAGAGTCAGGCTCAGTTTGATGAGAATTGAGTCTTCATTGAGAGTTTAATCTTACGCTAGCTCGACGGGAACAGTAACGTATTTTGCGTAAAACGTAAAAATCAGCCTCGCACTATTTGATTAACTTTCTGTTTCTGTTGAAGGTGTACTTTCCTGTTCCTTATGACTGTATGTCTCTTTAGTGTGGCTCGAGCAGACGGATGCATCTATATAACATCACAGTCTCATATAACATCAAGTGAAGATGCATCACACACACACACACACACAAACACACACACACACGCACACACACACACACACACACACACACAAACACACACACACACACACCTCTTGAGGTGGTTCGGATGATCCGACTGCAATCCGGGTACACTTCCACCTCCGGTTTTCATGCGCATAATCACTGTCCGGGAATAATCTGATACTCGAGGAACCCTTTTACTTCCTACATTAGAGTAACGATGTCCGACTCGTTCCCTTGAGCTGATTCTTTATAAGGAATGAATCTGTCAAAGTGGTCCACCTGTCCGTTTAAACGTAACGGAGCTCATTTTATGGTGACTTTATCTCGGGGGTCGGTATTAGGTTCTATTCAAAAGTTAGCGTTACTTTGATGAAATAACATCAGAACAACACCGATTACATGACACCGGGACAGTGGGAACCGTTTCAGAGGTAACACTAAGAGACGAGCCACATGAGATACACACGCCGTGCGGGAATCTGTTGTGTCCGTCCCAATCTCCGTTAGGAAATTCTATACC